>CM053783.1:736664412-737219412 GCA_028749045.1 Cupressus sempervirens | reverse complement strand
CATATCTTTATATATATCTATGTATATAAAGATATGTATATAATATATATGTGTGTGTGTATATAAAGATATGTATACATACATATATACATATATCTATGCATACATACATACATACACATATATATATACATGTATATATACATACATACATACATATACCATAGCAATTTATAATTACTATGATAATTATTAAAAAAAAATTAAATTAAATGACTGAGATATTGGTTGTTTGTACGTGGAGGTGTTGAAGAGGATTTTGTTTTAAATAAATAAAATAATAATAATAAAAGTGGGATACAGGCCACCACCTTCACCTCCCCTCCTCTTTCTCTCCCCATGATAGTCGCTTTAAGGACTTCACACAACCGTACTACTATAGCAACATGTTGTTGGGGTAGTACAATGTGTGGTTAGTGGGCCTAAAACACCCTTTTTGTTATACAATTTTTTTTTTAAAATAATTTATTATGTTTTAAATTTATAATTTTATTTAAATATAGTTTGTTTAATTGAAAATTATTTTTAATTTAAAGATGCTGTAATATAATTGGGTAAATATTATATTTTTATATATTAATTATGATTATTAATAAATTAAAACTATTTATTAATAGTTAGGGCTTTTATATTAATAATTAATGTTAATTGTTAATTTTTTAATATGTATTTAAAATTATTATTATTATTAGATGGTAACTACAAGTGGTTTGGAAATGGGGTTTTAGTGTTACATCAACCAAGTTTAATTTAAACTAATTGTTTTGAGCCTAATGTTGATTTATCTAAATAAACATGATGAATTTTTACAGATACATTTTTAAATAAATTACAAAAATTGAAACCCTATTTTGTATATTAAACCTCTGTGTTTTAAAAACCAAATGAACTATGAAAACAATGGTTAGAATTCTATTGAGATGTATGTTATATTTCATGTTGGGTTTTGGGTTTGACTTAGTATGTTGACCGTTTGGGATGTTTACCAGAGGCTTGGGGGTTTTGTTATGTGATGATTTTATGTATATGATCTTTTATACCTGACCATGGTAATGTGTCATGTATTTTCTATGATTATTTTTCTCATAAAAAATTGGTGCTTTCTAGTATTCTTATGTAGAACTAAGGTGAATGATGTGACTTTTCCAGTGTAACCTTTGAGTCTTCAATCAATTATCTTTTGATGCTTTCCAGTTTCTAGTATAGGACTAAGGTGATTATTGTGTTTTATCTTTTGGTGCTTTCTAGTTGCTTGTATAAAATTGAGTTGATATTTAGATTGGTCTTTCTATTTTTATGAGTTTTACTTTTATCAAACTATGGTAGGTAATCTATGTGTACATTAGGAAGTGGCTTGTAGCGGAAGTTAGAGCCCTAAGTGGCTACCTGTGTAATCCATTGTAAGTTGTTTTAATAAGTGATAACATTACATTAAATGAAAGTAAAATGAATTAATAAGATTCAATATTTTTCCTCACTCATGCCTTGAGTGCTAGTATAGGCTGGGATGAGAGTAAAGAGGATGCATGGTTGTGACCTTGCTTCGTTAATATGCCTTTTCTATACGAAAGGATACTAGTACCACATAGAGATAGTAAGGGGCTGAAGTCTAGAGAGGCTACCAGGGTAATCGTAGAGTTGGCTCATGTGATGATGCTTGCCCACTTACATAGTGGATTTTCTACGTGTATTTGTTGCCTCTAGGTTTAGATGATACTTAGGTCTTTGTAGCTTTGAGATAGTTTTCTTTCAAGTGCTTCCTTGACTTAGATGTTGATTATGAATTTTGACATTAATATCCATATGGGACTTGAGGTTATCTCCTCAGGATGGTGGGAGTGGGCCATTTAGGTTCCACAAGGTCAGGTGGTAGTGCATTTTTCTTATACCATTAAGATTTTATCATTGGATGTCATTGTTGGATGTACCTATGTAGTTGATCCTTTCTTTTTGACCTTGTTTTTCTTATATATGGTTATTTTGTTAGTTTTTTGTGACTGATTAGGAAAGTAAAATACATACTTCATAAATTCTTTGGGGTTTGGGCCATGGCTGACATGTTGTAACCCTAAAGTAGCATAAAAATACTTATATATAAGGGCTTAGGTTAGCAATTGTTTCATTGTAGTGATGTGAAAATTGGTTCTTGTGATGGTATTGACCTGTAAGGGATTACAGATTGTAATCAAGTTGTAATCACTGGATTGTAATAATATCGAACTTTTTGTTTGGTGGACGTAGCCCAGGGATTAAGTGAACCATGTTAAATCTTAATGCCTTGTGTTCTTTTCTATTTGATCTATTATTTTTTGTTATTGGTTATATGTTCATGTAATTTTTATTTATGTTTGTTGTTTAATCCTAACAAGTGGTATCAGAGCGAGGTTTTTTTTTTAATTATCCTCTACAAGAAAGTCTAATGGTTGAGTGGGAGTCTCACAGTTGAGAGGGAGCAATGGTTGTTGAGGGTAAGCTTAGGGTTGATAGGTTTAATGGGCATAACTTCTAGTTATGGAAGATGCAAATGGAAGGCTATCTTTATCAAAAGGATTTATGAAAGTTGTTAGAAGGAAAAGCCAAGAATCAAGGATCTATGTCAAATGATGAATGGGATCTTTTGGATAGAAAGGCACTTGGAAGCACTCGATTATGCTTGGCACCGTCGGTGGCTTAATATTAAAAAGTTAAAGACAATTGAAGAGTTGATGAAAACCCTAGCAACAATGTAGTCATGAATTTGAAGATTATTGCTCCAGTAATGGTATTCGTAGATAGAAAATGATTCCAAGGACTCCATAGGAAAATGGAGTGGCTAAACACATGAACAGGACTATAATGGAGTGCACAAGAAGCATGAAGTTGAATTTTTGGTTGCCCTTACACATGTGGGTGAAGGCTATCAATACTATTGTATATTTGATTAATAGAGGTCCCTCTACTCTTTTGGGCCATGGTATTCCAGAGGAAGCATGGATTGGTAAGAAGGTGAGTTATTATTTTCTCAAAACCTTTGGCATTAATGAATTTGGTTATAGGCTTTGGGATTTTAAAAATCATAAAATTTTAAGAAGCACAGATGTCATATTTCATGAGAAAGTGTTGTATAAAGATCTATTGTAGCAACATGAGAAGAAAGAAGATGATTATGTCGTGTTGGATGATACTCCAAAAGTTGATGTTCCAGCCATTCCTCATGATGTGCAACAACTGCAACAACAAATACCACACACACCGATGAATGTTAGATGGTCAACAAGGAAAATTAGACCTCCAAAAAGATTCTCTCCCTCTTTGTATTCAATTTACTTACTAATGTTGGTGAACCTAAATATTATGATGAAGCTATGTAGGTGGATACTAAGATTCACTGGGAGTTTGCAATGCAAGACGAAATGGACTCTTTGCTTAAGAATAAGACATGGGATTTATGCAAGTTTCTTGTAGGTAAAAGAGCTTTACAGAATAAGTGGGTTTATAGGTTGAAAGAAGAGGAAGGAGGTAAGAAAAGATTTAAAGCTAGGTTAGTTGTGAAAGGATTTGCATAGAAAAAGGGTATTGATTTTAATGAGATATTTTCTCATGTTGTTAAGATGGCTTCTATCTGTACTATTTTAAGTCTTGTGGCTACTGAAGATTTGCATTTAGAGTAGCTTGATATTAAAAAAGCCTTCCTTCATTGTGATTTGGATGAAGAGATATATATGGCTCAGCCATAGGGATTTACAATCAAAGGTAAAGAGAACATAGTGTGCAAATTGAAGAAAAGTTTATATGGCTTGAAGAAAGTACCTCGGCAATGGTATCTAAAATTTGACATTTTTATGCATCAGCATGCATACAATAGGTGTCATTCAAATCATTGTGTTTATTTTAAGATGTTGAATGATGACAGCTACATTATTTTATGTTTATATGTTGATTATATGGTTGTAGCTAGGTCTAACATGGATCACATTAAGGGGTTGAAACGTCAATTAGCACATGCATTTTCTATGAAGGATTTGGGGGTAGTAAAACAAATCCTTGGCATGAAGATTTGTAGAGATAGGAAAAATAGAAAATTGATGCTATCGTAGGCTAATTATGTTGAGAAGGTGTTGCAATGTTTCTCTATCGAGAACGCTAAAGCTATCAGCACACCTTTACCTAGTCATTTGAAGTTGACTAGGGAGATGTATCCCAAGACACAAGAAGAGGAGGATAAGATGTCCAAGGTACCCTATGCTTCAACTATAGGAAGCTTGATGTATGCTAGGGTATGTACTAGGGAAAATATTGCACATGCAATGGGAGTCATTAGCAGGTATATGAGTCATCTAGGAATTGAGCATTGGAATGTCGTCAAATGGATTCTCAGATAGTTGAGAGGAACATCTAATAAGTTTTTACACTTTGTGGGCTCTACTATTGATTTATAGGGCTATGTTGACTTAGATTTGGTAGGAGATATTCATAGCAGGTGGAGAACTACTTGTTATGTCTTTACTATTGGTGTGGCGGCCTTGAGCTATGTTTCTAGATTATAGAAGGTTAATGTTTTATCCACTATAGAGGTAGAGTATGTAGCTACTACAGAGGTAGCTGAGATGATTTGGCTTCAGTTTTTCTTGGAAGAATTGGGACACCCTTAGAGGGATAATAATTTGTTTACAAATAGTTAAAGTGTCATTCATCTTGCAAAGAATTTAGCTCTACATTCCAAGACCAAACACATATAGTTGTGGTACCATTTCATGTGGTACAGATAAGACACATACAGATGACAATCCAACAGATATGTTTACAAAGGTAGTAACATGGGAGAAGATGAACTCCTCTTCTACTTCGTTTGGTCTTCTCGACTAAACATGAATAAAAGAACAATAGAGTCTAGGGTGGTTTGATCTAGTGGGAGCGTCATGTGGTAGTGGTATAGCTATAGGATCAGTCTCCAAGTGGGAGATTGTTGTTTAGTGTGGAGCCTGATTAGTCCCCAATTGGGAGATTGTTAGTTTGTGGTGACTGATTAGGAAAGTATTGTACTATAAAAAGTTTTGGATCGTGGCCAATGTTGTGTCTGACATATGGCTGACATGTTGTAACCCTAAAGTGGCATAAAAATACTTGAATAAAAGGGCTTAGGGTTAGGGATTGTTTCATTATGGTGATGTGAAAATTGGTTCTTGTGGTAGTATTGAGTTGTAAGGGATTACGAATTGTAATCAGGTTGTAACCACTAGATCATAATAATATCAGACTTGTTGTTTGGTGGATGTAGCCCAAGGATTGGGTGAACTATGTTAAATCTTGGTGTCTTGTGTTCTTTTCTATGTGATCTATTATTTTCTATTATTGGTTATATTTGCATGTAATTGTTACTTCTGTCTGTGGTTTAATCCTAACATATATTCTATTGTACTATACTTGATTTATTAGAGATCTTATGAAGTGGTGTATTTTATTGATGATTGATATTCTTTGATCTTTTCATACCCTATGACTTGTATAGTGGATGATTATACATTCTGGTTATGCCAAGTGGTATTGTAATTGTATATTATTTATTGGATTTGTACTTGTGATTATTCCTTGATGTGGATTTTGGTTATGTGTTAGATTTAATATTAATAAACTTAAATGTTATTCAATGTTATGGGACCCTTAAGAGATGCAATTTGTTTTGGATGGTTGTATGTATGTGAGTTATTGCCTCCACTATATTATCTCTTGTTGATTATTATCTTTCAAGAAAAAAGTGTTTCAGAAACTTAGTGAAACTTTAGGTTAATTTCATTTGGGTTCCCTTGCAAGGTGTTACTTCTAGTATCAGAGCCCGAGTTTCTACATTGGGAGCTTTGGGTATATTGGAACACCACTAGTTGTCAACTAGTTAAACTAAAATGAAACTTAAACAGTTTATATATATATATTGCAACTTGAACCCTTTGAAATTCAAACTCGATCTCTTGAAACATAGAAAAAGGAAAAACTTGAATAACTCTTGAGTTGGATTTCATATATATTTTCTAATGATTGTTCTTTCAGGTAGTATAGCTTTTTTTACTTTGTAAGTATTTTTTGTTATTCTTGCTTGGGTGTTTTGAATGGATTCTTATCCTCCTACAGGGGTAAAGGATTCAATGGGACCCACACGGTGATTGCTAGAGTTTTTATCTTTCTTGTAGGCCTTCAAGAGTAGGCCTAGCTCTAGGGGAGCAGACGTAATGCCTACTCCTAGTTAAATTTTAATGTTGGATTATTATATTCTTTTAGGCCATATTTACAATTATGTTTTATGATTAGCGGTGCTTGGTTACCGGATTTGATAAGATGTATGTCATATTCAATTGATATATGTGTTGAGTTAGTTATTCCATGTGTTCATGATTATTTCGATGATGATATATGTATGTTTATATAGTGATTTCAGTTATTTTATTATGATGATTAGTTAGATGGATGCTTAATATGTAGTTTCGATGGTTACTTAACCCATACTTGCATGTGTATGGTGTACTTGTCTATTTTAGTTTATTATTGACATTCCTAATGTGGTTGAGGGAGGGAGTCATAGTCACCTACTAGTCAAGATCGATGCACCACTCTATACCATTGCCTATTTTTAGATTATACATGTATGTACATGCTCAAATTTTATGTTGATTGCAGGTATCGGGCATCGACTTCCCTAAACTACCACGATGAACATGCCCTATTGCAATATATCAATGCTATAAGTGGGTTGATTATTCTTGAATCCAAATTCTAACCCTAAGCCAATTGTCCTAGAAAGTAGGACAAGTATCTAAGTTGTTTACCTTTTTCAATTGGTCAAGTGACATGAATTTGTGATTTTGACCCTAGAGTTTGAATCTATGCCTTGTCATTTAGTTGAGTATTTGTTTCTAGTCTTGTGGGTCTATTGTGATTTTAGTTATAATTAAATCAAATTAAAAGATAATTTAATGAAAATTTTATAAATAAAATTCAATATTTAATTATATTTAATTAATTGAGAAATTAATTAAATTAAAAAATTAAATTTAAAATATATAGTTAAAGGTCTAATTTGGCATAATTATATTTATTTTATTTAATAATAATATATTTAGGAGTTTCATTTTAATAATAAACTCTAAATGTTATTATTAGATAAATTAATAAATATTTTATTAAAATACATAATGAATTAATAAAAGAGAGAAAGGAATTGATTTAATAAAGTTAGTTTAATTAAATTGTAAAAAGGTTGCACATGAAAATTAAAATATAATAAATTAATTAGGAAAAAGTGTTTTGCATGATTGCAAAATCAAAGCCCTAATTCGGTGAAAAGCTCTTTATTATCATTCTCCAGACACAAGTTTCGAGGAGCCAACTTTCGAGAAGAGGGTTTCAAAAGAAAAAATGAATTCCTTCTGCCTATCCCTTTGCTCTTATTGGCTATGCATACAATTGTTTAGTATCAAATCCAGGTAGGATCTCATGAGCTTTGCGCAGTAGTTTCCTCTATGAAATCATTTTCTCTTCTTCGTGATTGATGGATCTATTTCATAATTCATTTGAGTTGAAACCATTGTTTGAGAAAAAATTGATTTCCATTATTGAATTATCTCTAATTTAATTTAAAACCCCTTGTTGAGAATTTATTGTTTTTTGTTTCAAAAACATCTGTAAATAAATCTAAGATTTGAAACCCTTGTTTGGTAAATTGAGTGATTTGTAATGGATTTGATTAAATTCAGGATTAGGGGTTTTGAAAAGAAAACCAATTTTAATTATTAAATTTAACTATTTAAATTTTATTGCCCTATTAGATCTACATTAGAAAATTATCAATATATATATATATATATATATATATAATTACCATAGTAATTTATAATTACTATGATAATTATTAAAAAAAAAAAATTTTATGAATAGACTTTATCCATTAATTTAAAACTTTAAAGATACATATTCACAAAAAAGGGGTCGAGGGATACAGGATTACCATGTGAGTTCATATGGCCCAAGGTTAGAGATTAACTATTCATCAAAAAACATATATAAATAGAAATATAAAACTTCAGGCTGCAAGACTAATGCCATCCAAAGGAGGGTCTTTTTCATTAGAACTCCAAAAATCCTTGGGGTTATTGATTGGCTTAGTGAGAGCCCAATTGTTAGTAGTAGCAACATCTTTATCCTTGTATTTATCTTCCTCGGCCCTAGGAGGAGAAATGGATAAATATAGCTAGGGGAACACCCACTTGGGGTCATGGTGAGCAGATGGTCATTTCGCATTAGTGGTAGCAAATGGAGCCACTAGAGACCAACCCAAGCCTAACCTCCAAGGAGGCAAGGTCGAGTGGTGATGGCCACAAAAGCCACCACTGGGAGAGCGGCTATGAGGATACGACCTAGGGGTCTATGAGCAGTGAGCAGAACTACTTCAGCCTCTTTAATGACCATGAGGAGGAGTATGGTCACCAGATAAAGCATCTGGAGGCAATCAGGCAACCGTACAAGGGACAATTCCCTAATGAGCAAGTAGCTCTTTTAGATGAGCCACTTTCAACGCAACTTTGTCAATTTCTACTTAAATATGCATCATGACATTATTATATATACATGCTTTAGAGTACATGGCAACATAAATATCAAGAAAGTTGTGAGAGAATAGAACAACATTGTGATCTTTCCAAATTGTGAACAATATCTCCATTCCGAAAGCATGCCAAATCTAGGCATATCTAAAAGGGAGTCTGGGAGCATCACCCAAAACTACCATATGCCAAGTAAAAATATATATTTGAAAAAAAAATGATCAAGATATTGCTTGTTTGTACAGAGGGTGTGGAAGAACATTTTGTCTTTAATTTTAAAAAATTAATTAAAAAAAGTGGCAGGTGGGCCACAACCCCCGCCTCACCTCCTCCTCTTTCTCTCCCCACGGTGGTTGCTTTGAGGACTGCACATAGCAGGGTACTACGTTAGTAATACCCTATTGTTGCAGTAGTACAGTGTGTGGTCAATTGGCCTAAAGCACCCATTTTGTTATGCAATTTTTTTAAAATTAATTTATTGAATATTAAATTTATAATTTCATTTAAATATAGTTTTTTTAATTTAAAATTATTTAATTTAAAGATATTATATAATTTAGTAAATATTATATTATTATTTATATTAATTATGATTATTCGCAAATTAAAATTATTTATCAATAGTTATAGTTTTTATATTAATAATTAATATTAATTTCTTATTTTATTAATATGTATTTGAATTATTATTATTTTTAGATGGTAATTACAAGTGGTTTGGAAATCAGGTTTTAGTGTTACATCAACTGGGTTTAATTAAACTAATTGTTTTGAACCTAATGTTGATTTATCTAAATGAACATGATGATTTTTTAGGGATACATTTTTAAATAAAGTATGAAAACTAAAACCCTGTTTTGTATATCGACCCTCTATGTTTTCAAAACCAAATGAGCTATGAAAATAATGGTTAGACTTATGTTGAGATGTATATTGTATTTAATGTTAGGTTTCGGGTTAGACTTAATATGTTGACCAGTTAGGATGTTTACTAGAGGCTTGGGGGTCTTTTTAAGTGATGATGTTATGTGTACGATCTTTTATACCTGACCATGGTTATGTGTTATGTATTTTCTATGATGAGTTTTCTTGGATGTTTATGGTGCTTTTGAGTTTTCTTATGTAGAACTGAGGTGAATGATGTGACTTTTCTGGTGTAACCTTTGAGTCTTCAATCACTTATCATCTTATGCTTTCTAGTTGCTTGTATAGGACTGAGGTGATTATTGTGTTTTCTCTTTTGGTGCTTTCCAATTGCTTCTATAGGAAAATGGTGATATTGAGATTGGTCTTTAGGTGTTTTCTAGTTGCTTGTAAAGGACTGAGGTGAATACTATGTTTTATCTATAGGTGCTTTCAGATTTCTTATAAACGACTAAGGTGAAAATTGTGATTTTTATGAGTTCTACTTTTATGAGCCTAGGGTAGCTAATCTAAGTGTACATTGGGAAGTGGCTTGCAATGGAGGCCAAAGCCCTCAGTCGTTGCCTAGGTAACCCATTGTAAGTTGTTTTAATAAGTGATAACATTACATTAAATAAGAGTAAAATGAATTAATAAGAGTCATTCTTTTTCCTTTCCCATGCCTTGAGTGCTAGTATAGACTAGGATGGGAGAAGAGAGGATGTTTGGTTGCAACCTTGCTTCATTAGTATTCCTTGTCTATACGAAAGGATATTGGTGCTACATAGAAATAGTATGGGGCCAAAGTCTAGAGAGATTGCTAGGGAAACTTTAGAGTTGGCTCATACAATGACACTTGCCCACTTACATAGTGGATTTTCTATGTGTCTTTATTGTCTCTATGTTTAGATGATACTTGTGTCTTTGTACCTTTGAGATAGTTTTTTTTCAAGTGTTTCCTTGACTTAGATGTTGATTATGACTTTTTAGATTGATATATTTATGGGACTTGAGATTATCTCCTTAGCATTATGGGAGTGGGCCATTTAGGTTCCATGAGGTCAGGTAGTAGTGCATTTCTCTTATACCATTGAGATCCAACCATTGGATGTTGTTGTTGGATGTACCTGTGTAGTTGATCCTTTCTTTCTGACCTTGTTTTTCTAAAAGATGGTTATATTATATTATATTTTACTTGATTTATTAGGGATCTTATGAAATGATGTATTTTATTGATGATATATATTCTTTGAGCTTTTCATACCCTATGACTTGTACACTAGATGATTATTCATTCTAGTTATGCCAGGTGGCATCCTTTGTAATTGTATGTTATTTATTGGATTTGCACTTGTCATTATTCCTTGATGTGGATTTTGGTTATATGTTAGATTTAATATTAATAAACTTAAATGTGATTCAACGTCATGTGACCCTTAAGAGATGTTATCTATTTTGGATGGTTGTATGTATGTGAGTTACTACTTCCACTATATTATCTCTTGTTGGTTATTATCTTTAAAAAAAAATTGTGTTTGACAAACTTAGTGAAACTTTAGGTTAATTTCTATTGGGTTCTGGTAGGGCATTACAAGAATCCAAAATATGCTCAAGTTATATATATCATCTTGATAAAGAAAAATCATATTTTCAAGTTGAAATACCAATGACTTGAATAAAACATTCTTTGACAACAAAAGAAATTTGGAACATGGTATCTACTCTCTTGATAGGATGATAGATTTAGTTTTCTTCTCTATTTTGTATATTGTTAAGGGGCTTAACATTATATATCTTGATAGAATGTGTCTTCTTATCTTATTAGTTAATAATCCTAAGGGGATTTTAATGAATGGTTCATAAGGCACAACACTTGGTGAAGGTTTTGTAAATGGGTTGCAAGTACAGTGGGTTTAACTATGGAGTAAACTTTGTAGTTAAGCATGCTCAAGTTGGAGAAGTACTAGGATGGGTGACCTCCTAGGAAATCTTGGGGCATCACCTCTGTGAACATTACCTAGATCTAATGAGTGTTAAGTGATCCATTTATTCTCATGAGATATGGATTCGTGTGAATCACTGCCCAAGAAACATAGGTCAATGAGTTTGACTCAAAAAACTACAAAGTTAACTCCTAATAACAATATCACAATTGTATATTGTATTTTTAACATAGTAGTGTATTTCTGCTATAGTGGTGGAATTTCTTTTTTCTTGCAATTTTTAATTTTCCTCTCTTGCAAGTTGTAGCAATATTTTTGTTTGTAATACATGTATTTTATCTTTAATAATGTCCTTCAACTTGGTTGTTCATTCTTGACTAAATATCTATTTAATATTCAATGGATGTCCCATAAAATTTTATCTAAGAAAAAGAATAGTAACAAAAGTCTACTAAAAGGCTCAAAACTCATATTATCAAAGTCATCCAATTTAATTTTTAGGTTGTACATCAACTCTAATCTAACAATGATGGTTTTATTGTGCAATGGAAGAAAAACAGTCCCATAATACTATAGCATAAGGACCTTGCAAATAATATGTTATGAAGTTCATCATTCATGAATCAAATAAGTTAAAATTAATCTTTTAAAGAACAAGAAATAAGTTGAACAGTTATGATTATTCTTATAATTCATTGCATAACTTAAACAAAAGTTTAGCAACTAGCTCCATCAGTAACAAAACTTTCAAATAGTTCTACAACCTATCAATGATTCTTGTTGGCCATTGCAAGTGAGACTATCTTGAAGCCTTCCACTCAATAGAAGGATTATTATTTATAAAAAATTAAAATATTAAAAATGCATTTACTATAAGATGGAAAAAATAAATTATTATTCTATCACCATAGTAAAAAGTTTGACAATTGCATTTTCTTTGTTAAATATAGTGTCACACAACATTGAAGTTTATCTCCAAGATTGTTGGAAAATAAAATGTTGTTGCACATATAATTCATTTCCATCATTTTAAGAGACAATATTCTCGAAAAGATTATTGGTGATGCTAAATCAAGTAATCTAAGAACTAGCTTGTACTTACGCCACACCTACCCATACCATTAATGAAGGGAAAAGGTCTTAGTTTTCAAAAAGTTTCTTTCTATTATTTTGTTTTGAGTAAGTAAACCACTACTGACTTAGTAAAATTAGATGAATCCAATGTAGTTCAAGGAATTCTTTATAAGCATTGTTGAAGTTTCTATTGAATGCTTATTTATGGTAACATGAACACTTCTCATTATTTTTTGTAACGCTTGTACATATATGTTAAATGAGAAGTAGGAAGAGATGAGAATAGGTTAATACTATATTGAAATGACTTAGAAAGAAGGTTTATCAAGGTTTTTGCACCCTTTATTATATTCTCCAAACTATATTTAATTACTGCCATAACCATTGCACATGCTTCTAGTGCAAGTGCTAGTTGTTATATGATTTATAATCTTTTTGTTCATGTTTAAAGTGTCTTTTATGTTATGCATCTAAATGTTTAGGGTATATTATTATTGCAATGTACAAACATATTACATATCTAAAATCTAAAATTATCATTGTGTTGTTGGTAATCAACTCTACTAATAGTATTATGGAAGAAAAGAATGTTGGTAATGCAACAATAGCTTTGATGGTGAATCTTGCACCAAAGACTAAGGCTCTTTTTGATGGAAGATGACAAGAAAAAAATTCCTCATTTATTGTTCAAGGTGACATAATTAGTATTAAACTTGGAGCTATTATTTTTATAGATGCTCATCTACTCTAGAGTGATCCATTTAAGATTGAATAATCTTCCCTAATAGGTCAATATTTTGCTATTGCAAATAATCTAGGAGATGTATTTTTGGGGTTTGACTATAAATAAGGAGAAAGTGAGGTTGTGGTTTTTGAAAATGGATTACACATTTTCTTCAAGAAGGTTTCTCATTTAGTTGACTCCACCAACAATGCTGGTCATTTCTAGAATGTTCTTATAGCAATTGGAAACTTATGTATGTATTGAATGAAATTGGAATTACTATGGAGATAGTTGTTGTGTATCCTATTCAACATAGAAAATATAAGGATGAGATCAAAAACCTTTTGGTTCTCTTCATTGGTAGCACTCCTATTTCCATGCCTATTGTTATCTCTATGACAATAGTTATTAGATTACATTGCCTTTCTTAATAGGGTTCTGTTACAAAAAGACTGAACACTATTGAAGAAATGATTGGAATGGATTCTCTTTGCACTGAAAAGATTGAAACCCTTACACTTAGCAAGCTAATAGTTGATAAAAGCCTAATTGAGGTATTTGAAAAATTTATCATGATGTAGATCATCCCTCAACATCCCTCATTCACTTAAGATCCTGAATGATCCAATTAATAACTACAAAGAGTTAACTTTAAAGAGGCACTCCAAGATAGCATTAATATGAATGAACTCAAAAACAACTTAGAACCTTGAAATGATCTTTTGAAATCAATAATAAAACTTAATAGATATCCATTATTATCAACCATTAACAACTTGAAGACATGAGAGATTCTAAACATTCTACAAATTAACAAGTTCTTATCAATTATCTTCAAAGCTTTAATGTTGGCACATGCCAAATTCTTACAAATAATTCAATGCTTGATAGTTATATCTTAAATGAAATTTGTGTAATGGGTGTTATATTTGGTACATACCTTGTAATTATTACTGTGATATTTTTCTAGGAAAAGTAGGAAACTGAATTTTTCTCAAAGAAAAATGGTTTTTAATCAATCAGGGGCAATTGAGATGAAGAAATTAATATTGTAAGTTGTGCTCTTATTTTTGTCACAAGATCTCAAATCTAGTCATGTGTAGAGAAATCTAGACTTATGCTTATTAGTTCTTTAATAATCACTATTTGTAGCATTTATTGTAGTCTCTATCAATTGGGGTTTTGTAGACATCAAAGGTTGTGGTTGGGATTGCATAGGAGTTATTTGGCTCTATAGTCTAGTATAGATTGAATCAGCTATGTAACTTTTATGGAACTATTTTTTTTTTTAGATTGAACCAACTTTCTAATCATTTAGACCAAAAAAATGTGTGTGGGTGTGTGTGGTGTGTGTGTGTGTGTGTGTGTGTGTGTGTGTGTGTGTGTGTGTGTGTGTGTGTGTGTGTGTGTGTGTGTGTTTGTGTGTCTATGTGTCTATGTGTCTATGCGTGTTTGTGTGTGTGTCTATGTGTGTGTTTCTTGTTTGTAAGATAGTACATATGGAAATATTAAAAGATATATAAGGGTTTCCATTATATTCAAAACTTATAGTATCATCTTGTAGCAATGGATTTCAATAATCGGTGACATGGAGATTAGAGATAATTAATTGTTGTAGCCACGATAGAATTTGAGGACAAATGTTTACCTTGAGAGTTGCTAGAATGAAAACATTTTAGGGTTCAAAATAGGATTTCAATGAAGAAAATGAAGAGTGGATACAAGCTTAACAAGTGGAAAAGTGATCAAAGTTTCCTACAACTCTTTTGATGTGAATTAAATTCCTTCCAAATGGTACATATTCCTTGTGAATCAAGGTCATTATATATTTTATTAAAATAATTTAACACTCAACATTGTTTAATGATGTTGACTATATTTTTATTATAATTAATTATCAATGTTTTTATCTATAGGTTTTAATTATAAGTTAATAATTATTAATTCTTTAATTTTTTCAATTTAACTCTATATAAGCAATTGTATATAATAAGTAGACGATATTTTTGACATCTAGTCTAATTGTGATATTGCTTCCATTTCTCATGAGAATAAGTGGAACAATTAGCACTCATTGGATCTAGGTGATGCTCACAGTAGTACATTTGAGGCCATTTCTTGACCAAAACTAGTCCAAATTTTGACCCAATTTTTGACCAAAGTTTGACCAAATTCAACCAACCCATTGGTCGAAGTTTTTCTTGTCAAAATTTTGACCAACCTACTAGTTCTTTGAAATTTTGACCAATACATTGGTCAAAAATAGTCAAACATGTTGGCCCAAGTTCTACCAAGCATTGGTCAAAATTTTGACCAATGATTGGTAGTTCTCAACCAAACATTCATCAAAGTTTTGACCAACACTTGGTAGTTCTCAACCAAACATTGCTCAAAATTTTGACCAATACTTGTTAGTTCTCAACCAAACATTGGTCGAGAACTATCAAATATGTTGGCCCAAATTCTGCCAAGCATTGGTCAAAATTTTGACCAATGTTTGGTCAAGAACATCCAAGCATTGGTCAAAATTTTGACCAATGCTTGGTCAAAAAAATTTTTAGGCTCACACTTGTTGAGGTCCACTTTAGCAATGGCCCTTCCTGTGAAATTGTTGTCTAAAACCTTTCTAATGAGATAATGTTTTATGAGCTCTTCATCAATGCGATGGAACATGAATCTAGGAGGTAGTTCTACATCACCCATATCATGACTATAACTAAAGTTAAGAGCCTCTATTATTGAATTCTCTTCCCTATCACCCATATTCATTTCCTTTGCTATGGTAAATAAGCTAGAGAATTCAATAATAGAGGCTCTTAACTTTAGTTACAGTCATGATATGGTTGATGCACAACTACCTCTTAGATTCATGTTCCATCCCACTAATGAAGAGCTCATCACACATTATCTCATTAGAAAAGTTTTAGACAAAAATTTCCCAGGAAGGGCCATTGCTGAAGTGGACTTCCACAAGTGTGAGCTTCAGGGAGGGTTCAATTCCCTCCTTTATTATTCACTGTGTATAATCCCACACACCCATTTGATCTCAAATGATGATGTACTGAATGTTGAGTGTCTATACTAAGTGCTCCAAAACCATCCATTTTGTTGGTGTTTGAAACTATTGATCAACAAAATTCTCAATATCATAGTGAAATTACTCACACAATCTAAGGTTTACCCAATTCCTAGTAGAAATTACATGAATAAACCAGTTTGACCCAACTTCAACAAAACCAAAAATGGTTTTCTACTCTTTCAGCTCTGCTAAACCAAGGTGCGTATACCTAGGGATGATTCTAATGCAAATTGTGGTATGAAATTATCTTAGTTTCATTTTGATTCTCATCTTTTACCCTCAGGCACATACACAGTTTATCAATTTTCTCTAAAAGCTTCTCAAATCTATATGCATCCCCTATAAGCAGATCTGGTTATAAATCTCCTATTAGTTTACAAGTATTCCTAGAATTAGTGGCTATCTAAGGCTTAGAAAACTACATGAAAATGAGTGGTAACCACCATTTGTAACTTTAAACAAAATGGAATGAAATAATTTTGATTTTTTTTAAATGATTTGATATGTAGCAGCAGAATTCACCCTTGCCCATTTCTAACTCATGTGACCAGTGCCTTATCCATTGGGAAAAAAATTGACTATTGATGGGAGATCTAACTCAAATAACTTGCAAATGAATAAAATCAATTGTAATCACCCATTTCCCTTCTTATGAAATATCCCTTTTATAAGCTCACAAACCCTACTGATCCACTAAAGCATTTTCATAATTCCTTGAATTAAAAGAAACAATAAAACCAGCATACAACCCATCCAGATTGCATTCAACTAATTAAACCTTATTTAAGTGACTCAAAGTAAACAAACTCATAAAATAGAGACAGAAATTGGTGACACAAATATAGAGTTAATACCCCTTTCTATTATCCTTTTGAATGACTAATACAATAACCAATAGAATTCAAAGAAAAGCCAAAAACATCTTGCTAATTCTATCATTTCAATATCACTAGAGGGTACAAGTGGAAGCAAACTCAAAATAGCTACATACTATTGGATCGACTGTCTATTCTTTTCTTGAGAAACACAAAAATTATACAAGTTTTCAGACCATCACATTGCCTTGAAAACTCATTTATATAGACATGAGTTGAAACAAGAAAGAAAACATCATAACAAGAGACAAAAATGAGCATAATAGAATGCCAAGCACATCAAAAACTCTTTGGGTAGGCCCATTTCTGTTACTACTACAAATCATCAACTTTTGATTTGTCCCCTACTATTCCAGATCTTTAGAATACATGGCTACCAAACTAGCCAATGAAGGGTTATCCTGTGGTGCCTCCAAATCAATTTTTTCCTTTGGATTTTCACTGCTTTCAACTTGAACAGGAAATATTACTTTTTCACCTTCTTCCTCTATCAGATATGGTGCTAATGTGTCAATGATTTGCACCTCACCTTTTAGTTCTTCATCATCATCTATACCACCTTCTTTTAACTACTCATCAAGAGCAATATTTGTCATCCAGGTCTTAAATTGTGCATCATTAGGCCAGCTGAATCATAGGATATCATCTTGCTTCTTTAATATATAGTTAGCCTCATTTTCAAAACCAACAAACTCTTGTCTTAAAGAATCAAAAAATAACTAAACTTTAACCAATTCCTCTATCGTGATGGCCCACCAAGCATGCCCCTTTTTTTTTACAACTTTATTTATCCTTATGCAGAATAGGTCATCTAATTCTTTTCTCCATTCATCCTTATTTTTTAATTTATTCTTTCTATCCAAGGCACAAGGAAATAAATCAAATTTTTGATTCTTATACTTTCTTAAATAAGAAACAATTTTCAGTTGCAAAGCAATTCTCCTGTTATCAAAATTTGACAGGTCATTAGCAACATCATACACTTTTTCAATATGGTCATGAAAAGACCTTATAATTGAATAACATAAAAGGGTGATTTCTTTCTCCCTTTTTCCCCACTTATTAGCAATAGGCTTGAGCATTTCATCATGGGTTTTCAATTCCTCCCATACACTTGTCACTCTTGCCAACTGATCATAAAACAAGGGCCATTCAATTTTATCTACTAAATACATTAGAGCCTTTCTAAGCTTATCTTCATATTGCATATTTAGCTCTATATGTAAGGCCCATAGCTTGCTTTTCTCTTCTTCAAAATCCTCAGCTATGTAATATTCTAGCCTTTGAGGTGTGTCTAGTATTTCTACAAGGGGGGTGGATTTAAAAGGTTCCTCTGGAGGACGGGGGTATGTTGTTTTTGGCTTGGTGGTCTTCCCCATTAGCTTGTCTTCAAGCTCAATTCTCCTTTTTACCTCTTTATTATAGCCATCAAGTATTGTCTCATATTTATTCTGCAACTCAAACATAGCTTGTTCTTCCTTCCTAGCAGTGGCCAAAAGAAATTTGGATGAATCCACATTCCAATTTGTTGCTTGCACATGTGAGGTATTACCAACCCTTCTTACAATTATATTTCCCATCAATCCAGACTCATCTGACTTTGATGGTGTGGCTATAGATCCTCTTGTTAATGACCACATGACCAATGTAGCTTGATCCTCAACAAATGTAGTGCACCTGAAATCCTTTTTATTGTGGTCTTGCAAATTCAATTTATTTGAAACAGAACTAAAAACTAAAGCATCAGCAATATCCCAATTTGGTAACAATAAAATGTTAGACACATTTACCATTTGCCTCCCCTCCTCAAGGCTTATATTCTAAAATTCTTTCACCCTTTCCTCTTTTATTTTCTTTTGGATGGAAGTTTCATCCATTTTTGGATGCTCTATTTTTAGGCTTTTGCATGTCTCTTCAAAAATATCCATGTTTTCCCTCCATGCAAACTACTAGAAACCCCTAGATCTCATGAAGCTAGCATTAGCCAAAAATTGATGACTTGCCTATTCTAACATAGGGTCCAACTCCATACCTCTATAGTCTTCTATTGTTAGATCCAAACTTGGTAGGGGAGGTTCTGGAGGGTTGCCCTCATCTAATTTTGCTTGAGTAATAAAGATACCTCCCTATGATCCCATCTGTTCAATCTGCTTGCCAATGAGTTGTTCTTCTCCAATCCTTAAAGTGGATTGAGTGGGTGAATATTCCTCAACTTGATGCCTCTCTTCTTTCATTACCTTCTACCTCTTGGGACTAGATTCATCAGGCCTGTCCTCTTGGGCTGCACTAGTGGATCCCATTATTTTCTTGCCCGTATCTATAGGAGCCCTTTTATTTTTAATGATAGTATAACCAAGCTTCTTTTGTACAATTATCTAACCATCTCCTAAATTAGGAGTGAAAGTCAACCTCCTCATGACCTCTGTGGCCTTATCAAGATAAGAATCAATAAAAAATTGTTTCTTCTCATTCGTAGCTTCCATTATCTTAGGGAAGTTATTCATGAGCTTTTTTATTCTGTCAGCCTCTGTATTAACATTATCTAAAGGACTATATTTCTAATCAAAACAATGAATGAATTCTAGGACTTGGGAATAAACTCTCCATTTTTCCTTTTTAGTTTCCTGCTCCTGCAATGGGAATTCATTCCTTATAATGTCCTCTAGATAATATGAATCATGTTTGACCTATGCCAGTTTAATTCTATGCCAAAAAAGTTTGATTCAAAAATCCCTCAAAATCACAAAAATGGGGATGGGAGATAGCTATCATATACTAATCCAAAATCTTATGCAAAAAGAGCCAACCCCCTTTGGTAATCAAAAATTGATGGGCCACTATGTAAGTAGGGAAAATTGACCCTAGTTGCCTTTTCAAAAGAAACATTTCTTCTACTTCTCCTAATTGCCACAAAACTTTAGCCATTCCTACCTTGAAAGGTACTTGGTAAGGCATGACATGAGGACTCCCTTTAAAACCATTGATTCTAAAAACTGTAGAAACAGGGTAAGGAATGATATCTCCCCAATTATTTGAAAATTTCAAGTTATGGGGTTTGTCCATAGGTTTGAGGAGGTCCATTAATATCTTAGGGATTTTAGGATTGTCTCTTAATATGAGGCATCTCAATTTAGAAGCAAAATACCTATCAAATTTGACAAAACTAGAATTATCTTCATCCCAGGTCATATCCAGACTCCACAACTGGACTAGCAATGCTTCCCCATTCTCTTCTCTGTTCAATTCCATCTCATTACCAAAATATGTCACCCCCTTGAATAGGAACATATGCATCAGTAGAGAATAGTGGCCAAAAGTTTTCTCCACTTTGCCCTTCACAATTCCAACTAAACTAATATGAATTTCCTCAGCCAAAAAGGAGGCAAAATCAAAGATAACATCTACACCAAAAGAAGCAATCTGAACCATCATATACATAAAGCCAATAGGCATGCAATCCTTCTCATCCTCACAAAAAACATGACACAGGGTTCTATATATTTCTACAACCCAGGAAGTGAAAAGATTCTTCTTAAAAGGAACCCTAGAGGCTGCAATAATTACCGGTGGAGTTCCTATTGTACCAATGTGTGCCCTCAATGCACCTCCCCTAATCACATCCTATTTTGCTTTGTATTCATTTTCTAGTTCTGGCAGATTTATTGGCACATGGTAATCTGACAATGGTTCTAGGTGAAAAACCTCTCTAATTTCTTCAAGACTAATCGAGAGCAAAGGCACACCATCATTTCTTCGTACCACCCTATCAGCTTGGTCATATTTCTTGGCAATGGCTTCAAGCAAATCATAATCCATGAAAACACTTGGGACTACTAGCTTTCCCAAATCAAAATTCTAGACGTTAGCATGTGGGGATAAAAAATTCTTCTCTGAAAACCACTTTTTAAACAAGACAAGACTAGTTTAGATAGTTGTTGAATCCCTATCCTAGTTCCCCTTGTCATATAGGCCATCAACAATCTTAAGCCTAGGGTTTAAGGAAATTAACCTTTTGACTTGTGCAGGCTCGATGGTGGATTCTAGGAGTAATTCTAGAAAATCATCATGGACATTTCTATCCATATAATTAATTTGCCCAAAAAATGCTTTCTTATTAGGCATCTTGATCATAATAATAGGAACTAGAATGCTACAGAGGTTGTATGTGAATACTTACTTGACTTGCCAGACTTGTTCTTCTCTGAACCTCTGCAATTGCTCTCAAACAAATGAGGAATCACTTCACGTCTTTACCAAGCATAACACAATACAATCAACAGGCTCTTGTTCTCAGAAAATGCAAAATCTTTGTTTGAGTGAGACTGGAAGTGATGAAATCTCCTTTATTGTACTCTATTTTTCTCACACACAAAGCTTTCATTCATCATAAATGCACAAAATAGAGAAATAGAGTGGCACCATACTTCCTTTTAAATTTGCATCTTCAATCATCAAAAACTCCTACTATCATGAAATCAAAATTAGGCTAACTCACATTTCCTCTTAACACAGTAGCGGTCAACCCAATAAAATAACTCCATTTGTACCTTTCCTCTAATGCTGTCATTTCAAACTGGGCCCACGGATGATTGAGGACATGTGTCATCAACTCGCTACTTCGCTATAGATAACTTTCACACATCTTTCCATAGCGAGTTATTGAGTATCATCGATTTATGATTGATCTGACAATTTAGAATCATTTACATTTACTATGCATGGGGAGTGGGTCCAAGATACTACTATCGTTGAGCTGGCTTAACATGTTAGCACATATATATTATTTAATTTCTAATGACATCATTTTTCCTTGACTCTTTCGTGTTTGTCATTTTTGGGCATGTCGCTACCTCACTACCGACGAAAAACACAAACTTCCTAGTAGCAACATAGCAAGCTTCAGTGGAGTCAAAACTTCCCGCCTATAAATGCTAAGTAGGATGCCACCATGTCATTTAATCTGCACAATTCATTTCTAACAAATCACTTGTTTGAGGCCCATCTCTTTTAAAATTTTTACTACATCACAACCCTCCAACTAGTCACTACCTCGCTACCGATAAAAACACCAACTTCCCAGCTAGCGAGATAGTCACTTCTAGTGGAGTCAAAACTCTGGTGATAGAGAACAAAAGCACATTGATTGAAAATTCGTCAATTAATACTGGTGTTAGAGAAGTTTTTCAGTTATATTTATGAACTTGCATGGGAAATTTTGCGATCACATTAGTTTTAAAAAAAATTGTCGCTTCCTTTAAAATTTGGGTACTCACTATGTCGCTACCGGCAGGTCGCATAGATTTTCTGATAGTCACTTAGCGAGTTTTCGAAGAAACTTCAATTTCAATGACACCATTTTTGAATTCCTCCTCGTGCGTTCTTTCTGACATTGACAATCCTGGGAGATAGCACGTGACCATAATGCCTTCATATTAATACAGTTTTATCGATTTCGGACTTCACTTTCAGCACCAATACGCTACATCACTATAGCAAACAACCTCGCAACTTTTTATAGCAAGTATGCGACATCCATTGATTCTAACAAGATCCAATGGCAGGATAAGATTTTTCAAAAGGACTCAACAATGACCTTGACGTAGGCAAGGAAGAATATTCAACTACTATTAATACTTTCACGTCAAAATAAGATTTAAAAGGCAAGACCTAGGGTTTTACACAAATTTTAAAAGATATCAAAATATAAGACCAAAACCTAAAACCCTAGGACCTAACAAAAGAACTCACATCTAATTTTTTCACCATGATTCTAAGAAAAATTAATATGTAAGAAATTAGACCAACACATTTCATGCCTTCATCTATACACAATGTCTTTCTAGTTTCTTTCTACTTGCACTCCCATTTCATTTCATATGATCATCTGAAAATTATGTTAATCTAAGCTCTCAACTATTTCCTCTTGATTGATCATCTCATAACTATTGAATGAGAGCTTTGGGATAATCTATAGGAATTCATCAAAGCATAAAGGATTTTTTCAGACAGTGTAGATGAAGTAGTAGTATTTTCCTTGGGAGACATGCTTGCAAAATGGAAGCATAGATAAGTCATGTGAACTATTTGACACGATGCCTGAACGTAATGTAGTCATCAAAAGCCATGGTTGCTAGATATGCAAAAAATAGATATATTGAGAGAATATTTTTTTTTAAGTTGCAACTACCCTAGTAGACATGCATGCAAAATGTGGAATCCTAGATGAATAGTTCAATTGAATCCTCCTCCTGGAGGAAGGCTAGAACAAATACATAGTTCAATTGAATGGTCTATAGCTACCATCAGGATAAATCACAACTATGGATAAACCATCATATTAGAGAATCACAACTATGGATAAATTTTCATTTAGAACTATTTTCACTAGTAGCTAAGATATCAATTTGCATCATACATGGAAGAAGTTGAAGAGCAATCAATACACATCAACATCATGAGAAGAAGTGATTTGGTTAATGAACCAATTACTAAATCAATATGGAGTGATACAAAATAGTAAATAAGGAATCTGTAATGGGTATTATAGTTCCCAAGTGTTGATAAGTATGATAGCTACTATGAAGACCAAAAACCAAGTGATAATTGATCAATGATCATATGTATATCCAATGATGGTCCATGATTACTATGTAACAGGATGATACACAAATCAGGAGAAGCTATATCAATAAACATAAATAATCAAGAGGACATCAATCAACATATGACTAAACAATAATAAGCATACAGCACTCATAACCAATACCGATATGGAGGAACAGCAATATGTTATGATAATGATTAAGTGAAAAAATGAATAACTTTGAGAATGAACCATATTATTATACTAGCTCATGCACACTGACTAGTGAGATTATTACGATTGGCATCCAATAGGGAGAATATTATAATCAATAACTAAAGGCTGATTAATTATTGAATGAAAGGATGCAAATCTAACAAGGAAAAGGTGTGTCTAGAAATGATCATGAAGGGATACAATCTTCATTAATAAAAAATGTTATACTAACTGATCTTATTATTAGAAGACTTGTAACAGAAAGGTGTGATTAGCAAAGGGAATGAAGGGACACGAGACATGTCCCATACAATGGCACTCCTCACTCAAGGATGCAGAAATAAGAAAGCTTTTCCATTGATCATTCAGAAATATAATACAAATTATTCAAAACACAAAACAATTTAACACAAATATCTTATATTCATTTAAAGAGGGTCTTCAAAATCTATTTCTTCTTTCAATCATTTTATATTTATTATTCCTAGCTAAAAGAAATGAATATTTCTAAGTTTTGAATCTACATCAACATTGCACAACTTTTATTCAACAAAGGTATGAAGAATACTCATGACAGATAGTCATTGTCAGTACGCTCTAGAATACTATCAGCTGGCTTGTTCTCATATATTTTGATTGTCTCCAAGTAATGAGCACACTTTTCCACACTGCAATCTCCAAACAACAATCCTAATTAAAGACAAAAAAAATTCTCCCATTTAAAAGAAAATAAAATTATTTTTCATGCATGTTTGACCTTATGTTCTGAGTGTTCCTTGGTGGGGTAGTATAAAGGATCTGTGGTGTCTTCGTAGGAAAGTCTACAAGAGGTTGGAACATAGTAAATTAGAAGCAAATCCTAGTAACAAATGTATAATGTATAGTAATATTAAAAACTGGAAGGATTACTACCGAAGAGGCAAAACTGATGCTAAAGATAACAATCTAATTTTGGAAGGTGAAGTAAAAGCGATTGCAATAGATGATCTAGTACTCAATTATGAAGTATTTTCCAAGACTTCAAAAATTGTGGTAAAACATTCATGTGATCCAGTATTTTAAGAAAGAAGCCCCATTTCATACATTTGTGAAGTTGTATAGTAAAATTGTTACTCAGCATTTTGACTTTTACTAGCTTTGAGGATGAGTCTCTTTAAGGAAAAGGACATGTTGTGTGCCTAGACACAAAATAACATTATACTTGTGTTCATATGAATTTTTACATCACAAAATTTCCTTTGTCCAAGTATAAAAAGTAGGTTGGAATCCATTAGTGGTAACTAGCATTTTTTATTTAATCATCCATTTGTTGGCCTTTGAAAATTTTTGTTAAAACCCTATGTCTCAGTCCTTTTAAAATTGTTGGGCGTGAAATCTTTTGAAAAGGGAACTTGGGTGAATATTCTATTTTCCTTTTATTTTGTGCCCCCCAGTAGCCTTTTCTCTCATGTTCCCCACCATCCGATTTGGAAAGATCCACAGTTATTGCTATCTCGCTATATAAAGATATGCGCTTTTTATGCATAGCGAAGTAGCGAGCATGAAAAATTCTAAAAGAATAGGACCATAAAATAAAGGGACGGTGGTTGAGGATTTGTGTTGTGGCTAAAAATTTAGTCACATGCATCGTGTTAGTACCGTCAGGAAAGAAAAGGGACCCAGTAAAAGATAGCCAGAAAATGGTGCTAGAACAAAAGTTTTCTGATGCCTCGCTACCTCGCTATCAGAAAAAATAAGCATTCCACCATTAGCAAAGTAGTGAGTAGTCATGAAATCAAAGAGCACGGTGACCTTCAAGTTTCTCGATAACTATACTTTTTCCAAGTGGCATGATGAGTAATAACTACTATTTTTAGAAGCAATTAATAAAGGCGATGGTGATTTGATTGGTTTTTATTCTTCCGACATCAAGTTTTGTTGAAATCACCGGAGCTTGCTACCTCGCTATTGGAAATTTTTGGCATCTCACCGTTAGTGACATAGTGAGATGCTATGAAATGAACACATGGTGGGACCTCAAGCAACATGGAAAGGTGACTAAGTTTTAAGAAAGGTTAGGCTTGTTGCCAGCAGTGCAGATTTTCCTATGTCACCAGTGCCCTGGACCCGCGCCCCATTCATAAAGAATATAAGGGATTTTTAACATCAGATCAAATTAGAATCAATAGTCCTCACTATTTTTCTATGGAAAGTTTCAAGTTGTTTACTCTATGCGACGTAGCAAGTATGCGATGCACCACTCTTTAAGGTACTTTATGCAATTTCTCTACCTTTGATTTGGTCTCAGATCAACGTTCATCACTATCTCACCATGAAGAATAGCTCAGAGGATATGTATAGAGAGGTAGAAAATAAGGACCCACCACTATTCTTCAAAGTAATGTAGTAATATGTCATCCACAAGATCAAGATCGAATCAATGGTTGTCACTACTTTGCTATGGTAAGGTGCTTGTTCTTTATGTATCGCGAAGTAGTGACCTATCAACACATGTCCTCAATCGCTAGTGGGTCAAGACAAAAATTCCATCAAGGATAGAGCTATGTACATGGTCATTTTTCATTGGATTGACTGCCCAACTTGTCAAGTGGAATGCCAAGTTGTCTTTTTCTACATCCCTTGATGGTAAAATTTTCAAAGATCGACTACACAGATTTAAATACAGAAGGTGGTGCCACTCTGTGTATTAATTAGACATGAAAGCTTTGCATGTGAGGAAAAATAGAGTATAATACAGAAGATTTTCTCATTTCCACCTTACACGAACAAATATTTGAAGCCTTTCTAAGTAGCAATAATTACTAAGAAGACCATGCTGAAATTGGCAAGATTGAAAAACAACTGGTTCGCATAGAAATTGCAGAAATACAGAGAGAACAAGAGCTGAATTCAAGTAAGTAGTTACAGTGTCATCTCTATAAGTTTTTTTTAGTATTGCAAAGTATAATCCAAGATGCCTTCAAAGAAGGGATTTTCAGGTCAAGAAAATTATTTGGATAGAAATGTACATGATGATCTACTTGAGTTACTTCTTGAGTCTATTGTTGAAACAATACAAGTTAAGAATTTGACCTCATTAAACCCTAAGTTGAGGATAGTATATGGATTGTTTTATAAGGGTAATTGGGTTTGGGATGCTCATACCTCAAAAACTAGTTTAAATTTGTTTAAGAAATGGTTTGTAGAGAGAAAACTATTTGCTCCACATGCCAATATATGGAATTTTAACCTAGGAAAGCTGGTGGTCCCCAGTGTTTTTATGGATTATGATCTCCTTGAGGCCATGGAAAAAAATTATGATCAAGCAACTAGGGTAGTGAGAAGAGTAGATGGTGAAATTCTAATCACCATTAGTCCAGAAGAGATTAGGGAAGTTTTACATTTGTGACCTCTCACGAGGTATCATGTGCCCATTAATTTGATAGATTTAGAAAAAGAGTATATGTCTAAGAAGGATATAGTTAGACAAGGTGCATTGAAGGCCCACATTGGCAAAATTGGAACCCTACTAGCAATAACATCATCCTCTAAAGAACCTTTCATGAAAACATGCTTCAATGCCATGGTAGTAGAGTTATACAAGACCTTGTGCAGAGTTTTTGGAGAGGGTAAGGAAGATTTTATCCCTATGAGTTTCATGTATATGATTGCTCAAATCTCCTCTTTTGGCATGGAAATAATTTTTTATTTTGCTTCTTACTTGGCCGATGAGATTCATAGTGGATTGGTTGGGATTGCTAAGGGCAAGGTGGAAAAGGCTTGGGGCCATTACTCTCTGTTGATGCACATGTTTTTGTTTAAGGGAGTTACGTACTTTGGTAAAGAAATGGTTTTAAACAAAGAACAAGAAGGAGAAGCATTGTCAGTTCAGTTATGGAGTACAGATATGACTGGGGAAGCAAAAAATTCTAGTTTTGTTAGATTTGACAGGTACTTTGCCTCCAAACTGAGGTCCCTCATATTGAGTGACAATCCCAGGATCCCTAAGGAACTAATGCACCTTGTTATGCCTATGGATAAACCCCATAATTTGAAGGTTTCACATAATTGGGGAGATGTCATCCCATATTAAATTTCAATAGTTATTAGAATTTATGGATTCAAAGGGACAAACCATGTACTACCTTACTAGGTTCCCCTAAAGGTAGGATTAGCTAAATTCTCGTGGTAGTTGGGAGGAGTAGAAGAAGCTTTTTTGCACAAAAGAGGGACGGGATCAATTTTTTCCACTTGCACAGTAGCCCACCAATTTGTGATAACCAAGGAAGGATGGGTTTCTCTTTACAAATTTTTGGACTAGTATAAGATGGATGTATCTCACCCTTATTTTTGTGATATAGAGGGTTTCTTCAATCTGGCTCTTAGGCATAGGATCAAGCTTCGTCCAGTTGAGCATGAGTTTTATTTCCTTGAAGATGTAATAAGGAATGAGTACTCTCTGTAGGAGCAAGAGAGAAAGAAACAAAAATGAAGAATCTATTCAAAAGTTTTGAATTTTATTAATTGTTTTGATGAATATTACAGCCCTCTTAGTAATGATGTAACTATTGTAGATAAAGTTAATAAGCTTATGAATACATTCCCTAAAATAATGGAGGTAATGAATGAGAAAAAGAAATATTTCATTGATTCTTTTCCAAATAAAGCCAAGGAAATAATGAGGAGATTGGGCTTCACTCCTAATATAGGGACAATTCCATTAATTGTTCAAATGAAGCCAGGATATACTATCATTCATAATCAAAGGCCCATGGTGGATAAAGGAAAATAGATAGTTGCATCTACTAGTGTTATTTTTGAGGAAAGGCGTCATGAACCTTCTCCTAAGAGGAGAAGGATAATAAGGGAAGAGGAATCTCAAGATGAGGGTTACTCACCTTCCCAAACCCTAATGAGAATTGAGGAGGAGTGGCTCACTAATGAGTAGATTGAATAAATTAGACCACAAGGGGGAGTTTTTGTTACCCAAGCAGAGATTGATGAAGGGAACCCCCAGGAGCCTCCTATGCCAAGTTTTGAGTTGACTGTAGCAGATTTTAGGGGAAGGGAATTGGATCCTATTTTGGAACAAGCCAGTCAGCATTTTTTGTCTGATGACAATTTTGTAAATTCTAGGGCTTTCCTTCAATTTGCTTGGAGGGAAAACATCCACAATTTTGAGGAAAGATGTAAGAATATGAAAATAGAGCATCCAAAAATGGATGAAGCCTCCATTCAAAATTGAATAAAGGAAAAAATGATTCAAGAGTTTCAAAATATAACCCCTGAAGAAGGGAGACAAATGGTAAAGGCTAAAAATATTTTATTATTGCCCAATTGGGACATTGTTGATGCCTTGATTTTCAATTATGTGTCAAATAATTTGGGATTGCAAGATCCAAATAAAAAATAATTCTTGGGAACTGCATTTAGTAATGACCAAGCTGCTCTTGTCATGTGGTCATTGAGAAGAGGATCGAAGGCTTCTCCATCACAGCCTGATGATTTAGGACTAACAAGGAGTATCATTGTGAGGAGAGTTGTTGATACCTCACATGTCCAAGTAGCTCACATGAATGTAGATTACTCTCAATTTGCCTTGGCTACTGCAAAGAGGGAGGAAAAGGAAATGATTGAGCTGCAAAGCAAGTATGAGGTAGTTGTGGATGCCTACAATAAAGAGGTAAAGAGGATAATTGAGCTTGAGAATAAGCTAATGGGGAGGTCCACAAGACCAAGAATAACATACCCTCACCCCTTAGTTGAACCTTTTAAATCCACTCCCTTCATAGAGGTACCAGATACACCCCAAAGGCCAGAATATTAAACTGATGAGGACTTTGAAGAAGAAAAGAATAAACTGTGGGCCTTGCATATGGAATTGAATGTGAAATACGAAGAAAGATTAAGAAAGGCTCTTACATGTTTGGGGGATAAAATTGAATGGCCACTAGTTTATGATTAGTTGGTTAGGGTGATCAGTATTTGGGATGAAATGAAAACAAGTGATGAGGCTTTGAAGCCTATTGTAAATAAGTGGGTAAGAAGGAGGAAAGAGGTGACATTTTTGTGTTATTCTGTTATAAAAGTTTCTTGTGATCAAATCAAGAAAACTTTTGATATTGTTTCTGATCTTACTGACTTTGACAATAAGAGAATTCATTTGCAAAGATTAATAGTTGGCTACTTAGAAAAGTACAAGAGCCAAAAGTTTAGTTTGTTTCCTTGTGCCCTATATAACAAAAATAGTTTGTTATCAATGAAATAGGGCATGCATGGTGGGCCACAACAACTGAAGAAATAGTGAAAGCCCAAATATTCTTTGATTCTTTGAAATAGAATTTTGTTACCATTGATAATGAGGCTATGTGCTCAAGAGGCAGAGTGATATTTTTCAATTCAATTGGCCAGATGACACATTGTTTGTCAAGTGGATGGCAAAAACAGCTCCTAGTGAACAATTTGAGGAAATAGAAACTAAAATTGATGAGGTGCAGGGTGATGAGATCCAAATCATTAACACCATCACTACACAAGGCCAACAAGGAGAACAAGACAAGAATGACCAGTCACTTTTAGTTGCAGACTTGGGCCCATAGGACACTGATACAACCAAAGAAGAGGGAAAAGTAGAAGTTATTCCCACCATGCAGGATAAAGATGGTGAAAGCCCACAGGTGGAGACTAACTCGCAATCATTAGAAAAAACTCTGTCATTAGTTAGCTTGGCAGTTGCATACAAAGAGGGATCAAAATAGTTACCAAATCAACAATTATGAAGAATCTAACAGAAGCGGACCCACTAAAAGAAATGTTTGATCTAGGCATCTTCTGTTATCCATATTTTTGTCATTTTGTGATAGGTGTATGTAATTATCTCTTGAAAAGGACACCTATCAATTTATCTTAGCATGTAGCTTATTGCATCTCATATTATGTAAGTGAGATTCTAGGGCTAGAGAAGGGTCTGGTTTTCTAATGCTTAAATTTGGGATCTGCTCTTTATATTTTTCCATTTTTCGTAATGGCTATTATAGAGAATGGATAGAGGAGAGGAGTCAATTAGCCTCTAGCCTTCCTAAAGTTCCTTGGATTCTTGATGGGCCATAGACATGGAATTTGTTAACCTATAAACTTCCTAAAGTTCCTTCGATTCTTGATGGGCCAAACACGTGGAATTTGTTAATGTATAAACTTCCTAAAGTTCATTGGATTCTAGTGAGGACATCAATATGATAGGAAAATAAAGATACATCTTGTTTTAATGGAATACACTTACTTTTTAGACTAAAATGAAAAGGTTCCTTAGCTTATTTGACCCTCTTGATCATAATGAAAAAGGGTCCTTAGTTTGAGCTTCACTTGGTTTCAAGAATACTATAATATTCTCTACTTAACAAGGCTAACCACGTGAAGGTGGAAGCTGATATGGTCTCACCCCCCTCCCCCTAACATCAATCTAAAGTACCCATTATCATCTAATTACATACTTCATTCATTCATTCATCCATTTATGAACTATAACATTCAATCAATACAATCACATAACATTCATTAATACAATATAAAATTTATTAATACACGGTACTAATCAAGACTTCATTAACACATAACAATATTCATTAACATAAAATAAAAATATGTATTAATACGCATCATTCATACATAATTACTTAAAACAAAGTTCTTTCATTATCCAACAAGGTTTATGAAAGAAGATTTTTAAAACATCATTTCTTTTTTTTTGTTTTTATGAGCTCTCTTTAAAAAAGTACTCATAGGAGCATCCATATTTGCATCATTCTCCTCCTCTTCTGGCACATGTAATGTCAAAATACAATGGCTCCTTCTCTTTAGAGGAGCAGGAGGCTACTACACTAAAGGGGGCTCTATTGCAAGAACAAGTGAATGGGATAAATTGGCATACTCTTTTTCTTTTGCTAACTATTACAAGTTTGTAATTAAGTACAAATACAACATAACATGCATGTTTCTTACCTAAAAATGCCACATCATGTACATTAACATTTTGATCCACCGCCGCGTCAACATTTTGAACACTTGGAACATGGTCCACTCCTTCAGCATGATGTTTGAAATGCTCTAAAATATTCAAAAAAATTATACACATCAAATTGCAATTGAAGATGTTAAATTGTATTCATAATTGCATAATTAATTCCCAATAGCAAATTAATACCTCCACCACTATAATGCACATCATGGCCTTCGTCACGAGCAGGTTCGGTGGTAGGATATGAAGGCTGCAGTAAGATGTTATGCACATTGTTATGTAGTCAATTTATGTTTAAAACTAATACCAAAAAAGAATCTTCTAAACTATTCAATTTCATTTGCTTTTCATCTGACCAATTTACCTGTGAGATATCATTTGGTACACTGGATTCTTGGGCAAGGCTTATAGATTCTTCACATAGGCGTGCAGCCACAACTTTATAGCCTTCCTTTAAGGCAATTTTTCTATCTTCATCAATGACCTCTACATTGAATTCTGTGCCTTCTATTTTTTGCCTGATAATGTCAGTTTTCCATGTATGTTTTCATTAAACAAAATTATTTGCAACATTATATTTTAAAAAAATGAAATTTCATTGCTCTACTTACAAGTCGAGATTGGAGATTCATATAGCCACTAGACTCAAGTTTGTGTTGGCCAACCTTTTCTACTCTCACTTTTGTAGCAACGGATGTGTCCTGCAATCTATGAACAATTTCAAACATCTTAGATTATATATTTACAAATATCAATAATTAGTGCATGATTACAATGTACTCAATACTATAATGACATACCTCTTTTTGGCCTGTGCTACTTCATTATCTCTATCTTCACATAGCCTTTTCTCTGTTGCATCTTCTATTATTTCATTCCACTCCATCGGTGGAATCATAGGAGGATGGTCGTACTTTGGGTTATCCTTAAGAGCCCTTCTATATTGATCCCTCACAGTCTTTATATGCTTTGTTGCTCTTTTCAGAATTAGGCCAGTGTCAAAAATGTTTTTCCTAAATTTCTACTCAAAAGATGCAATCAGCTGATTTTTTAATTCCATAGCTTGTACATTCCACCATTTTAAAAAAATATATATTTTTAGATCAATAACTTTAATATATTACAATAAATGGAAGAAAATTAAATTTATGTAGCAATGATATGAAACTACGTACCTTTTATGTATGGTGGGTCCAAATAGTCTCAATGTCATATCAAAAAGATGTTCAGAGAAAGCATTATTACCTACAAAAACATAAAGGATTTATCAGTCCAAAATGAGTAATTTAAAAGTAAACTAAATTTACACCTTAAATAATAATAAAATTTAAGCACCTGGAAGCTTTTGTTCTTTTAACGGAAACATAGTTTTCTTATTCAGCAATAATGTCCCTTCATACAAATTAGTACTAATCACACAAACTACTCTAGGAAATGGATCAACTTTAGTAGTACTGCTCTCTCTTGGTCTATCAACTGAAACATCATGACAATTAAATGACAATTCTAGTATTGCTTTCTATTGGTCTACCTCCCTGCCTATCTCCATGTCTCTCTATGTGTGGGTATATATATATATATATATATATATATATATATATGTATGTATGTATATATATATGTATGTATGTATGTATATATGTATGTATGTATATATATATATATATATATGTATGTATATATATATATATGTATGTATATATATATATATATGTATGTATATATATATATATGTATGTATATATATATATATATGTATATATATACATACATATATATACATATATATAGATATGTAGATATATACATACATATATATATATATATATATACATACATACATATATATATACATACATATATACATATATATAGATATGTAGATATATACATATATATATATATATGTAGATATATACATATATACATATATGTAGATATATACATATATACATATATGTAGATATATACATATATACATATATGTAGATATATACATATATATATATATATGTATATATACATATATATATATATATATGTATATATATATATATATACATATATGTATATATATGTATATATATACATATATGTATATATGTATATATATACATATATGTATATATGTATATGTGTGTGTGTGTGTGTGTGGTGTGTGTATACATGTGTTTGTGTTTATGTAGGCTTCTATAGACATCATTTAAGCACTGATATGCTACTTTTTTGTTCATCAACTTGTAGAAATACATTACAAATAGCACATTACAAAATATAGCAAAACAAGGTTTTACCAGTTCTAGTGATCATAGACGAGGATGTTTGCATGGTCCTTGTTGCCGACAATGCACCAGGCAATACTGGACCGCTAACCAAAGGAGGAGTCTGCTCTTCATCATGAGCTAAAGAATAGAATATTGTTAGCAAAGATATTTGCAATGGATAAAGATCAAATGGGATACTAGCAAGAAACATCCACAAAAATAAAGGTAAGTGTTATAATGTTGATCAAAACAAACAAAGTGTTACTTACACAAAGGTTGTGCACAACAGCCCTCACCATGTGATGTCGCAACTAGCACATATGTCTATACAAGAAAACATAAAATTAGAGATCATGATCCATAATATATTATAAAATATTAATATCTATTGAACTTCTATTACTGCTTTAGTCAAATTACTGCTTACCTTCAAAGATTGGATTCTACGGTCCAATTCTATTCTCAGTGCCTCTTTCTCCTCACTTCTATCACCCTCGATGATAATGTTAACAAGTTCATTAGTGTATCTTTTCTTAATTTTCTAGGTGATGAATACAGGGTCAGTACTAAGGGCAATGTCATGCAGATATGATGCCCATATTTCAGATTGCATTTGATCGGTGATCATTCTAGCTTTTTCCTATCATTTGTGACATCAAATATCAGTATAATTTCATCAAAATAACTCCAAAGCCATAAAGAAAAGAACATAATGATATGACATTTTTTTCTATATTAACATTAAAATTTACAATAATTAATGTTTACCTCTATTGAAGGTGTCTGAGATGGTGCATCCATATTGCCCTGTGAAAAAAATTAGTAAGTCTTAGAAATCAACAGCGAAATTAAAGTAATAGACTTACCAAAAAAATATTAATAATAAAGTAGATTATATATGTAAATCATTTGTCTTAAGCTAAAAATTTAGTGTAACTAATCATTATATCTAAAAAAATATTTGACATGTTCTACTTAATGTTTATATGTGCACATATGGTTTGGAAAGAAAAATTTGGTCATACAAGACCCCATCATAGTTGAAATTGATCCTACCTAGACATTTAATTGATCATAATGATCTTCATCCATGTCATCATCATTATCATCATCATCATCATCATAATTGTCACTTTGATTGTCGTCGTCACCACCACCATCTTCATCACCATCATCATCATCTTGATCACTATTATCATCATGATCATCATCGCCATGATCATCACCATCTTCATCACCATGATCATCATCATCATCAGCATCATCATTGTCATTATCACCATTATTGTTAGCATGACCAAAATCATCACCATCTTCTTCTTCATCATCACTAGGTAATTGTCGTTCCTAATAATCATTTACTTCCTCTTCTGCTTCTTCAATATCTTCTTCTTCGATCACATTATGCTTTACCAACCTTCCTCTTGGGTCATGTCTAACAACAAATGACCAACTTGGTTTGTTTGGAACGCCAAAGTAAAATACTTGCTCACATTGGCTTAGAAGAACATAGGGCTCATCTCCGACTGGCTCAAAAGACCTTGTATTAATCATAGTAAATCCACTATCGTGTTCAATAATATTCGTATCAGGATCACTTCGATTTAGTCATAACCTGAACCATTTGATGACAAATAGAACTATTTTGAATGAATTAAATTCACACTCAAGTATATCATCCAAAATTCTATAGTATCAATTTTTAGATTATTGAGGATGTATATCAGTTCTAGATGAAATATTGGTGACCATGAAGACAACACTTATCTCAGAATCACACATTTTCTTCCTTTCATCTAAATTTTTTTGTGTGGAACTCATAGGCATAGTAGTACATAGCTTTGTGGTGTTTTACTTGCAATTATTTAAACATGTCAAAAATATTCTCATTGATTTGTGAGTTGATATTAAACTTATGTCTCATGATTAGTAATCTTATGCATACCTTTGTATCTCTTAAGCCATATATTAGATCAAGTACCATTGGCATAACATTGGGATCTCCATTATGATGAGCTTCTTTAAAAAACAATGCAACACCATCTCATGTTAATGAGTGGCCATTTTTTTGAGACTATTCAATCCATACTATCATCCAATCAAGATTGTTTGCAATATACAAGTGTAGTGCATCCCACTCATGACCAACTATAAAGAAGACAATTACACCAATTAGAAACAACTTATATATATATTGATGATGGATAAGAATTTTTAAATTACAAAAAAAAAATTATAATTACCTCTCACCCTCCTCAATCTACCTTTCCCAGTCAGGTACTCCCCTTTGAATTTGTCATTACAGTTGGGATCTCAAATGTGATATAAATGGATATCTATTGCAAACTTTGGAGGATATTCACTAATATATACCATGGTCTGGTATATCATATATCCCTCTATCATAGAACCCTCAAGACGTGCTCTTTGTCAAACCAAGCCCTTCATAAATTTCAAGTTCCTCTCAACCATCTACATTGATCTAGCTTGTATAGGTCCACACAATTCAATCTCCTCAACTTGATGTATGAGGTAGTGTTCTTGAGCATTGAAAAATCTTGGAGGTAAACACTTTTTCATTTCACACATAAGCTATGAAATTTTTCTGTTAAAATATTTTATATCTTTTTTATCAATTTCTTTAGATGATAACCACCTAAAAGAGATTCAACATGCAAAAACACATAAAGGAGATTTCAAATAAAATTATACAATAGATTTTAGATAAAAAGCTACAAATCTAAGAAAAAACCCTTCTAACCTCATGTATTTTCCAAGTCATATATAACTTGTTTAATACTATTGTCAAACTATTGTGGAAGGGATAGAGGTAGGACAAATTGCAATCATTAAAAAATGACCATTTTAATATATTATTAAATAATGCAATTGGTACTACATTCAATCTTACAAATATGTTATAAATAGAGAATATTACTTACCTTGAGGAAGGTATGCCAATCATGTTTTTTCAACCCTAGCCCAAAATCACCTTTCTTTGATAGAAGAGTGCTTATATTTGTAGCAAATCCTGTTGAAATTTTTACTATTTTTATGAATTCTTTTAATGCATCACTTTGTTGCTCCATTAACAAGGAAGGAAACTTGTATTTATGTGGTCTCCATGTCTATTTGATTCAATGAAAAATTTTAGTGCATGATTGGATTCATGAATGTCAGTACAAATTTTGGCAATTTTTTCTCTATTGTGCCTTCCATCCAACATTTTCCATAGTGTCTCTATTAAATTCTTTCCAGTATGCATAGCATCAAAAAAATGCATGATTGCGAGATCCTTATAGTAAGGTAACCTACTAAATTGAGTAGGATAACTTTTCATTCCTCTAGGATGTTGGTCATTGATGCCTTGACAACCTTCATGAGCATCAATTACATCACTAATAAATATAAGACAATATCAAAATACAAATTTTAAACTTCGGACGACAAATTAGACATTACCTCGACGATTTAGTCGATCGTATTCCAACTTCCATAAATGAGGTGTCATTCTTCGTGTCCTTGATGATGTCTCTTCTTTCCCATTGAAAAGATTTTTTTTGGCAATTCGATACCTATGATTATTGTGGAGAAAGTATCTAAACTCATCAAACACCTACTTTCCTAAACTTCTCGAATGATGACATTTCATCTTCGAACCAAAAATTGGACATCCAAATTTTTCATTTGTCTGAAGACCTAAAGGATCATGTATAATTGGATCGTGTACAATTATCATGTGCAACTTAAGCGTTCAATAGTAATGTGTAAGCACTATAACAAACCAAAAATATGTGATCTTAACAATATAACATATAGCAAAAATGAGTTAGCCCACGGGCATCATGTATTGTCCATACAAGCATTGCATGGAATTGAAATTGTTGATGTCCTATTAGTTTAGAGATGTCATACATAGTGATGCCATTCTATAACTTCAACAACTTGTCAATTAGGGGCTCAATATACACGTTCATATCTTTAACTTGGTATTTACCTAGCAATCAAATAAACAAAAACATTGTGTAATTATTATTGTATACGTGAGTTGTTAGCATGTTAGGAGAAACCAAATTTAAATAAAGCTTCTACAAACTAAGAACAAACATAAACTTCAAGATAGACAAAAGAGGGTTCCTAATTGAGAATATGAGCCATTGAAAGTCTCTCCCAATAGGAATGGCTCTTTGTTGATTAGCTATGTCTAATTAAGGTTTTGTGTTTTAGGGATGTATGCTCAAGATTGGTGCTCAAATTTGCTTCAATGGAGATTCTTGGATTTTGAATGTGGATAATGGATGTAGATGTAAAACTTGTTCTGAAAATGGCATTATGACTTTACTTAATGGATTGTGATTTTTTTGGCTTGGGAGGGGATTCCTTAAATAGGAAAAGGGATTGAGGGATCGATGGCTAGGATGGAAGGAAAGGAGAAAGCTTATGGAGGGCTCAAATTGAATGAGAGGAGAGCACATGGATTGTGCTTCTTTATAGCCAATCAGGGAGTGACACATGTCATAGGGTCATTGGTTAGAGCAAGAGGGGTTGAGGGGTCAACAAAGGAGGCTCAAAGCTCATAGAGACCCTCATAATCACTTGTAAGAGCAATAAATGGGCTTGTAAGAGTCATTTATGGCGTTGTGGGAGCATTTATGGCTTGGTGGTTGGGATATTTTGAGGAGATGGACTTTGGCTTGGCTTAGGAAAGTCTTAAGCTCATTTAGGATTGTGCAAATGATTAGGGGATGGGGTAGGCTTGGATTAGGATTATATTAGGGATGTTAGAGATGTGCAAGTGGATGGCATTAATGAGGGTGGGTGAGTTAGTGGCTAAGCTTGGTTAGTATGGGTGGATGGGGTGGATTAGACTAAATGGAAGATTAAGGATAGGTTAGGGGCTATTAGATTTTGAGGGCTTTATTTATTAAAATGATTTATTTAATAAATGGGGATTCTTGGAATTAGGTAGGAGAATAGGATTAATTGATAAATAATGGGTTATTTGATTTATCAATTAGAACTATAGATGATTAATTAACTTAATCAGCTAGGGGATGGCAAAGGATTAATTAAATAGGAATTTAATTAATGATGCCTTTAGAGATAGCTAAATAGGATTACCAAAGCGGTGTAATCAAATTTAGGTGTCTACAATTATAACCAATTTCATGCACTATTTATAAATTAATTTAGATAACTATAAAATTTTAAAAATACTTGACACAATCATTAACAACATTATGTGCTCCCTCTTTATGGACATCCAAGGAGGAATGTTATTGTTAACAACAAAAATAAGCCACACTGAGTAAATAGATCTCATATCTCCATATGGATTGACACTGTCTGCCACCAATGAAAGCTTCAGATTACAAGGTTCTTTTTTAAAGTGTGACCATGTTTCTTCTATCTCTTTAAATGCAAAACCATCGACAAGCATTCGCATAATGTCATCCTGACTTCTATTGCATGCATGGTAATCCATAAATTGTGCCAAACTAGTGCATTTGAGTAACCATTGAAGATGAAGAATAATGAGAATGTACTGAAGAACCTTGTGAGGCACGTTTTTTATTATTTGATTTGATTGATATCTACTAACATGACAATTAGGGAATTCTATTACTAATTTATGTTGTTTATGATATAGAATGTGAAGATTGGGACATGCATGTATTGTTTGATACTTCATTCCAATCTTATCCAAAATGTTAGATAATTCTCGATACGAATGAGGCAAAATGTTTGATGGTGGTAAAAAAAACTCACTAATCAACCTACAACAATAAATATGTATTGTTAATATAATAAATAGTAATTGTATGCTAACACTAAAGATGACAAAAATGACATACCTTAGCATACATGACATTGCTACATTGGATATACCATTCATAACCTTTAAGTTCAGCAACAACACTATAGCCGAGAGTAGAGTTGTTTGGGAGCCTTCGTATAAGGGCTCGTGTGCCTTCTCAAGTAAAGGTATATCAAGACCATCTTCATCATCATTATCAAATTTTCTAGTACCATCATTGTGAGCCTCTTCATCACCTGCCCCAATATCATCTTCTTCAATTGTGTCCTCTAGCACATTATCATCTTCTTACATGGGAGTGTTATCCTCATCTTGGATATTCACACCTTCATGTTCTTCCAGTAGGAAATCCACATTCAGCAATGGACAAAAATTGTGGCCCCTTTCAACATGACCATATTGCCTACAATGACTCTAGGCTATTGTGACTAGAATTGTTTGATTCTTTAAGCCCTTACACTTTTTGCAAGGACAATAACATTTATTAGGTTTTCTTCAGAACTTAGCCCACAATGCAGCCATTGTCTCATTATTTTGTTCTGGGTTCATATTGTCAAGCATGGTCTTTCTTCACATGAAAATATACCTGCAAATAAATTGGACATGTTGTAGTTAACTTTTATATCTGCACATATGGAAATTGTTGATTAATATTTTCAAATGTAACTAAAATGATCCTATAATTTTTAGAAGGCCTAGATGTTTGCAAAATGTGGATTTATAGACAATATATCTTAGTTATTTTCAAAATGCCTCAAAGAGATGTCACAAGGTGAAAGTTACTTAGGTGCTAACAGCAGCATGCCATGACTAATCTTTATAGCAATGACTAATGTGATTAATGTATCAACTAATGAAGATGAATAAAAGATTGAAACATACTAATGCAATCTTCAATCAAGAACATGTGAGCTCAAAAGATGGGTAAATCTCAAAATCTCGTGAGCCTAAGATCATTACAATTTCAGCCATGAAATAATTGCAATTGAAATTTTTTGAAAAATAGGCCTAAGTGGGTTGGCCTAAGGGTCAAAAGAAGAAATCAAACTTCACTTAATTAGAAATCAATTAGCTTATGCCAGTTCGGCCTCATGGTGGTTGTACAATTTTAAAAAACCTAATCCTTAGACCATTTTGGCCTAACATCAAGGGACATGAATTTAGGACTCAAACATCTATAAAGGTTGGATGTTGAAATTCTTTGGAACATCCAAAACAATTCCATAAGCATATAAGAAGGGCAGATTGGTGAGTTCCACCTTGGAGGATGATTTTGGAAAGAAATTAGATATCAAGATATCTAAACTCAAATGGATTTAGTGTTTAACTTAGATTTTATAAAGGAATATTATATTTGGAGGGTTAAAATGCTTGTAGATCTGAGCTTAGAAATGCAACATTTTGTTACAAGCAACAAGGTAAGTGTTGATAAATATTTTGTGGGAATCATAGTTCTTGAGGTGTTACTAGGTGTTGGGACAGTCATAGGTCTGGAGGTTCCATCTGAAGGAGGATTATATTTTATGACAAGGAAGGTTATGTTAGGGCTATATGAAGGTGTTGGGTCCATTTGAAGGATCAAGAAATGTTTGGAAAGGTGAATTTGGTAAAACCCTTGGTTTAGGCACCTAGGAAGGAGGGTTTGTTGGTTGGGTGTGTAAAACTTAATGGAATCTCCTATGAATTTGAAAATCCTTTGGTTTGGATTACAAGACAGCTCTGTTTGAGGTCAAATGGTTTGTGAGATGAGATATGTTAGTGGTTGCTTTGTAACAGAAGGGCTAAAAGAGGGTTAATTGTGGGGTAGCAGTGTTGATTTGGGCATTTGGTCCAAGGGAGTACCATGAGCATTTGAAGTATGTTGTGTAGAATCCAAAATTGTATCTAGATATGGTCTTAGTTTTCTAAGAGTTTTGGGAAAAGTGAAAGAAAAGTGTGAAAAACCAATTAGGCAGGGCTAATTGGGAAATAGGCCTAGTGAAGGGCTTGTAGTATGTTTTTGGTATCATATAATAAGATGATAATTTGGTAACCTTGGTAATGTGTTAGTTGAAGTTGTTTGAGATGTGTTAAGGTGACAGAAACACCTAGTTGAAGTGAAGTCAAGATTGGACCCTATTCAGGAATTGTGGGCATTTGATGGTTGTTGAACAAGATTGCTTAGTGAATCCATTTAAGGGACATGGAATGATTTCTAAGATGTATAGCCTATGGTGGTACAAGAGAATGGTATGTGCACCCTGATAAAGTTTGTATTTGATTGGATCAAGGAGAGTGATCCTATGAAGAAGCTTGATTGTGTTATGAGAACACTAGGAAAGTCCCTCTTATTGTGAATAACTGAAAGTCCACCCAAGTCTCTACATCAATGTCGAGAGCTAAAGGTGGAATGATTTCTAGGAAGGAAAGAAAGCTCCAATAATTCTTCTTTATAATTTTAGCCAGAGTCCTAAGCATTCCAATCGAAATGATTGTGTATCAATAAGATTTAACACAAAATAATCCTAAGAACATTAAGTTAAGCTGAAACATATAAGAAAATGAATGAGAGAAATTTTGTTACCTGTTACCTGAAAATAAAACCAGTTGAGGAGGCAAGGTGATGTAAGGGCATCATATGCTCATCATAGGTACCTTGAGGGTTCGGGTCATCACAGAGGACATGGAGAAACTCATGGTATCAATTGGTCCATTTTGCAACCAATCATGGCCTTTGAAAGCATAAAGAGTCATAATATTGTATAATCTCTTCAAAGACTTTCATATTGAAAAGTTGTAATTGCGCATGGAATAGGATCTAGAGGTTGTCTAAGGTAGAGGAGTCATGTGATAGGGTCTAGTATGATTTCATAATAATCGCAAGTCCTTAAATAAGTTAAAACATTCAATAAATCCCTTAAAAGCATAGTTTATTGCTTTAGAAAATTCAAATCTTGAATGTAATAGCTAGATGGGAATTTTGGAGGGAAACTGCATAGTTTAAATTTTATAAAGGAATAGGAAGTGAAAGGACTTGGAGTTGGTAAGGTACAAAGAACCCTTCAATCAAGCCCCACCACAGTGAATACCCTGAAAATCACATGGCAACAGCAGCACCAATGACAAGAGAACCACCACAAAAATACTCACTATAGCTTATAAGAAGTGAAAGACTAGTCAATCAAAGTTAATATTGGTAAAGGATGTGAATATTTGGATCTCGACCAATCAAATCACCCAACTCCATATGTCCTATATTGGGAACTCATGGCACAATGCTAGCAATTTTATTTCAAGCTAGACGACTTGCTCTTGCATCCTACGCAAATATTGTCATGATGCAAGCTCTATGGACTGGCAATGAATGATTTGTGATTTTTCCTTGTGAATTATTCACTTGAAAGACAACCTCAATAGAACTAAATAAGAAGAATCAGTGTTCTTGAATCCTCGTTTGAGTCATCTTCTCCATGAGTAGTAAAGTAATTTCCCAATGAGATAAATGAACTTCTGCACTGAACCTAGCAAACTTATAACTTCAACAGTTCTCTTTTATTTCAATGCCAAAATCTCATCAATTGAAATGATAATTAATAAATCAAATTTAGCACACAATCATTATTTGAAGAAAAATGATAGCCCAAAAATAATATTTATCAATCATCAGATAACTTGCAATACTTTCACCCACCATACCACATTTCATATCATTTGACAATATATAATGTTGCTTAACTTCTAACTTATCAACAGTCCAACAATGAAGCACATTGGTGAACCTTGAAATGAATCTACACCAAAGATGAATTTGGGTTTCCATCCAATCCACTAAGAAATCCTGAAGGTTTCTACCCTCAGGTTTCAAATAGGCAAGCCAAAATGCTCACAAACTTTTCCAAATAAAGATATCAAACCAAGTATAATCAAGCATGAACCTCTCATTCTTTAGTAGCATATCTCGGTGACTTTTCATTTTCCCTCTATCTATCTCTTAATATTCTTTTTCTTTGTCTCTTTATTATTCATCTCTTGAAAATTAAAATGACTATTAGTTTTTTTCACTAAACTCAATTGAAGTCCTTTTATTACTTTATTATAATGATTGATTTAAGTTGTCATCAAATTTGATATAATTTGACAACTTAAAGCTTAATTATCTAATTGATTTCTAATGTCCCAAGAAGGGGACATAATAGCGGTACTACACAAATTAACTTGTAAGGGATCTTTTACTATTCATAGTTTCACACCTCTATTATGGGGTTTTTTTTTTTTCCTTATAATCTCAAATTCACTTACATGTTCTGAGGTGCATGCCCAAGAATTTGAAAGGGAGCTTTTGTTTGAAATTTATTTTCTTAGATAGGCACAACCTTTAATATGGAAATGCCAAGTTTGAATCAAAATGGAAGTGCCTCTTTTACATGCGTATCTTAATGAGACAATAAAATTAAAGTCTAAATTGCATGGACTCTAGTATGTGCTTCAACAAGAGCATGGCTTTCAAATTTTACATTTTTAAATTTGTTGTTCCAAATTAGATTTTCATATTAACACTTTTGCAATATGCATTACGTTTCAATGTTATTGTTTACAAATTTTTGAGTCTTGTTTACTATATTTTCTTGCTAGTTGCTTTTCTTTCTTATTGGTAAGGTCTTTATGTTATTTAGTGATTTTCATCCTTTCTAATCCTCTTTTTGTAGGATAAGAATTATTCTTGTTGGCATTTTTGGTTAATCCCAATTCAATGCCTATGCTATGTGAATAAATGTTTACAGTTTTTGAATCAACACATATTGATTAGCACTTCCACACTATCATTTAGTCCTTTTGTGCTTAGGGATTTTTTTTATATCTTTTATTCTATTGTATTTTTTTAATTTTTTTTTATTTTTTATTTGTATAAGCTAATGTGCTATAACAACCCTATTTCATAGGTTAAGAGGAATAAGGCCAAAGGCCACTAAATTTTACAAGAAGTCAAAGAAAATAAATCTCAAGAAGGAAATTGAGAGGAGAAATCAAATATTGGCAATATCAATGAATATTCAAGCAACATCAATTTATTTGCCAACCTAAACATAAAACAATTACAAAGAGAAGTGATTGGTGTTTTACAAAGGAAGCAATTAAAGAAAGTTTAAATTAAAGATTTAAACTATATTGTTAGCTGACTACCTTTGGCGTCTCATTGCCCAAGTTTTTAGATACATCAACAGTAAGGTGATAATGATTATGTGAAGGTTGAGTGAGTCTTTAAACAATATGTTGGTCCAAACATAATAGTGATTGCACTTTATTAAGGAAGAGCATTGCTGAGGCAGCAACATATGATTAATTGTTAAGGTAGTAGTTAACTAAAAGTAGTGACCTTTATTAATTGAAGTTAAAAAAATTCGTAGGCAGAATTTGTGTTTACAGTGGCAGTGTTTCCAAAGGGGCTTGGATTATGACTAGCGATTAGTATAGATGGTTTAGTAACTATCCTCAATCTGAAAATATAAAAATTCTGATTTGTTTGGAAGTTTTTTTGTACTTACATTAGATTTTTTGATTTTTTAGTATTCTAAAATTGTAAGTTTCAATTGTATACTTTGCAAAATAATGGAAACATAATAAACTAATGCTGATAATTAAAAAACAACAAATACATGCAAAAAGTAATTTTTTTAAAATTTTATTTAGATTAGTTATCTAGATTCAGTACATACCAGGACTTATTAGCATAGATCTAATTTATTAAGTATTTGCTAAGTTTAATTCTAAAAGTTACAGATCTGATATCCTCTCTTGAACAGCGACAAACAATTATTTTCTTTTATTGCCTAGTATTTTCAGGCAACTCAAATCCCACTTAAATTAAAATATTAACACAAGAAAAAATAAACTAATAATAAAACATAACTACTCTTATTAGTTAGGTTTTTTGTTCATGCAGAAGATTCAAAAATACCATAGGCATGCAACTTAATCAATTAATTTGTTTGTGTGTTTAAGAAGCAACTTTGCACTGAGACATAAATCTTTTTCTAGTATGACCTTAAAAGCTAAAAGTTAGAATTGTGACAATCCTAAGCACATGAAAATGATTATGCTAAGTTATTAGATGGTAAAATGATGATTTCTTCAATTAGTGCTTCATGCTCAAAGACTACAGAGATCTCAATGCCCTTTTTATGCCCAAAATATGGCTTTCTATAGTCTATAATTATTATCAAAAAATAATATTATTTTTTTTCCATATTTCATGATGATGTATTTAGCCATGTGATCAAGAAATGCACAGACCTAGTATGAAGGCTTTACAAGGACTAAAATAGTTTTAAGATAGCAAAACCAGCAAAACAGATGTTTCCTTCTTTTTTGTTTGCAATGTAGGTAAGGAGTAAATTATGTCCACAAAAGATGTTCTACAAAACTACCAAAAATTAGAATTGATGCTTCTAGGAATGAAGTCCAAACCTAATATATAAAAGAGATTAATTTTAACTTTTGACATTGAGAAACTAGCATAGAAGAGAAAATTGTTCCAAGTCATGCAAAGTCCATTAAGGATTTTTTGGAGGGAGGCATATTCTCAAGCATGAAATATCATAGAATTCATTAAGGAGAGGGCATCACCGGCCATGCAATACCATACAAGGAAAGTGAAGAATAGGTCCCTTGCACTTGCTACCAAGTTCAAAAGATAAGAAAGAACAAGGGAAAAAAATGCCCATCAAAGAAAGAACAAGGAAAGCTCATCAAACAAATGGAAGAGAATTGGATGTAATGATTCCTTGGATTGAAAAGAAGCAACCATGTACAAGTTATACAACTGCATTGAATACAATCATGGAACAAATGATAATGAAGAGATGAAAGAATAAGAAATCACTTTTGGCAGATGTAAAGGCAACGAATCTAAAGAGAAAACAATTAAAACTCTACCTTATGCATTCGGCCTTTCTGTTTCCAAACCTAAACTTCCAAAAGACCGATCACCTAATTTTCAAAATATCAAGTTTCCAACTCCAACCGTGAGCAAGCTAGGGCAAAACCAGGGCATCCAATTTTTTGTTTGGTGATGGCGCATCAAGTATCCAACTCCAAAAAAATATCCCATGCACACAAAAAATAATAAACATGAAATTTTTTTTTTTTTTACATCTAAGCCCCCCATTTCAACCAACATGTGTTCAAAATTTTAGCCAACACATGGCTTAGTTTTTAAAAAAATAATTTTTTTCCTTCTACATTCTAACCAAACTAAACTTTTTTAGTTGATGGTCAAAAATTTTGGTGGAAAAATGATGTCAAATGTAGTAGTGTCACAAGGGTGAAGCACCGAGACTTCTTGAAAGGTCACCCATCCCAGAACTACTCCAGCCTGAGTGTGCTTAACTATAGAGTTTTCTCCATGGTTAAACCAAAAGCTTGCAACCCCATTTGCAAAGCCTTCACCAAGTGTTGTGCCTTATGAACCATTCATTAGAAAGTCCCTTAATCTCATCAAGTCAAATTGTAATATTGTTATTAGGATTTAACTGTGTGATTTTGAGTCATACTCATTGACCCATGTTTCATGAGTTGTGATTCAACATGAATCCATCTCTCATGAGAATAAATAGAACACTTAGCACTAATTGGATATAGATGATGTTCCTAGGGGTGGAGCACCAGGACTTACCAGGAGGTCACCCATCCCAGTACTAATCCAGCCTAAGCATGTTTAACTATGGAGTTTCCTCAATGGTTAAATCTCGGTGCTTCACCCCTGTGAGAATCACCTAGATCCAATGAGTGCTAAGTGTTCCATTTATTCTCATGAGAGATGGATTCATGTTGAATCACTACTCATGAAACATGCGTCAAAGAGTTTGACTCAAAATCACACAATTAAATCCTAATAACAATATCACAATTTGACTTGCTATGGAAATTATCTCCTACTTGTAAATGTGATATTGCTATCAATTGTATAGCTCTTAGGTAAAACTCATTAAGCCATGTTTTGTGAGTAGTGGTTGAAGAACCCATCTCCCATGAGAATGATTAGAACACAAGTGCTCATTGCATATCATTATTATCATTGCAATGGATGTTTTTTCAATTCAAAATGGTTAAAAACATTTTGAGTTTTTTTGCATGGATTGAACTATGAAGGCAATTGAAATTTCTATGAATGAGCTTTAAAATAGAAAAATCTAATAGCTTTTATACCTTAAAAGGATGAATCACACATTAGAATCATTTGACAAATGTTTGTTTGGATTTATTTTAATTTAATTATTTTCCTATTTTCTTATCAAAGGTTATAGTGTATCAATCAAGGCATTCTATGGTAGAAATTTTTTTCTCCACTAAGAATTGAATTCCATTGTAAGTATGAAGAATATTCATTTTATTCTCAATGCAATGTCAAATATCAACCACATACATGTTTGGGTTACTAATTATTAATTATAAGGTGTTAAGTCATTTATTTGGTAGTTTATTTAGCTACTTTTATTTGTTTGATCTTTTGATTTTATCTAGTACCTAAATTAGTCACATATTTAGTCACCTATATTTGTAAATTACAAAAAGTAGTAGAATGCTATCAGTTTTAGTCATGTCACTAAAAATTTTAGTCACATGACTAAAAATTTTAGTCTCATAGTCACATATTTGTCAAAATGTACTAGTGGCCATAACCCAGAAGGCCTCATAGTTGGCCATGTTAGATGTAAATCTTATGATTTTATTATGAGATATATGTTGTTTTGGATTTTAATATCTATTTTATCATTATATTTCCACTATGTGGTTATTTGTTGGGGGCTAGGTCACCTCCAATTGGGGAACAGCTGAGCTTGCACTACATCAGGTGTTATCAGGCCATATTTCAATCTTTTGGTGAATGTTGGATGGATTGTTAGTTCATGAAGTTATTGATCTTTTTATTGTGAGAAAATTGAGTGAGTGTTAGATCTAGTTTTGTGAATCTAGGTCTTGCAAGTTCCTTCTTGTAAACCCTAGTTAGTTTTTTATTTTGTGGGTAAGTAGATTGCAATCTAACTTGTGATTTTTTAGGATTTAAAGATTTTTCATTGTAGGAGAGATGCAAATCTAGGATTAGTTGATATATTGAGACAAATTGTTGGTAATTTGGAAGTTGTTAAGATAAATGAATAGATTGTTGATGGGAAGAAGTCACACTTTGAGAGGAATATGAAGTACAAGGTGTGAACCATTTTAGGATGAATTTAATAAGAGGATTGACAATTGAGAATAGTATTGTTTGAGTTGGCTATACCAATTAGAAAGAGATTTATTTTGTTGGTTAGAAAATCTATACACAGAAGAAGATAGGTCATGTAAGTACATAGAAATTTTAAAGTTGATAAAGTATCTTTGGGTTTTCATGAGAAAATCAATGAATCTGACATGGAAATCATAGATCATTTCATCATGTAAAATATGATTGATGATGATGTGAATTTCAATTGTGTTGATGAGGAATCACATGATTATGTTATGGACATGGATGAGGATATATATGCTATTGTTGATATTGGTGTGGGTTCACTTATTTCTAACATGGGTGAGGATTCTAATTTTTTTGATATGGATCTACATGTTGTAATTGTGGAGATGGATGTTGTTTATTATATGAATTTGGATCTATATGTTGATATTTTTGCTGATATGGAGTCTGTTGGTCATTTTTTCCTTCTTGCAAGAACCACCACATTTGAATTCAATGTAGTAATGTTCAAAAGTTTTAAATATCCAAATATTCAAAAGGGGCATAAAATACCTTATGCTAACCTTATAATATTTCTTTCCCTACTCATTTTAACGTTTCTATAGGCCCACAAGTCCCCATTGTCAAATCAAGATAGATCCACAGTCGGTGCTATCTCACTATGGGAAGTTGTACGTTGTTTTTCCATAGCGACATAGTGCCTTTTGGCCGCATGGCCGGTGGGTCCTCCTTTTCCTTGTTGTTTCTCTAGTGCCAAGTTTTGCTAGATCCATGGTGAGTTCTATGGCACTATCAAAAAATCTGTGTTCCTCGCCATTAGCAACATAGTGCTCGGACAAAAAATGGTACTACGGGGACATCAAAAGGAAGGTGTGTCCCAAGCATGCCCCACCAGATATCAGTGATGAAATGTGGCACACACAGTGGGACCTCAAGCAACGTGGAAGGATGACTGTGCTTAGAACAAGATTTTGATTCATTGCTAGCTGTGCAGATCTTTTGATGTCAATAGTTACCTAGACCCATGCCCCTTTCAAACGCATGAAGATTTCCTCACCCTTGGATCAATCTAGATCAACAGTGGGCACTATCTCACTCTGGAAAGCTACAAGGATATTACCCATAGCAACATAGTGCCTCAATGACACGTAGCAGGGTGGGGCCAAGTGTTATGAAATCGCAAGGATGGTACCAGTTTGGGTCAAGTCAGATGCCAGGTGTGCTGAGTTGGTTCGTGGGCCTAGAAGTTTTAAGGGAAAAGCCTAGTAATACGATGAGTCTTCATGATCATTAGATCAGTCTAGATCCATGGTGGGAGCTATCTTGCTATGGAAAGCTGTAAGGATTTTATAGATAGCGACATAGCACCTCGATGACACATGGCACAGATGACATCATGGGCCCACCCTTCTCAAAAGAAATATTATGGCTCATCCTCTGTGGTAGTTGTTAAGTGGGTCATAGTACAATCATGATATTTCATTGGTCCACTCAGCCGACTTGGTGTGCAATCGTGAATTTTTGTTGATCACCGTAGATCTAAGGAAAATTGATAGTGGGCGCTAGCTCGCTATGGAAAACTATGAGGATATTACCCATAGAGACATAGCGCCATTGTACCACATGGATAGGTGGGGCCAGGTCATGCCAAGATGAAGATGCCAGGTGGTTGCCAGTTGGTTTGTGTGCCCAGGTTTTCAAGTTTCTTTTAAGGAGATAGCACAATAATATGGTGAGTCTTCATGATCGTTAGATCATTCTAAATCCACAGTGGGCACTATCTCGCTATGGGAAATTTCTTAGAGGATATGCATAGTGACATAGTGCCTCGATGACATGTGTCCCAGTGGGTCCAGTGGAGGCAGTAACGGTTAGATGCATTGGCAGTTAATGTGACCATCGCAGTTGGTAAAGAAAGATTGATCAACCTCAGGAAGACCTGTGGGGTGGAAAAGTGAAAAGAGATCATTGGTCCATGTGGCTCATCCTGGTGCTAGGATTATGTTGACCTGCTAACCATGCTAGTTCGTGAATTAGGAACAGGGGATACCAAGGTTTTTTGCATAATCTGATCTTATGATCGATTACAACCACCCTAGAGTAAATATGAAACAAAGAGGAACACTCTACCTCCTTATCCAACCTATCTACCTGGTCATAGCATAGTTATGGTGCCATTTCTATCTTTTTGAGGCCCTATTTTAGTTAAAAATCAGATTTCATGGTACCAAAAAACTATATTCAGATCATATTTTCTTCTAGATCCCCATGGTTGTTCTCTATAGGAATTCAATGTAGTGGTTGGGGAGTAACTTCAATTGGAGAACATCTCAGTTATGAATAAGCTATAAAGGAAACTTTTGAATTTTGTAAGGGGGACCTTTCTCTATTTTGTCTATTATTGCTCTGCAAATTCTTAGTGTAAATTCCCTTGTGCCTCTGAACTACATGAATTTCTGCCTTATCTCTTTCAGCCATTGGTATGAAAGTGCAAGAACTCTTTGCCTCTTACTAGTGTTTTGTAGAGATCTATGATTTGCATGACTATATCTTCTTGTCCTATGAATGATAATATAAGTGAATCTATCTTGCCTTGTGTCATTCATCTTGGTCTTCCGATCTGCATGTGATTATTAGATTAAAACAAGTCTGAATGTATATATCCTTAGTTTCATTTTGGTTCAATAGTGCATATATGGGCAGAGATTGGTCTGAACACTCTATTTTGGTGCATCACCTCTTTAGATTAGATTAGGTAGATTTGCTTTAATGCTCTCCTTCTCCCTTTTCCTCTCCAAGAGTAGTTAGGTGCATCCTGATAGTAAGAGGAAGCCAGCCTTCTCTGGAGACTCAACCTCACAGTTCAAGTCCCATAGCTTGGAGGTTGTTTCCATGTTTCACTAGGTTGTCCTCATGCATAGTCTTTGGACAAGGGTGCAAACCTTAGTGACAATAGATTCACATGACATGGTTCATATATATGACAATGTTACTACTTCTAGTTGTGATCAATTTGTGAAGTTGTATCATCTCTATTTGGCTCATGTGAGTGAGCATGTCGATTGAGTTATTGAGATTGATATGATTTTTTTGTCCGAATGGGTGAAGATGAGATGGTTGATGTGTACATATGTCTTTTTTGTTGAAAGAAATTGGAAGCCTTTTATGAAGATGAATTTGATGTTAGATATTTCTTTTGGCATCAAAGTGTGGGACAAACTTTTATATTTACCTAGGGCATCGGGTACAGGAGCATTTTGGGTTCTTGGTAATTTCTTTGGAGGGTTTAGTGTAGTGCTTGATTTCCTACTCACCATCATGCTTGGTGGTAGATTTGATGTGTTTTTTGTTGATCTTCAATGAGTTTAGTTACCATTCTAGTGTTCCTTTACTAAGTGAGCTTGGTTAATATTTTAGTGTTCTTTCACCAAGTGAGACTGGGTACTTCTTGGTTGTTCCTCTTCACTGAGTGGGCTTAGTTATTTCTTGGTTTGTTAATATATTGAGTGAGCTTGGCACTTTCTTTGTTGCTTGACATTGTCATGTTTATGGTCTCACCAAGCAGTTTATTTAATTATCAAATGGGTACATGGCCACGGCCTTGAAAGAAGAAAAAATATCTTTGGTGGTTGTGTCATAAGAACTGGTGTTACATAGCAAGTTGTCTAGTATAAATGAAAAGAAACCTTTTCATACTTGTGATGGCATCATTCCACCATTGTATCCAACCAAGATAGTTTTGAGGCCAAGATTCCAAATTCTAGAAATGAAATATATGAGCCATAGTAGGATCATGACCAAGAAGTGATGTGTTGAGGAAAAACTACATTTCAGAGGATGTCACTTAGTTGTTTGCCAAATAATTGTAAATAATATGGGATAGTGGTCTGAAAAAGTTACATCACGTAAGGGAATAACATGTAATTCCCTATCTTTGGAGAAAGAAAAAAAGATTGAGTAGAAATCTTGGCATGATCAAGCCACTTGAAAATAATGTCAGATCCAACTCTAAAATTGGACAAAGTGTTGGTGTTTTAAAACTACTAAGCAACAAAATGCTCAATACCAAGATGAAATTACTCACACAATCTAAAGACTATCCAATTCTTATTAACAATTGTATGTGCAAACTATTTGGGCCCAACTTCAACAAAACCAAGGATGGTTTTCTACTCTTCAAGCTCTGGAAAACCAGGGTGGGTATATCGAGGGATGATTCAAGAATGGGAAACATTGTATGAGGATTATTCTAGTTTCATTCTAATTCTCACCTCAAATGCATGCATAATTCATGACAATTTTATAAACACATCCCATATAACAGATCTGGCCAAAATTCTTCTATAGATTTGCAAGTGTTCTGAGCAATAGTGGCTAACTGAAGCTAAAACATTCCATGCAAACAAGTATAGCCCAAATTTGAAAATATTCAAGAAATAAAAGTAAAATTTATTATAATTCTACATCTGAAAATGATTTATGAAACATTTCTCTTCCAACTGAATCAATTTGACCAGTGCCTAATCCATTGGGGTTCAAAGTCTACTACAAATTCTTAGATCTAATTTGTTGCCTTACAACAAATTTTATTAGCAATTCTTATCAAAATTCATCATTCAAAAAATAATATCCACTACTAAAGCAACCTTATCAAATTCATCAAAGCTTTTACTTAATCCATTGAACTAATAGTAGTGATGAATAGATATACAACCTAACTAGATTGCATTCAATTGCACAAGCCTTTACTCATACAATATCAAAATAACCAAGTAATAAAAAGGAGACAAAATTTAGAAAGAACTGATATGAGGATAGCTCATAATTTGTATTCATTTTCTTTGAAAATTGTATACATTTATAGTAAACTCAGAATGATCTTAGGAGGAAACACAGGGATCATTCTATTATTCATGTATTCTCAAAAACTAACAGAGAAAATACATCATAAACTTGCTCCAAACATGGGACCAAAAACAAACTAGGTATATCACTTACAAAAAATAGAATTCAGACCCTTTCTCTAGCCCTAGAATATTAGTTATATAGTGTGAGATGCAACAAGCTTCAACCTAAGAGAAATTGACAGGTGTCCTTTACAAAGTTTTACATACACCCATCACAACAAGACAACACTGCGAATAATAGAAAGATTGGTACATTAAACATTCCTTTATGGGCCCATTTATGTTATTCCCTTTGGAAAGACAAAATATTATGATTGGATTCCTTTTAGCGCTCTGGTTCCTTGGGATAGGTAGCCATCAAATGTGACAGTGATGAGTCATCTCCTGCTACCTGAGGATCCTCTTTGTCTTTATCGTCGGTGGTAGAGGAGGATTCTACTTTTGTACCCTCTTCTTTGTCATCATCCTCCACCTCATCGCCACCTTTTGTCTATTCTAAAGAAAAAAACTCTTCTTTCCACTTATTATAGGTAATATCTTCCAGGCAATCAAAATTTAGGGCTTCTCTTTGTACAGTTATCAGGGAATTTGCAATTGCCTCCACATCAACTAATTTCTTTTTGATGAAGTTATAGAATATCTGCACTTTAACCAACTCTCATTTGTCATAGCCCATAACAAGTGTCCAGTTTCATTTATAACTTTATTTATTCTCTCACAAAAAATCTCATCTAACTCCCTTTTCCATTCCTCCTTTTCCTTTATTTTATCAACTAACTTTAGGGCACAAGGGAATAAATCAAATTTTTTTGCAAAATACTTGGAAAAACAATTAGTTAATCTACTATAGAAAGAATCTTGCTTATCATCAAAATCTTGCAATTTATTTAGTAAATCAAAAATTCCTTCTATCTAATGATAGGGCAGTTGGATGACAGATATACACATAGTAGTAATATTTTCATTTCTTTCTATCCACTTCTGTACAAGAGGCCTAAATACAGCTTCATCTCTCTTTAATTCATCCCTGATGGATGTAATCCTTGCCAATAAATCAAAAAATGATGGCCACTCAATTCTATCTACTAAATACATTATACCTTCCCTTATTTTCTCCTCAAAGTGATTATTTAGTTCTACATGCATTGCATACAACTTATTCTTTTCTTCTTCAAAATCCTTTGCAGTGTAGAATTGTGGCCTTTCAGGGGTATCTGGTACCTCAATAATTGGAGTGGACTTGAAAGGTTCAATAGGTGGCCTAGGAGGGTATGGAATCCTGGGTTTACTAGTCTCTCCTATTTTTATTTTCCCCAGTACCTTCTCCATTTGGGATACTTTGTTTTCCAATGATTGTATCTGCATACCCCTTTCCTCATATGCTTTCAAAACTTCTTCAAATCTAGCATTGAGTTGGGAAAATCTATCTTCTTCCTAGCTAGACACAATACTACCAAATTTTAGCATTTTATAGGCCATTCCTATTATCTGGTTATTGCCTACCTCACCAGCCCTGAAAATTGTCAATGCACCAGTATGCTCTATAGTGGAAAGTTCTTGCATTCTGGTATTGTCTCTTTTTTCAATTGACCAAATAACAAGGGCTTGGTGGTCATCACTTAATTTGACTCCTCTATGAGCCTGTAATACCTCTTCTTCAGTTTTAAACTAGATGTCCTTTTGCTTCCTGACTGAATCAAAAACCATGGCATTCACTATATCCCATTCGAGAAAAATAAGGACTCCTAGCTATTTAATTATTTCCCTTCTGGCCTCAAGTGTAAATTGAGCAAAATCATTCAAAATTTTAGATTTTACCTCCTCCTTAATAGCAGAATCTGATTTATCAGGTTGTTCTGTCTTTATTTTTTTCACAAGTCTTCTCAAAATTTCCTATATTTAGCCTCCACAAAAATTGTGCAAATGCTCTAGACTTCACAAAATTTTCATCATTAATAAACCTCTCAGAGGCTTGGACAACTATAGGGTCAATCTCGTTACCTTGGTAATCAACAATAGTTAAATCCAAGGAAGGTGTAGGTGGTTCCTGAGGCTCTCCAATCTCCAAATCTGTGGAGGTAACATCACGTCTCCCTCTCCACCAATTTTTCTAAGTTGTTCTCTCAGAGATGTTTCATCATTAATTCTTATTGGAGACTAGCTTGGGGAATATTGTTCCACTTGGGAAGAAGACCCCTACTCTAATTTTTTCCTTTTTGGAGAGCTGGCTACAGATGGACTTCCTGACCTTGGCCTTTGATGTAGGGGTGAATGTTGCACACTTTGAACCATGACATAACCGCCCTTCTCTATAATGTATACTGGCCAGGTGCCACTATATTTTTGCTACTTATCTTCTTTTGTACTTCTATAGCCTTGTCTAGATATGCCTTGACATATGCATCCTTCTTCTCATTCATGGCTTGTATTATCACAGCAGAATTATTCATTAATGCCTACATCTTGGTTCCCCAATATTTATTTTCTTTCAATGGACCATAATGGAGGTCAAAGGCAATAATAAATTCTAAGGTTTTTCTATATACTATCCATTTCTCCTTTCTCAATTCCTGCTCTTGCAGAGTAAAAACATTTTTGATCACATCCTCCAGATAGTATACTTGTTGCACCATGCGGGAAGCTTTTATTCTCTCTCTTAATAGATCATAGAATCCTTCAAGGTCAATAAATCTGGCATGAGATTCTACCATGTTATATCTATCTAAAAATAAATTAAGGTGCTTCCACCCTTTCCTGACAAAAACAAAATCATGCACTATAGTAACAATTGGAAAGAAGGTACCCTTCTTAGATAATTCCCTCTCATCTATAGTGCCTATTTGCCATAAGAGCTTAGCTATCCCTATCTTCAAAGGTACATGGAAATTTAGAACATGATGCTTTCCCAAAAAGCCATATGCTCTTATAACTGTTGAGACATTATAAGGGATTATATCCCCCCAGTTATGACTAACCAATAGTCCTTGTGCACGGTCCTTGGGTCTGACCAATTCTAACAGTGCTTATGGAATTCTAGGGTTGTCTCCTCTCAAAAGAAATCTAATATTTGATGCAAAATGTTGGTCAAACCTCACATAACTATCATCTATGGCTTCTAAGTTCATATCCACACTCCACAACTGTACTAGATTCCTCTCTCCATCCCTAGTTTTTCTAGCTCCATACCCTTGGAGAAGAAGGTGAATCCCTTGTACAAGAATACATGCATAAGCAATGAATACCAACAAAATGGTTTGTTCACTTTTCCCCTTACTATTCCCACCAAACCATTGTGAATCTCTTTTGCAAGCAAAGTAGCAAAATCTAGAATAGTACTCATTCCAAATTGAAGAGTTTGAGCCATTATGAGAATAATTGAGCCTGGGATCTACTCCGCTTCATGAATCCCAAAATTTTTGCAAAGAGAAGTATATAATGCCTGAGCCCTAGGGTTAAAATGTCTTTTCAATAATGGCTCAGGTGTATTAGCAGTAATCACAGACAAGGTTCTAACTTTAGAAGCATGCTCCTACAATGGCCCTGTCCTCAAGTATATTCTCTATGCATCATATCGTGCTTGTAAATCATCCATATCAATGATTTTATGTACAACATGGTTAGGGTTAAGGTTGAAAACTTCACTGAACAGCTCAGGGAAAACCCTAAAAAGATTGACTCCAGAATGATTTTTCAGCCATCCTGTAATAGGATCATATTTCTTTGCAAGGTCATTCAATAGATCACTATCGAAGAAGACTGAAGGAACTATTAATTTTCCAATGTCAATTTCCTAGACATTGCTCATGGGGGTATCTAAATTCTATTCTGAGAACCATTTCTTGAACAATTGCAAACCCCCGATAGAGACATGGGTGTTTCTTGAACAATTATGCACCTTATGCTCACATCATCCACTTGGGCCAATGAAGTGACTACTTTTAACCCTCATTCTCTGACTCATCTGACCATTGCATTAATTTCTAAAACTTTTTGTGCCCACATAATAAGTGTTTCTAGCTAAGCACAAGTGGTAGACCACATGGCATGACTAAGAATTCTCCCCTACATTGGCCCCACTATGACATGTGTCGCAAAGGTGCATACCTGCATTCCTTATCTAACTAGCAGCTTCATAATGCGGGATCACACTAACCCTTGATCTTTGAAAAATCTATGGCTTACAAGGCTTCACTTCCATTTGAAAAACAAACCTCTGCAGTGGCACATCTAGCAATACTTGTCAACAATCATTTTATAGTTTGGCACTTAATAGTATCTAGTTAGAAATTCTTGACCCCACCTTGCCATATGTCAAAAAATTTCTTTCTTACATTATTTATCTCTTACACAACTTCAAAATGTGGGCATGAGCTGGCCTTTGATCCTCAACAAATCAATGGTTATAAAATCATGTGTTTCAAATACCACACTAGCTGAAGTGACAAATAAAAAGTCTCCATTTGTTCCAACTTGTCTAACACTTGCCACGAAAGACATCTCAACATCATCCTTGAGAACAACGGGCCCATCTTGTTAGACTGTGCCACTTGTCCAATTTTTTCTTCCTCGCATTAATTAAAATTCGTGCATTTTATTATTGCGGGCATGTGTAAGCCTTGGATTCTTCGAAGATCAACAATCAAGAACCCTGAGCTATACAATAATACCTTTATTAAAGAAGGGCCAATGATATCGCAGGGATTGTAAAACATGCACGGGGAACACAGAGAGTTATGCAAAAGTTCTGACCAACTCTAACAACCACTAAATTTTTTTGGCACACTAAAGTTGAAACATTAGTAGGAGCTACGTGTCAAATAGGCACTTCCCCACAATATTCAAAGACCTTGCAGCTCTGAATTGTGAGAATGTGATGGTCATTGATCTGATCAAGATCAATGGTCACCGAAGTTTACTATTACATAGGACTTTTTTCAAAATAAAATAATGCAATTTAGGCAAACATCATAAAGTTTATCAAAAGATTAATAAAGGCATCTTTGTGCGGATAAATCTTTAGGATAAAAATGTCCTGCCAAAATTTATTTGAAATTATACTTTGTAAGGTTTTCACAGGCTAGGGCCAAACAAGGCAAAGCACAAGGTTATTTGGTGAATTTTTTTTCTAGGGTCTTTTGACCAAATTTCAAGTTACTTTGGAGTGCACATTTAGGTTTTTTCACTGTTGAATACAACAAACAAGGGTGGTGAAAAACTAGGCCAACACAAAGTATGCCAAATTCCACTAGACTGGAGGTAATTAGCATTGGCATAAAAAAATCTCAATTTATTATGCATGTAGTATCAAGATTCACTTTCCCTAGTTGTTCATCTAAAAGGTAAAATCCCATCTTTTTTAGAGGTCAGCTCAACCATATTCAATTCCTTACACATGACCTAAGTGGCTAGTAGTAGATGATCTATCATCCAATGCCACATGTGTGACCTTTCAATGACATCATTGTGTAACACCCCACTTGAAAACCCAAAGTAACTAAATCTAATATGTCACAAAGTTTATGAAACTATGTTTGTTTTAAGTTTAAACAACATCAAAGTAACAATGTGGAAGAAATATACACATACACAACATTTACACAAATGCAATTACAATACAGATTTCATTCCTAAACGGCTCCGTCTCATTGATTCATGTTTAAGAAAGTTTTATTTTAATAATTTTTAAGTCTCAAGTGCAAAGTCTATGTTTGTTTTAAGTTTAAACAACATCAAAGTAACAATGTGGAAGAAATATACACATACACAACATTTACACAAATGCAATTACAATACAGATTTGATTCCTGAAGGGATCCTTCTCATTGATTCATTTTTAAGAATTTTTTTATTTTAATAAGTTTTAAGTCTCAAGTACAAAGTCTCTTGATCATAAAGAAATAATAGATACATTATCACATAAGCAAATGCATAAGTACAACTAATAATATGAAAGAACATCTAATTGATAACATCTATTACACATGTCACAAGGTATGTGAAAATAGATATAAGTACATCAATATACAATGCAATATCCCATAGGATGTAAAACACATGATACATAGATACATAAAATGAATAGAAGTATCCAAGATAAGAATAGGAATGATAATGGTACAACTATATAAATGAGCATCCAACCTTTATCAATCTGACAAGGACCCAAATGATAATAAGACACTACCTCTCAAATATGTAGTTACCTAATCAAGCTCCCACTCCCACTAGTGTAGGAGATATAATGTATGATCCACACACAGATAATCAAATCATAAAATAATCCTAGGAAAGGAATCTTGATAGCCAAAACTACCTCAAGGATATCCACTACACATGTCATAGCGTATGTGAAAATTGATATGAGTACATCAATATATAGTACAATATCCTGTAGGATCTCAAAACACATGATACATAGATGCATCAAACGGATAGAATCTCCAAGATACAAATAAGAATGATAATGTTACAACTATATCAATGAGTATCCAAACTCTATCAATCTGATGGGGACCCAAATGGTAATAAGGCACTACCTTCCAACCCCACAATCACCTTATCAGGCTCTCACTCTCACCGTGCAAGAGAGATAATGTACAAATAACACATAGATAATCAAATCATAAAACAATCCTAGTCAAGGAATCCTGATAGCTAAAACTACCTCAAGGGTAACACAAACTACTAATAAAGAAAAAATAACCAAAGTTGAAAAGACACTCATCCAAACCAATATCACATGCCAAAATCAACAATAAATACCAAGTATAAATCAAGTATAAAAACCAAAAAGATACAACCACCTCCAAATAAATGTCAAGTGTCACAAGCAAAATAACCAATAGATAAAAAATCTCATCAATAAAAGTAAACCACCAATCACTAAGTCCAAGAATAAAAACACTGACAATGAATAGTTAACATTCATTAATAAAAGTTAACAGTCAATGATAACTAACATCCAATCAATAAATACTAACTCACAATAAATACACCATCAAAGCTAATATCAAAAAAGTATAGCACCAATAAATACACCACTAGAATTAATATCTAGCAAGTACATCACCAATAAATACACCACAAACAAATATGCCACTAGAGGTAAATATAAAAAAAACATGAAGGAGACTCAAGTTACATACTATGGAGTTACATCACATGAGCCAACTCTAAGGTTACCCTGGTAGTCTCTCAGGACCCCAACCCCCTAGTGACTCTATGCAAAACCTGAATACCCTGTTGTGAAGATGAGGAAACTAGTCATACCTCTCAAGGTATCATCCCATTCTCATCCTTAGCCTATACAAGGACTCAAGACATGGATGAGAAAAAATCTCTAACTTATATTTTTAATTTATCTAGAGGCATGGGGGAGGAAAGTATTTTAATTACTATGCTATCACTTGTTACACAACTTACAATAAGTTACCCTGGTAACCACTTTGGGCCCTGGCCCCCATTACAAGTCACTCCCATAGACATGCACCTAGAATAGCTTCCCAAAACTCACAAACCACAATTGTGTCCCATACCACAAAAGTAATATTAATCAAATTTAGTTCCTTCACAGGTAACTTGAAAATAACATTGGTTCTCAAAACCTAAGTTCTCTTAAATGTTCATCAAAACAAATCTTAATTTAAATCATAAAGTACATCATGACATCTAGTCAAATAATCATAAAATAAATCTCAAAAATGTATCTGGTGCACATCTTAACTTGGCCAACTAAATAACTCACAAAGAAAAACTATCACGAAAATAGACATCACAAGACTATAAATAGAATATTTAACAAAAACACATAGTTTCCAACCATATGATTTAATTTCATCATTTTCTCTTGTTTAGTTTGAGTTATAAAGATGTATTTAAAAAATAAAGTAAGAACGTACATGTTAATATAAATTGTTATGCTAATATGCTTATTTAAATTCATAAGTATTTGAATGTCAAATATCTTTGTGCATATAAAATATCATGCAATATTATCATGTCATTAATTTAAATAATCCTTTTTTTTGGGAAAAGTGGATGAGCCATTGAATATATATATATATATATATATAAACTAGTTCAAGAGCTCAATTGGAAAAGAACTAGAAATAAAACCCAGCATTGTCGCAATATGTACAAGTGACATTCATTGATATTTACAACATATTATATCACTGAGTAATTCTAAATTACAAAATGTAGGATTGTTCCCACCAAAAATTGAAATTCATTGAATTTTACATTATTAGAACCAAATCGAACAGCAGGCATGGAGGACTCAAAGTTCAACCAAAAATACCAATGTTTTAAAACATGCCTGATGTTGGAAAAATTAATACACAAAAAAGAAGGTAGCCTTCATACTAACATTCTTCCATAGCTGCTACTCATTGTCATCACACTTCCTCTTGATCTCCAACAAGAACTCGGTCAATCATACCACTGTTTGGTGCTCAACATAACACTCAGTCATTATTGAACCAAGTCACTCGGCAAATTACATATGATCAAACAACTCAAAAACTGATAAGCCCAAGATCAGACAATAAGCATTATGCCCTATTAACATGGTAAGGGCATCGCCCTACCTTGCTCAACAAGCACCCAAAAAAACTTGATCAACACATCTCCACTTGATGTCTGGTATACACTCAGTTACCATTGATCCAAGTTACTCAATAAGATAGTATGATTCAACAACTTGGTCAACACTAAGCCCAAACAAACTTGGTAAGAACTATGCGAAAAAGTCTGTACCCAGCTCTGTAATTACTAAAACTTGGCAAGTATTGAATCACGGCAGTTGTTGAAGCTCAACAATAGTATTGGGGCTCAACAAAGACTAAGCATTCACCACCAATATAAATAGGAGAAGTAGCCAACTACTATTGGCATTCCATAGTCTCATTAGAAATCAATTCCTAAAAATCTTTGTATTTCTCAATGAATGCGAAAGGTTGCACTATAAAAGTTGTGATCCCATTACAACCTAAATTGGAGAGATAGTCAGCAACTTTGTTTCCCTCTCTATATGTGTGTGATAAGGTAACCTCATGAAACTGATCAATTATATTCTAAATTTATTGAAGCACATACTTAAGTTGCCAAGAAGAGGATTGTCTCTTGTTATAAGCTAAGATTATAACTTGGGAATTGCCTTCTATTTGTACATGCTGGAAATTCCCTTTCTTGGCAGGAATTAATCATGAAAGCAATGACTGAGACTTGGACATATTATTAGTTCTTGTAGGTAGGAGCACCATTGTAATTGCTAGTATTTTACCAGTGAAATTTCTAATGCATGCTCCCAAGCCTGATTGGCCTGGATTACCTCTAGATGCCCATCAAAGTTGAGCTTAACAAATCTAGACTTAGGAGGTTGCCATTTAACTATAGATCTATCTATACTTGTTTGAAATCTTGTAGATGTGCCAGATCCTAATGGAATAAATATTGATTTCCATTCCCAAATGATACCTCCATTTGAAGAAGTGATAACTAGATTAAATTTACATCTATTAACACTTGCATTAGTAACTTTTGAAATCAAATTTTCAATGGTTTGGAACACTCTATCTAGAGATGATGCTTCTTTTCTAAAAATCCTCTTATTTCTTTCCCACCAAATTGCCCAAATTACTAATGCAGGAGCACATTTCCAAATCCCTACAAATAGGGCATTGGGGTAAAGAACTAGTTGGGCCTAAAAGATGTCCCAAATGTTATTTTGTAGTGGAGTAGAGTAATTTAATTTGTTTAAAGTAAATGTCCAACACTGATATGAAAAATGGCAGCTTACAAAAAGATGATCAACTATCTCATATTCTTCTCCACATAAAACACATTTAAAAGGAGGAACAATAATTATCCTAGCCAACTGATCACTTGTTAGAATCCTGTGCTTAATTGCTAGCCATGCAAGGTACCCAGCCCTGGGTAACACTGCCTTGTTCCAACAAAACATGAAGGCTCGAGAAGGAGATTGTGTCCACTCAACTTGTTGGAGAAGTTTGTAACCTTCCTTAATTTAATAATTACCATTCTTAGCCAAAATCCACATAATTTATCCTCAATCTTCAACACAAAAGCCTATCTATCTTAAAAATAGATTGAAGCCATTGTTTATATTAAGGGTCTAAAGGAAGTTGGTTTGGATCTTTCCATATTACTTTCCTTAAAAAAATGCATTCTACATCCATAAAGTGAATCACAAGATTGCCCCACTTTGCTTCTGTAACTGATACAATTTTTTGTATGTTTGGCATTGTAATTAAAGGAGTTTGTCCATTCCAAGAGTCACCCAAAAAGTTAATCTTATCCCCACAATTTAATTCCCAAGAGATGTACTTACGAACAATATCTCTAGATGCAATCATGAAATTCCAAATAGTTGATCCCTTAGGAGGATCCAACATGGAGAATATTTGGTGTATCTAAGTATTTTTGTTGCATTATTTGATGCCATACTGACTATGATTTAGTATACATATGCCAAACTAGCTTACCTCCAAAAGCTTTATTCCTTGTTGTCAAACCATGAATTTTGGCCCCACCTAAAGTGAGAATATGTGCCATGTCTTGGACAGAAATAAGAGGAAGCTTCTTTTCATTAGTCAAATTTCTAGACCATACAAAACCCCTAATAAGCTTTTGAATTTGTGAAATGACAGAAGATGTTGCTTGCATGATAGCCATGTAGTAATTTGGTATTGTAGATAGAACTAACTTAATAAGAAAGATTCTACCTGATAAAGATAGCCATCTTACTTTCCAGGAGACAATTTTGCTCTTTATTCTTTGGAAGATGTCATCCCAAAAGCTTTTCTTATTGGATCCCACAAAAAAAGAAATCCCAAGATAAGCGGAGGGTAAAAAGTCCTCAAAAAACCCCAAAATATGCACTGTCTTGTTTGATATAACTTTGTTTGTATTAAATAAGAAAAAATTTGAATTTTGGGTATTTATTTTCTACCCTAAAACTTCTAAATATTGCATTAAAATTTTCTTTATCTACTTAGCCTCTGAAACTAGTGAAGTACCAAACAATAATGTGTCATCAACAAATAAAGAATGCGTAACAGAAATTGATGTACCTTCAATTTTTTCTCCTTTCTACTTGCCAAATAAATGATGATGCTTGATAGTCCTGCTGAGGGCTTTAGCCATGATGATAAATAAGGCTAGTGAAAGAGGATCACCTTGTCGAACACCTTGCATGGAAGGAAAGTAGCAAGACACTGATCCATTAATAATGACTGAAAACCAAGTCCATAAAATGCATGCTTGAATCCACTTGCACCAATGTTTATCAAAACCCATTTTTTGAAGAACTTGGAAAGGAAATTTCCAATAGACTCTGTCATATGCCTTTTGCATGTCTAACTTAATAACAAAATTGGAGAACTAACTACTATTGATGGATTGGAGGACTTCGTGGGCTACCATTGCACCCTCCATTGTTTCTCTACCAAGAACAAAGCCACCTTGTTTGGGAGAAATTATAAATGGGATAGTATTTTTAAGGCACAAAAAAATAGCTTTAGTAATGATTTTGTAAGTCAAATTGTAAAGTGAGATAGGGCAAAAATCTGCAAAAGCTTTTGGCTCCTTAGTCTTTGGAATGATTGCAATATTCGTAGAGTTGAAGTACTTTAGCATAGATTTAAACTTTCTTGATTCCCCAATGGCTGCTAAAGATCCCAACCAATAAACTCCCAACAACTCTAAAAGAATAGTGCAATAAAACCATCTAGCCCCAGAGCTTTTTCTGGGTGGAAGGAGAGGACTACTTCTCAAATTTCTTGAATGGTGAACAGGGCCAAGAGGTTAGAATTCTCCATGGGGGATACCATTGTAGGGATATGTTGAATGAAAACCTCAACTTGTGAAGGCAATGGTGATGGATGATCTGTTGGTGCAAGAAGATTCTTAAAGAACTTGACACTTTCATCTCTAATTTGTTGAGCATTAGTTAAAATGTTTCCCAATTTTGAATCCATAATTTGAAAAATTGACTTGACTACTCATTTTTGTTGGGCAAAAGTATGAAATTTTTTTTGTTTTTGTCTCCTTGTTGTAACCATATTTCCCTAGACTTTTTTCTCCAATATTCTTCCTCCCTATTAGACAATTCCTCCCATTCATGTTGAAACTCCTTTTGCTTAATGTAATTGTCACTATCCACCCCATACTAAATTATGGAGCAATGAATTTCTTCCAATTGCATCTCAACAACCTCTTTCTACTTGAATACATTCTTAAAAACTTTTTGGTTTCAAATTTTGATCTACTCTTTGACATGTTTCAATTTGTTGGTGAATTAATGCATTTTAGACCCCAGAACAAAAGGAGCATTGATCCACCATTATTTTAAAGGTGGAAGAAAGTGTGAATGGTGCAACCACATGCTTTTAAATTTAAAAGATGACTTGCATTGAAAATGATCTATAGATGCAAATTGATCATTGTTTATGGAATTTGGAAATTGATCAGATTCTAACGAAGACAATATCTCCAAGTGAAAAAAAAGATTACCTGATTTCCATTCATGAGAAAGAAGGAATCTGTCCAATCTAACTACAATTTGTGCAAAACTAGATCTCCTGTTTGTCCATGTAAACTTTCCATTAGATGGTTGAACATCCATTAATTCATTATTCTTAACAAATTGAGCTAAATCCTAAATGATTTTAATGGGTGGGAAAATGCCACCAACTTTCTCATTTTGATTCAAGATTGAATTGAAATCACCCCCAACAATAATGAGGTGAGAGTTTTGGAGCTGAATTAACATTGCTAATTCATCCCAGAGTTTCAACTTGTCTTGAGTAGAGGTAAGGCCATAAACATTAATCAAGGTAAAAGGAACATCGAAATCTAACACTTGCAACAATTGCCAATTTTCTTGTTATTGAATAAGGTGTCCTAGAATTGTTAATGGATTCCATAGGACAGCAAGACCACCAAAAGCTCCAATACTGGGAGAACGTACTAAGGACAACCTTGGCCTTTTGGCCATAGTTTTTTGAAATGTATCTTGTGATAGTTTTGTCTCTTGTAGTAACACAGTATCAACTTTCATGGATTCAATAAATTGGTGAATCCTACTTCTCTTGTCAAAGGCATTTATGCCTCTAACATTCCATGAGATAATTTTCATTGTTGACAAGGAGAATAGTTTATTCTACTCATCACTCTCTTGTTCACAACAAATTTATCATCTAGTGTGGTCTAAATGCCTAAGGCAATCTCATTTATGGTCTTTGATCCCTTGGGATGCCCTCTTGGTTTGGGTGTCTTAGAAGTCTGAGGTCGAAGACAAGGAGACTAAATAATTGAGAAAATTTGATGGTCAAAACTATTTAGATTATTCTAAAGACCAGAGTCAGATTGATCATTACAAACCTTAGAATCCCTCAAAATTAACTCTCCAAGTTGAAAATCTAACTCATCAGCCACTTGTTGAAAAATACAATCCTCAATATTGTTTGGGATATTCTAAGATGGAGACTCAAGTTCATCCTTACCAGTCTCATGTTCCCTACAAATTGTCTCTTCAAGTTGAAAATCCAAATTGACTGCCACTTGCTGAAGAATGCTTGTCTCAACATCTAATAGATCCTATTCAATGCATGATTCTAGAAATGAATCCTTTTTCTTTGCTTGACATGTAGTTTCTACAACTTGGATAGTCTTACAACTAGAAGCTTTTTTGGGAGCTTTGACTATTCCAATACTAAAATTATTTGAGCAACGCATCAAGATCACTATTTTCCTAATTTTCTATATGGAATCCTTCTTCCTCTGCTATACCAAATATTATATTTGTTAGCAATTGTAGAAACAATCCAATCTCCAATTTGAAGAGCTTTCCGATCAACATACTAACTTTTAGAAAGAACATTACTTGTTTTGTGGCAAACTAGTGGCAAATTTAAATGTGACTGCTCCAAATCATCCAAATCTGAGAGATGCATAGAAGGGTTCACTAATGGGAGATCATGAGAGATCTTCAACTCAGCTAGCAAGTATTGAATAAATGGCAAGATCAACTATAAAATAGAGAAAGTTTGGTTGCTATGGAAAACACCAGACTTTGGTTTCTTACTGGAGGAATGAATTGAGAAGAAACCATACTATCCATGCTATGAATCAGTTCTAAATGTACTTTATGAGTACATAAATTAGGGTCCATATTATAATCTGGACAAACTTTCTATATGTCTTGAGTTGAGTGTTGGCATTGAGTATTAAAATGACCCAATCTATCTTGAAACTTATGAATTGTTTGCTCATTCTATATTAAGACTGACTAATCCCATAAATCCCATTGAGAATTCATAACCAAATGAGATGGACGAGGTTGTTGCATATATAACAACAAATAGACTCTAACATCCAAATATGGTCAGTCATGAGGTACAAGATCATGTTTGAGGAAGATTCCCAACTTGTTTGAAAATATTTCAATAATCTAACCATCCTTGTACTCTAGAGGTAAAGAGGGAAAGGATATCGAGTGTGGCATAAAAGGAATTTTAAGAGATTGAGGATTAAAGATAGGAATCCAAATCATAGTAAATAACCTAGACCCACAACAAAAACCATCCTTTATGCTTATGCACTAGATCTCTAGCTACTTTTGAGTCAAAGATAGCTACAAAAAAATTTGAATTTGAATCTATATAGAAAATATCCCTTAGCTTTGACCAAGATGAATGGGGCCAATCTTTAACAAAAGAAAAGATTAGAGAGTTAGAGGAAAACTTACCAATTAATGCAGTTTTTCGAAGCAAATTGATAGAGTTTTGTAGCATACGACTTGGTGTTGTAATCATCACCCTATCTATAGATTCAACATGAATCTCATTTGAATTAGGATCAACCACTTGCTTCTTTCTCCATACTTGGTAATTTTTTGTTGCTTTGAAGGGGGACCTGGAGGATCCTATGTATTTTTAGAAACCCTGACAGCAAGGACTGATTTAGAACCTTCATCATGAGAAATGTGGGAAAAATCTATAAGAATCAGATCCTTAACTTGATTTGTGATCGATCGAGGTTGATATGGGGGATCTGGAGGAAACCCTTGACAGATATCAAAAACTGGTTGTTTGGCTTGCCGTCCATTCTTTTGACTTTGACCCCTGTTCATTAGAAACTTGGATTTGTTCCCATCTTGTGACACATGTTGTTGAAGTCATTTTGAAGCCTACTTTGAAGATTCTCCTTTTTCAAAGGTCGAACCATACCCATGTCACAATTTCTCCCCAAGCTCATGTTGTCGGGTATCATGAAACTGAGGGTTAATGAAGAAGGGTTTAGCTGGTTGAACCAACAATTTCCCTTGGAATATTGATTTTTTCCCTGAACAAAAATGAATTTCCTAAAAATGAAAGCATTGGAATTGCAATTTATCATGATCCTTCGTAGCCTACTGCACTACAGGAATTGAAGTAAAAATAGTGGAAAGGGCATCAAGATACGGCTGTTGTTTTTTGAAAACCCTAGGTTGATTTTGAATATTAATCCCTGAATGGAGACTTGTCTGCACATTAACTACTGAATCTTTATCTATGCCTTAACTTATATTCACACCAACGTCTACAACTGATTGCACCTCTTCTCTAGCTCTAGAGCCTGCCCCTGCCTCTGCACTTACACCAGTGTCTGCTCTTAATTAAATAATCTTAAATCATGAATTATTTAATTAATAACATAAATGTATATTATTAGATTAAATATTAATATCAATTTCATTTCTAAAATATTAATTTGACTTCTATTTAAGTCCAATACTAATATTTACTTTTCCTTTAATTCATGATGCAACTAGAGATAACTCAAACTTGAAATTTTAATTGTAATTAAGTTATCTATAATTTCTCTGATAATATCAAATACTCATAATGGATGATTATATAGTGAACTCCACTATAGCTTCTCTTAAAATATAACTAAATCACAATTATATATTTATTAATTTGTAACTCCACTTACATTTATAAATATATAATAAGTTATATCCCACTAAGAGATTTAAAAGTAATTGATATTAAAAACCCACTTATAAGAAAAAAAAATAGTATTTATTTATTTTATTTTCAAAATAAATAAATTATTATTCTTTTAAATTATCATTATAAATTTAAAATTTTAAAATTAATTATTAATTATTTAAAATTAATAAATTAATAACTAATCTAAAAATTATATTATATTTTTATAAAATAAAAATAAACATGAATTAGTATTTTCGCATGCTTTTGATTTCTCAAATCATGCAACCATACTATACTTGGTTTTCTATCTTTAGTATATTTGTTTTCACATGCATGCATGAGTTTAGTTACAACATGCTTTCCTCTCATTAATCTTTTGTTTTTTTAATTAATTTTGCAACCAAATTATTTTAGATATAAGAAGAATATTTATCTTTATTTAGAAAATTCATGATAATCACATGGTTCTAATGACAAATTTTAAGTTGAAACCTTAGTTGTTCAATTTGTTATTTTATTCTAATTTTATATAATCGAATTTTTCTTTTATTAGAAATTATTTTAAAATAATGCACTCATACAATTTTTCTAGATTTTCCTACAATTTTTCTCGGTCAAGTTTTCTAGATTAATAAGTTTTACTTTAAAAAAAAATCTAAAACATAATTCTTTATCCAAAATGTAAGGCCCCTTCCCTAGTACCCTTTTATAAATCTTAGTAACACATATATGATTAGAGCTAGGAAGAGTAAGGAGATGAGATATCATGTTTTTATCTCTTGTGTATAAAATGTGAATTATATACTATTACTATACACCTTATGATAGAACGATGGTAAAAATGTTTCGGGATCTAAGTATGCCATGATTGGCATTTTCCTTATCAATAATGAAATTGAGATCTTACTGAGACTAATATATAATTTAGTTATTGTTGTGCTAAGTATCCTATTTGGAATTACATTAGGTTGATAAGCTAAGACCTTATGGAATAAATACTCGAGATGTCATAACTTAGAAACTATGTCGATGGGTTCATAGTATTTTATGATCCATTAGGATAATTGATTTAGGTGGTCATTATGGAAAGATGAATCAACACCCACTCTTGTGAATCTTACTAATAGTCATAGATGAAGGTTGTTATCCAATTGGATAAGGGTCTACAAGGTAGAACTCAGTATGATGTTATGTAATAAGTCAATTATTGTGCAAATAATATGTGGATATGTTGATGTTCATGAGGATAAATTTTATGGCCCAATAAAATGTAATGGATTTATTCGATGATTGATTTTGAAACTATGTGACATGACTATGCAAATATCATTATTACTTGAGATAATTGATACAACTTATGATGAGTTGTCTCGTAGTGATATTAAGATATTGTTAGTAATCACACTATATTTAATTGAATCTCCATTTTGGTGATTTTCACCTAAGATATTTATTCGGAACTAATTTTCATGGTGGTTGATTTAATAGTTATAGATTTGGTATTCATCATTATGATAGGAATTGGATTATGATGTGGTTTAGAATGTTAATTGGTTCATGTGATTAGATATTAATGTTGATATGCAGATTCTACTATTTTAATGTTTTAAATACTTTTTATGGAACTGATTAGAAAATAAAAGTTGATTATGATGTTAAGGTGAATTATTTAATATCAAATTGTCATGCACCTATATACCTGTATTAAATATTGTTGGTGTAAATACGTATTTACTATTTAGATTTACTTAAGTTTACTTAGGTTAATGCATTATTTTATTATATTGCATTATTTTATTATTTATTTTGTGAGACACTTAGGAGTTTGTGTACCTTTTTGAGTTGTCATGTTGACAACATAGAAGTATACAACTCTAATTCAGCACATGGTGTCTACAACACTGGAGTTGGCATCATTCATTGAGTTGTTATATAGACAACATAGTTATTTGCTCTCCCTTTTTAGCACATGTTGTCTACAACATAAATTTGTGTGCTACACCTTTGTGGGGTTATCCTCTCATCATCGCACTTACTCCTATGCATAATGGAGGATAATCCATATCTAATGGACATGTGCCTAGTTGTATGACTTATCATTATGATTCCTAGGCATTCTAGATGCATCTTAGAGGCCTTTATATATAGGCACTCCTAGTGTACTTGCATGGATATTGAATTGAATACATATCAATATTCTGATCATACTCTTTCTAGTCTATAGTTGTGCTTGTGTTTGAATTCTTAGTTCTTGGGCAAATTTTTTCCTAAGGAAAATTCTTACATGGTATCAAAGCTTGGATAATTTCTCTTCACATAGTTTTTCGAGACCATTGTTTCTTTAGCACCTCAACCCAGATCCAGAGTATTATAGAAATTGGAAGCGTCTAGAGCCTAAATGGACCTCACCATTACATCTAGAACATTGATTCGATGTAAATCAGCTATAAATTCGGCTACCCTAGGTCAAAGTCAATTGTGAGGCAAACAAAATTTTCCAAATCACCAAGTTTGAGTATGATCTTTCGATTTGCAATTTAATTTAATTCAAATCGTTATTTGTTTTATTTTCCTACAGATTTTTGGAAATTTTTTCCATCTATTGCCCTTGTAGAGAAATTTTTTTTGCAGAACTAGGTTGTGACACCCCAGCCCTACAAGGAATATTATTATTTATTAATTGGCAGTCAACACTTCAAATTTCTAGCAACTACATCTAAAAACCAATGATCAACTTTATTCTCTAGTGGATCCTACCAACCAGCAGCAACACTACAATCTCAGTCATGTGGCTTGTTTATTAAACATCTATAGCCCTTGTCTATTATACATTACCTACACCCACTTTTTGGTTGATATGGGATAATACTCTCTAATTTTGGCAAATATTAGTTCCTGCTCACACCCTTTGTGATGATGTGAAAGCAGATTTCTGGCCTGCACAGAGTACCCTCTAGCATAGAGTTATAGGACATGTGACACTTCCTACTAGGCTCCTACATGCAACATGTGGCATCCATTTCAGCCGCTCTACCAACCACATAGCTATCTAAGCACCTCGTCAGCAGCATATCAACAAGCACCACGTGGTGCACTACATCTCAAACACATGAGTAGAGTCGTTGCTTTCTCCTCTGCCACATGGCACATACGAGCCCAAGCCAGACCACCAACTAGATAGACATGTTTCTACCACGTAGGATCCCTATTTTCCTAGTGCCATGTGTCAGCACTTTGACACATCAACATATGGCCTTGTCCAATCAGTGTGCCATGTCATCCTGGGTGACTTTTTTTCATTGATGTTAGCCAGATGTGAGGTTAAATTTGATGGCCATCTAACTGTCAAAACTAGGCCTTTCATAACTGCTACAATGGCCATTTGACCATCAAATTTAAGCATGTAGTTTTCCTTCCAAACCCCTCTTCAAATTACTTTTTGATTTGGCAACCCAACTTTGAGAGCCCATAACTCAGTCATCTAGACTCCAAATTAGGTGCAATTTTTTTATTTTGGGTAGAATTTTCTAAAAAAATTAGTGGTGGTGTTCTTTTCTAGTTTTGGTGCAAGGATTTCTCAAAAATTGCATTTTTTGGTGACTATACCTATTTAATCTAACATTTTGGAACTTTAAATGCTCTGTATGGGCTCATCTAGACACCTTTTTAGGTTCCATTTTTTTTGAAAGTGTGTTATTTTTTGTCTACTTTCCAAATCTATAGTCAAATTTTAGGATTTTCTAGACAAAAATCTCACTTTTAGAACTAGGGTTTTTTCTACATTGTAATGCTTTGATTACTTTTCAAAATTATCTAACATCTCAGCTATAGTGCTCAATGACAAATTTGAGCCTCAAAAGGTAGTTGTAAAAAGAAAAATTAGAAGTCCACTTTGTACATTTTGACAAGTGGCCCATTGTACATGCACTAATTATAAAGCTCCAAAAGAAACTTTTTTGGGGGAGGGTCTTTTGATTGAGTGAAAAGGGGGGTGTGCATTATGTATTGTGTCTCTCTCATGCTCTTTTATTTTTCTACATCATGGGTTCACCTAAATGTCCACTTCTAACTTCCCATAATTATTCTACATGAAAATATATTGCATGGATAAGATTAATGGAAAAAGGTTATAGTCTTTATGTTGATGGTACAATACCCAAACCCACTAATTCTAAAGAACTCATTAATTGGCAACAACAAGACCAACAGGCTTTAGGAATTATTAGGAATTGTGTACATAGAGATCTCTTCTTCCATATTTCCAATTTCAAGGAATCCAAACCTGTATGGGAAAAACTTGAATCATTGTATGGTAAGGTGGATGAGGAAAAGGGTTTTCAAGTTGAGGATGATCTACTTCTCTTGGATCTAAAGAACTTTGACACAATTCAAGATTACATCAGCAAAGTCAATAAGTATAGGGCACTACTTAAATATTGTGGAAATCCTATGAAGGATGAAAAGTTGATTCATCACATCCTGAAGAGGCTACCTTCCAAGTATGCTTCCTTTTTTTTGAGTTATAATACTCATAGGTTAACCATGGGAAGTGCTTTCTAGAGGCCTAAATTTGATGCATTTGCAGATATGTTGATTGTTGAACAATCTCACTTGATAGATTTGGGACTTCTCACAACATGCATTGGTGGCTAGTGATGAGCACCAATCAAGTCAAGGAGGAAATAGTTCTAATAATAGAAAGAAGAAGCAGTGGAAGCAAAAATCACAATCTAAGACACAAAAATCCTCCTCACAGCAAGGAAATTCTTCTTTCAACAAGATGGGAAGTAATGAAAAGAAGGAAAATCTTTTTTGGGCATATTGCAAAGATCCAAATCATGATGAGCATCATTGCAAGGTTAAGAGAATCGATGAGGTGGAAAACCTACTCAAGAAGAACAAAATTCAAGTGTCAGGTACTTCCAAGGATTCAACTCCAACCTCTTCAAAGGGAAAATGGAAAACACTTATGGAAATTTTAGGTTCTTCTTTAGAATGGATTCTTGACTCAGGTGCCTCCTATCATATGGGTTGTTCAAAGGGATACTTTTCTTCATTGAAGCAATCACAGGGACCACACATCTTTGTGGGAGATGATACCAAAATGGAATTTTGAAGGGAAAGGACATGTTGAGATGGAAAATGGGGAATTCAAAGATGTTCTCTATGTTTCAAACCTAAGATCTAATCTCCTCTCAATTTACCAAATCACTCACCTTAGAGATGGCCATAAAGTTGAGTTCCTTCTAGATTTACTGATGGTGTGCAATCTTAGAAATGATTCATTGGTTATAGTGGGGAAAGAGAATCATGACAAGAGGCTTTATTCCTTCTCCCACTTTGTGCCTAAGTCTCCTTGACATGCCTTGTTAACTCAATCTAATTCACAAATCAAACTATGGCATGAGCAGTTTGGTCATCTTGTCTTCCACTATCTTCAGCAACTTTTCTCAAAACACATGGTCAAAGGTCTACCTAACATCAACTTTTCTAAGGGTGAGTGTTCATCATGTTTAGTGGATATGCAGCTCGAGGAGAATAATGATAAAGGGAAGTCTTCAAGTGCACCAATTGTTCTTTAGTTGGTTCACATGGTTTTAGCAAGACCTTTTGCAGTGACATTAGTCAGCCAAGGTTGCTACATCCTTACTTTTATTGATGACTTTTCATGCTTCACATGGGTCTACTTCCTTTCTCACAAGAATGAAGTGGTTGATAAGGTTCAAGCCTTCAAGAGTCATGTTGAACACAAATCAAGGAAAGCTATCAAGGTTCTACAGATGGACAATGAAAGAAAATATCTAGAGAAAAAACTTAAAGACTTTTGCAAACTTGAGGGAATTGATCTTTAGAATCCACCAACATTCAATATGCATACGATAGATGTTTTAGCACTGAGGATTAGAACTCTTAATTCCATGGCAAGTTGCATGATACAAGCCAATTCTCTTGATCCTACACTTGAAGTTGAAGCCATTAGCAATGCTACTCACATACTTAACAGGTCTCCTCATAATGCCTTAGATGGGAAGACTCCTTTTGAGGCGTGGTGCATTAGAAAACCAATTGTGAGTCACTTTAGATTCTTTGGTTGTCTAGCATGTGCAAACCTATCTTCCAAGGGATGCAAGGCACTAGCACCTAGGCCTTGTACTTTCATCAGATATGAAGACAGTGCTAAGGCATAGAAACTTTTGGATCTTGAGACTCATGAGATCTTTATGGAGAAGGATGTTCACTTTGAGGAAAGGTCACCCAACTTATCCTCTACTCCTCTCTGCACTTCATATACTATGGAAATTGATAGTGACACCAGTGATTGTGCTTGAAAATATTTAGACATGTGGGGTTCTATTGATAGTGACAGTTGCAACAAGAAGTCACAACATGAATATAGTCTACATGCATACATTGCCATAGTGATAGGTCTAACAAAGCAAGGTACAACTTGTCTTCCAAATTCAGCAATAGGGGATGACTACATGGAAAACATTGTAGGTTTGTTCATGAAGTCACACACCGTAGATTTGGGAAATAGCCTTGATTATTTACATCTTCTATTTGATTAATATGATCCTTCTACAGTTGTTGTGACAGCTCACTTTGACCCTCATGTCCATTCTCTACATGATCAATCTTCACAGGTTGATGTGATTATGGATCCTTATGAATAGTAGTTGTCAGAGGTCTCTTTATTAGTTGAGGAGATAGATGGCTCATTCGGATAGGTTCAACAAACATCCTTGCCAGATCTACATTTATTAATTTTAGCATAGTTAGAAGGGGTGACCATCAGCATAAGCATAGGAACACTTGAGCAAGTTTTAGGGCCACCATCCATCTTCAGGATTGTACCTTTGCTATTATTTCTTCCAAAGGGGAGAAACATCATTCAACACTCATGGACCAACTTCTTCCTTGGAGCAACAATCACTGGTCAGCATTCTTCATTGGGGGGGGGACTTCCTTGTCTCTCTTCCTCTTCTTTCTTATGGGAGGGACTTTTTCCTCTTATGAGGTCTTGTTCTTCTTATTCTTCACTATTGTATATACTTGATGTATGTCATAATGGGGGGGTCTTGATTACTCCATCCATCCATTCATCTTGTTTTGACATCTCTCTTTTTGGGGGAGGATTTTTCCCATGAGGCTTTCCCTCTTTCTCCACTTTATGAGAGATTGCATTTTCATTATGTACATGGGTACCTAACATGGCCTAGTAGCCAGGACCCATCTTGCATTTCATCCTAGTTTTCATAAGCTTAAGGGAATTCCCCTAAGTTGCACTTAAGGGGGGGTGTTGGTGTAAATACATATTTACTATTTACACTTACTTAAATTTACTTAGGTTAATGCATTATTTTATTATATTGCATTATTTAATTATTTATTTTGTGAGACACTTAGGAGTTTGTGTACCTTTTTGAGTTGTCATGTTGACAACATAGAAGTACACAACTCTAAATCAACACATGGTGTCTACAACACTGGAGTTTGCATCATTCATTGAGTTGTCATATAGACAACACAATTATTCACACTCCTTTTTTAGCAAATGTTTTCTACAACATAAATTTGTGTGCTACACGTTTGTAGGCTTATCCTCTCATCATTGCACTTACTCTTGTGCTTAATGGAGGATAACCCATATCTAGTGGACATGTGCCTAGTTGTATGACTTATCATGATATTGATTCCTAGGCATTCTAGATGCATCTCAAAGGCCTTTATATACAGACACTCCTAGTGTACTTGCATGGATATTGAATCGAATACATATCAATATTTTGATCATACTCTTTCTGGTCTATAGTTGTGCTTGTGTTTGAGTTCTTAGTTCTTGGGTGAATTTTGCTCTAAGGAAAATTATTACACATATGAAATTTAATTGGGCTACTGATGTTTGATTTTATAGTGTAGGCAATTGAACCCTGGAATTTAATCGAGGAAACAAGGCCCAAACTTATGTGGACACACTATAGCCTAGGAAAATCTTTGGAAGGATTCAAAGCCTCACTATGATGTGTTTATTTTGTAAATGTAAGTTTGCATATGTGTACTAAATATCTATTCATAAATGAGTTAGGGACATGGCATTGTGATGTGTAATGTGTTTTAATGTGTCACTTGACACTTGCAATTCCCCATGTGTTGATGACATGTCACCTAGGGTTTTGGTCATGAGGTCACTAAATCTTAGTCTAATTTCCATTAAACACCCACTTGGGAGAGAGTGTTAGGATGGGTCACCATCATATTGAATATTGAATTCAAACTTGTCTAGGATTTTAGGGGGCCTAAATGTGGTCCTAAAGTTCCTTTTTTTTCAAATAAGCCACCCATATGGTAGTATAACATGTTAGGGGCCTAAATTTAACCATTTTAGTGCTTAGCTCACTTAGGGGACCCCTTAAATAATGCACTCTTGAACCAAATGGAAATTTGGGGTTTTCCCATGAGTGTACCCTCACCCTCCCACTTGGTAAATGTTTCTTTGTTTGGAGGGACAACAATGTAAGAAATAGTGGGCTTGATGTTTCTACCAAAACTAGGATAGTGGAGAGCCTTTTTAGTATATTTGTGGCAAACTAGTGGGGTGTTCACCCACTATTTAAGTTTAGAGATAATTAGGGTTTTGGAAGAAAATACTAAGGAGAAGGGAGCTCTTCATAAACTATCATTTTCCTTTATCTTGGACCAAAGTTTCTACCCATGCCATGACCTTCTTTTAAACTTTCATAATGGTGTTGTAATCTTGTTATTGTTGTTGGTGAAATCAGGTTTTGTGTTGTGTTAAAGTGATTGTAAATTGTGTTGCATTTACTTCTTTGGATTTCTTTCTTTGTTCTTGTTTTTGAGTGTTGAATGTTAATGGGTGTGAAGGCTTCACTCAACCTTGGGAGAGAAGATAAGCCTTGGGTGAAGGGTTTATTTGGGATCAACATTGAAGTTGAGAATTTTTCCTCTTGAAAAGGGATTAGTTTGTTTATGGAGTATGGGCTCCATTGAAGCCATATGCCTTGTTTGTATTATGGGAGGTATAAGTATATTGATGTGATAAGGAGGATGTATTTTGATAGACTTAAAGAGGCATTATGCAATTAAAAATGTATATGTGTATATGGATATGGCACTTTCCTCTTTTGAGAGCCCACCTTCACCCATTATTTCATGATTCCAATGGTGGATTATTGTGTTAAACCTTGGAGGGATTGTATATGTATTGTGATGTTATGTTGTATGCATTGTTAGTTGCTTGAGTGTAACCCATTTGAGTCTTGTTTCCCCTAGCTAGGTGTCTGGTTTCATAGAAGCCTAGGATGGGAGGTGAGCCTCCAAGGTTGTTGTTATTTTCTCTATGATGTATTTTCAGATTTTGTGCTCAAGGAGAAATTTAAGAAGATCGGAATGATCATCTTGTAGATGTTGCTTAAAGGAGGAAAACTGTCATTTTGCATTGTACATGTAATTGAGAGCCTCTCGCCATCTTGTTTATATTGCCCAAATGAATGATTGCATAGTGTTAAGGAAGGGATATGTCATTTGTAATGAATTTGAGAGGGTGAAATCTGTCTCCATGTTGTTGCATTTGGCATTGTAAAATTTGGACCCTTTATTTTAATCTCTATATCATGCATTACAAAAGTGAGATTATCATCTTATGTACATTGTGGTGAAAGATGGATTCATGGAAGAAATAAAGAAATTTAGATATTCTGATAAGTATTTGCTTTGCAAGGTTCATTGTTATGCATTTAGTTACATTGAAATGGAGGGATTGGCTTATCATAGTGGACATAAATGAAATGTAAAAGAGATTTAGTGAAATAGTCATTCTATTGATACTTAGGGAATGTATATGTATTTCTACATTTTGTCCATTTGAGTAAAGAATCCATACAACAAAATGTTTTCAATAGATTGATCATTTAAATAGATTTTACTATGCATTTATTCAAAGAAAACATCATTTAAGTTCCATTAATGATAGAAAAAGTGAATCCAATAGTTACCAAGACTATATTCTATTGCATTGCTCAATTTTATGATGTGATTATTAAATGATTTTAATAACTACACTAAAACCATCATATCATAGTTGAGTAGAAGAAAAAGGAACCAATAGATCACCTGACATAAAATATTCATGAGAGACACTTGTTGTAGATGCATAATTGCTCTCTGGATTTTGTATGGGAGTTGGAATAATCTCACAAATATAGACCAATAAAATATTCAAATAGAGTATTCCTTAGGTTTCCTACATAGGGATGTGACAAAATAATAATATAGAAAGGAAATATCCTAACTAAGAGGGAGAATGAAGGGACTTAAGAAAACTCACATGACTTGAATGCCAAAATCTCATTCATTAAAAAAATATATATATAAAACATATGTAATTATAAAAGGCCTTCACTCTTAACCATGCAAAAAGGATAGCCTAGGGAAAATTGATCAACCTCTAAAGAGGGCAATTTTCAAATTAAGAAACTAATAGCAACACTCACTATAGATTATGCCATGTTACCACCTTATTGGGCACATAACCCCTTGTATCTATTTACCACTCCCCCCCAACACCCCATACTTGAAACAAGGCCCAAGATAGGTGCTAAGGCTTGAACATGCCACCACCTCACACCTTCACGCACTCTCTAAAATGTCATCCAACCTTCCATGCACATTGGTCCATATCCGAAGGACATCTTGATGGGACATAATGTGGTAGGGGAATAGGATAGGGAAAGTGTGCTTGGAGAGTCACAAGGGTATGGGTATGTGTGTAAGACACTAGTGGGCCATTGGAGATGGGGGTTTGTAGTTAGATAAAGTATTATGCAAAAAATAATTAGTACGTGATTAAGTTTTGGGAATCTTAAGGATATTGATGTGTAGTAATGATCATTTTATTAATGTTTAATGATTAGTAGATAAGTTAGTGGTTACTTAGGTTAAATGAAAAATAGGTGGGATTAAATTAGAGAGTATTAATTAGCTAGTAGTTAGGCTAATGTAAGTAGTTAGTGATAAAGTGATAAAAAGAGGTAGATTTTAGAATTATTAGATGCATGTATTTATTTTTTTGTTGATTGGTATTGGTGTATAGCTAAATATTAATTGAATTATACAATACCGATACATTATAAATATATTAATATAATTATAATATAGAATACTTGGTGATTATTATATAAGAATGTGTGATGAACGAAAAGTATATGTGTGTGTGTGTGTGTGTGTGTGTGTGTGTGTGTGTGTGTGTGTGTGTGTGTGTGTGTGTGTGTGTGTGTGTGTGTGTGTGTGTGTGTGTGTGTGTGTGTGTGTGTGTTGTGATCTTGGGTTACACTCACTTAATGAAACTTGTAAGAATGTCAACCTAGATAGGTATAACTTATTTCATTTCAATGATTTAATTTACCTTGTAATGAGAACCATGAGATCAAATTAGAAATGTAACATATTGAGTTTTTATATGTTATTTGATGTGCTTAATTGACTCAAAGATTTCATATATTCGGATTTGTATATAAGAACTCGATAGGTACATGCTTTAATAATAAATGGTAATTCATTCATAGAATTAGGGCAAATGCAACAATGATATAATCATCTCCTTTAAATTAATCTTTCATCAATATGTTATATATAGGACCTAAACCTTAATAAATGCTAGTGTTAGTGAAACAATTTGTCAATAGACCCTCCATGATGGTATTGACATTGGTCCTTATAGTACTAGATATGGAATGGAATGACACATCAAAATTTGACTACCTAACAAGGGTTGCACATCCAATCCTAACACATCTTACAGATACCTTAATTATAACTATATTTAATCTTAGTACCTTATGCATAGTTAAATATTTTAATACAAACCTCCTAACCCTTGTTAAGGTACAAGCATTAGGATAATTTACACTTAATAAACTAAGTAGTTACCCTATAGATCTTGAGTAAGATGCATATTGGATATGTAGCTATCGATAACCTTGTTGCAACATGCATATGTCAATATGTCAACCCCTAAGTTTATCCTTAAAAAATAAAATAAATGTATAGCTGTATTTTTTTCTATATTTTTTGGGCATGACACAAAAATCAATACAATAAATTAATAAGCATTGATCCACCTCACAATAGGTGTGCGATAATCATGCCCAAAGCCTTACTTAGGAATAGTTTATTCAATCTAAGGATTACTTCTCCCACCATGAGGTGCATTTAATTTGTCAACTCAAGGACACATACTTGAAATGGTCACCATGGTATGTGCACTAGGTTCCTTGAAGAGTCATTATGCTTATGCTATAGGAAAGTAAAATGCATATAAAGAACCTACACTAGTGTTGTAAGAAAGTAGCACATTTAATTCCTTACTAAAATGAATGCTGGAAATGCAACTCTATGCTAACCTATATTTCAACCCAGATCATTCACTATAACTACTCTTGTAGATGTTGCAGGAAGATTCACAAAATATGATGTTGTAGGAAGAAACTATAACTTCTATCTGAAATACTAGAAATGTTGGAAGTAAATCTATACTGCTCTAATCTAATCCACCTCCCAAGTGGGCCTCCTTGGTTGGCTTATGCTAATCTACTACCATAGAATATAAATCAAGAATTACTTCATTATATTTCAAAAACTCTTTACATAAGAACAATACATAAAACTGTAGATAACTCACTACAAGAGACAATAGCATTTTTTCATTAAAAATTTCAACCTTCTAAAACTATCGATTCAATCCCTATAAATGGAGGATCGACGCTTATTTTAAAATAGAAAAGCAAAAAAAAAGACTAAAGATCTGCTAGAGAAGAAGAGGGAAATATAACAGCCCACAAAATGAGCAATAAAGTTTGGGTGACCAATTCAGTACAATAGTAAATGTAGAGGGAGTATAGCAACACTTCATCCCTACATTCATAGAATAATAGCTCCTCCTTTGTAGTAGTTGTGCCTTCTATTACCATAATGATTCCTTCACTATAGCTAGGCCTTGATGCTCCTTCATGAATGTTGTCGACCACTCTCCATCCTTCCTTCCCTAGAAAGTTAGTTGTGATGTAGAAATGTTTACACAAATAAGCATAATTAAATTAAATCCAAATATTAGAACACACATTCTGATGGCTATTTGAAATACTGCATCATATGTATGATATTGGAAAAATATGACATAACTATCTACCCATGGTTTAATAGTTCTATTTGGACTTTTTCATAAGTTCAATTGGTCATGAGTTCAAAAATGTCCTAGTAGTATTAAAATTAACATAAAATAGAGGCAATAATTTGCCTCATCATCTTCTCCTTAGTAAATTTAATGCTTGTCCTCAAGCATTACATCTTTTGGAAATTGGTCAAAAGTATCCAACCTTAGTCCTCCCTTCCTTGTTACTCCTAAAAATGTAGTATAATCCTCTTGTTCTTTCCCAGACTTCCCTCTTGTGATCCTCCTGCAACCTATCAATTCATTCAAAGTTGATGACATACAGGGCCAAAAGAGCACAAGTGGCTACATTGTTAATGGACACCAAAGTTTTGGTCTAATTTGCCTTCCCAACTGCATATATTTTGGTGCATAGTGAAGGGCTTCCTCTAGGTTTATGGGGTTGTGTGGTTCTGACCTTCTCACTCCCTCGGGCAGTTTACTCCATATGCCTTTGACACCAGCCATGGCTCTTTGAGAGGAAGAGTAAGGCATTTTGTCATACTCTACATATACTTTTGTTCTAGTGTCAAAGATTTGTTTTCTTATTTCCTTCTGAACATCTCCATGGGTCAGCCTAAACCAATCCCTAAGGATTTCTTCTGGTGTATTGCTTTATGTTCTTAATGGTAGAGGTTTTGGTCTCTCTCGGTCTCTGTAATTGTTTAGTAATCTATCATAGTTGACCTTATTATGAATCCAAGACATTAGGGCCCTAAGATGTATATCCCCTATATAAAGTAGAGGGTTCCATTGAGTTTCTATAGGGATAATGAAATTATGCATATACAATTCACAGAGTAAATTTTGCTACCATGATGGAAGGGTCTGGTACAAACCATAAAATTCCTTAGCTAACCTAAATTTTGTATCTATATCTTTGAGGGTCATCATCAACTAGAATAAGAGGAATTATTCTTTTAAGTAGATGGCATAGATCCTAGGTGGTGGCCTACAAGTAAAAATCTGGTCAACTAGCTTAAGGGCATGATCCATCTTTTGCTTCTATTTCACCAATTGGTCTTTTAATTTTGCAATTTCTTCACCTTGGTCTATTATTACCTTCTTTATTTTCTTTTTCTCTTTTTCCCATAGGGTTGTTGTTAACACATGTTTATTATATAGCTGAAAAAGAAGCATTTGTAAGGTAATTAGGCCACTTTCTTCATCCCAGTTATTTTTCTTCCTCTATTCCCTCCATGATTGTTCCAAGAAGCTTGTAAACCATGTTTTCTTGTAGGAAACTAGGGTAGTTTTTGAACAAGCTAACTGGTGCATTATTGGGTCTTCTTCTTCTTCACGGCTTGGGGTATCCTATTGGCTTGCTTGGGAATCATTTTGGCATTCATTCATCTCAATCTTACATTCCTCATTAGGATTCTAAGGAATTTCTAGAATTTTAGGTTGATTGGGGGAATCATCTAGGATATCTTATACTAGAGGTTTTTCATCAGATTGCTTAGGTAAAGTGGATTGAGTTTCTACAGGCACTTTAGGAATTTGTCCTCTCATTCTAGGGCTTCTTTGCACGAGGGTTTCTTCAAGCACCACAACCTTTTTCTTGCTAACCCTCTTCAATATCTCTGCTAAAGGAGTAGTTTTTGTAGGAACTAACTTTATTTTCTTTTGTTTTGAGACTATAGGGTTTCATTTTTATGCTTCCAGAACTAAAGTTTCTTCTTGTAACTTTTGTTTTCTCTTTGATCAAGAAGAAGTAGTTACATTGCTCATTTGAGTGGGTGAAGGCACATTTTCTTGCACATTTTTGGTTTCCATGCCTTGGGTGCCTTGCTCAAAATTTGTGTCAATGGAGATTGCATTATCTTGGCTAAGCTGCACATTAGGGGCAATCTGAGGCTATAGGGTTTTATGTTAGACAAATTCTACCCATGACATAGGAGAGACATCCGTAAGAGATATTTCTTTGAAAATTTTAATTAGGGCATGGTGAGTAAAAGAATTGTCCTTTCCTTTCTAGGTTTCCTCAGCACTAATGCATAATATATTGAACAAGAAATTGGGGACATTTATTGGAAAATTATGCCTTACATAATTGAGTAACTTAAAATGATGTGCATGCAAATTGGAAAATTTTCCTTCATAGGTAAAATACCTGATAATATGCATAGCTAACTCATTGTATGGCAGAGGAATCGACATTCTTTTTCATCCCTACTTAGTAATATCCAATGGAGGGTCAACTGGTAGGGAAAACTAGGCCCTAGCTGATCTGGCATCATGCACATTGGGGTAATGTTCCCCTACTGCTAGCAACCTGGTTACTTTTGCTATTCATTCCTCTATGGTAACGACTGTCAATCCCTACACTATTTCTTCACCTTTCTCAAATGTATTTGTAAATTTAGTAGCTACTTCTTCATCAAACTCTGTTAATTTCAAGAAATATCCTATCTAGCCACATGCATTGAATTTTCTTACTGCTTCTACATCAAAAAATAAAACACTATGTTCTAATAGTTCACACTGCAAGTGACCTCCCATTTATGCTTACTAATCTCAACATCTACTCTGTTTGCAACAATTACCCTCTTCCCTTTTGTGAATTTCAGACTTCTTCTTTGTAAAACCACAGACCCTTTTCGCATTATTTTATGTGAATTTCCATCATGAACAATAGTAATGTGGTTTTGACAAAATAAATTATAGATATGCGAGAATCACTTCAAAATTTAATTTGGGTCACATCTAATTTAATTCAGGTCACATCTTTGTCTGACAATGAGGGATTATTCAAGAATAAAGGTACAACACTTGACACTTGCATACTATGGAAACTGGATTTTAATCAAACAAAGAGAGAGTACAGATTTGAGGATCTTTAATAAATAAATAGAAATGTCATTGGGAATTACTAACCTTCCCTACCCCCTACAAAACATGGACAAGTGCCCTCACTTGTCATACTTGGCATGAGGTACAGAACTGGCATAATGCCACAATGATATATTTAATGCAGTAATAGATATAACCAACTAAATCTATGTGCTGAAAATGAATGAAATTTTAAAATCTTACACCTATCAATTTGATCATTGCACGTGCTAGATAAAGGTGGTGAGAGTGGAAGAACAACAATGACAACATACTTTAGCGGACTCGCCACATTTTGAAAGCATAGAAAAATGATGAAATGGAAGGTAGGTGGGTGGTAGAGAAAGAAATGAAGTGAGTTGAAAAAGAAGAACTTAGAAAGTGAATGGAGAAATGAAATTTATGTAAACATAAAGTTTTTATTATGGGCATGCTCGAAGAAATTCTTATTGAAGAGTTGTAGGAAGAAGGTTGGAACCTTCTACTGGTTGTTGAAATTATTGCAGGAAGTTTTCTTTCATTTGAGGTTGGTGATACAACTTTAGTCAATGTCCATTGACTAATAACTTGAAGTGTACTAGATCAATTGTGGTTCATTGGACTGCTCCATTTGCAAATACATGGCTTATTTCATAGGGACCCAACCATTGTGTCTACAGTTTGCTTGGTATGTCTTTGAATATGGAATCATAAAGTAGTGTCCAATCTCCAACTTGAAATTGCTTACTCTTAATGTGGGAGTCATGTCATTGTTTCCTTTTTTTTTTTTATGATTTCTATGCACTCTAGGATAGATTTGCACATTTCATCCAAAGAATTAAGATGCAATAAGCACTCTCTCTATGCTACAGGAAGATCAATGTTTAACTCTAGCGTTGTTCTTAAAGTTTTATGTTCAAATTAAATGGGTAGCATTGTTTCTTTTCCATACAATAGTTTGAATGGTGTGAACCCTATGGTGGTCTTCCATGTTGTTTGATATGCTCAAACAGTTTCTGGTAGTCTGTTGCTCCAATCTCTGTTGTGCCAATGAATTGTCTTTGTCAAGATAGCTTCTATCTCCTGATTTGTAACTTATGCTTGTCCATTAGTTTGAGGATGATAGGGGTTTGATTTTCAATGTCTAATATTATATTCCTTCTATTTGACACAATTGATTAATTGTGTGTTGTCTTTGATGTTACACAAATGTCATATTAATTGACAAACAGTGCTTATCGAGCTCACTTGGTTAGTGAAGATAGTTTTCCTTTTCTACCAAGTGTTTGCAAGTTTACTCTGAACAGATGACAATGTCTACCAAGCTCACTCGGGCGTCGAAGGAATTTAGGTAGAAAAGAATGCTAATCGAGCTCACTTGGTTAAAGAAGGGAAAGTTGGACAGAGTTAGTATTCACCAAGTTTACTCAGTTGCTAAAGGATTTTTGCAAGTTCATAGTGTTAACCGGACTTCTGTTTTTTAACACAAGAAATCATTCCAAAGTTAGTTTCTACCAAGTAGGGTTGACTTAAGAAGGATTTTTCTTATTTTGGCATATGAAGCTTAATTACTTTATGTATTGATTCTAGCCAAATATGATGATGAATATTGGTTATTTTAATTTGAATTTGGGTTGACTTGATGATTTCGCTAATACATTTGGCATTGATTTGTGACGGCTAAGTGTCACAATTACGATTGCAATGTGTTGCCACTACGACAGTAATAGATGTCATTATTTTTTAGTTACAAATTATGACGTCTATCCTCTGTCATTGCAATTACAATGCCTATCCATCACTATGAAATCACTTCATTATGGTACGAACCCCGTGGCAATGCTTGCAGCGTACATCACAATTGCGACATCCGCCACAAGCATTGCGACGGGGTCGCAACAGCATCTAGCAACGGGGTCGCTGTGGTGGTGGTCGTCCCAATGCTTGCCCTAGATGTTGCAATTGTGACATCCATAGAAAATTGTGATGAGGGTCTCAATGGCATCTGGCGACGAGGTCATTGTGGCGACGATGTCGATGTCCGTTGCAATGCTTGTCGTGGATGTCACAATTGTGATGTCCATGGCAAGCATTACGATAGCGCCACTATGGCAGTGATGCCAAGGGTTGTCGCAATGGTTAGGGTGGATGTCACAATTGTGACGTACATGACAAGCATTGCAACGGGGCCACTATGGCGGCGACACCAACTATCGTCACCGCCATAGTGATCCCACTGCAAGCATATTCAACTTGCTACTTCAGCCACAAACATTAGCAATGTTACACCCATTCTAAACCACACCAGCTGTAATTTTTTATGTCTCAGTTTGGTGCACAGAAACATAGAGAGCAGACCAATTTTTCTCTATGCTAATGTTAGAGTCTTGCTCAACATCAGAATATTGTCTAGCTTTACTTAAACCAAGTCTACCAGGAACTTCTCTTTGTGTCTTTAGCTTAGTACCATTTCCACTAGAAAGCTGCCTATTTACAAGAGGCATCAGAGTATCACAAAATTTAGCAATGTTACACCCATTCTAAACCACACCAGCTACAATTTCAAATGTCTTGGTTTGCTGCACAGAAACACAACCATTTATTTTGTTTGATAGACCCTTTCCATGGGATTATTGTGGATACTTAGAAGCAACTAAACATGCAAAACTTTTTGTAGCTGGATACTCTTTCCTAGAAGGCATTTTTGCAAAGCATTTCTGCTTAAGAAAAATGTCAGCATTCTTAAGCTATAACTTCATGCATTTCTTCCTTTCATTGGATCGTTTCTTCCTCAAAATATGCATTGCTCTTAGAAGAAAATGCCCCTTGAAAGACAATGCTTGTAAAAATCGAGGACATGGAAGACGCTTCATAAGCTTCAATCTGTTTCTACTAATGAGGTAGTGGTTGTCCTCATGGTGTTTTTGGTACTTTTGGCTAGAAATAAATTTAGTTTCTTGACTATATTTCTGCAACCTGTGTGGATGCATAACTTTTACACATGACCCATTCATTTCCCTTCCCTTATAGAGAAAAGTACCATTTTTGTCTCCCTGCCAAAAGGAACATATAAAGATTCATTGGGACTAAAAGCAATTTTCTCAAAAACAAACATATACACTGCAGCATTAATACAAAAAAAAAGCACCTGAAATAAGGAACCATCTTCCAGGGATAGGAGCTTAGCAGCCTCACTCTCATTATCTATAGAATTGTGGACCACATTACCATTCTCTAGATGCTCACCAGCTACAAGTTTACCATTTGAATCATTTTTTGGAAGTTTAGTAGCATGATGCCGAGTAATAATACCTGTCAAACCATTTGTAAAATGTTTGACATTCTCATGATCTGTTACCATTAATTTTTTAATAAGCTTTAGAATTTCTACTAATATAGTTCTCATTATCATTTCTCACATCACAGTTCTAAGAATGTCTAACAACCATATCATTAAAATTACCCATAGAATCAGTTCCCTTTATTTCAGATTCCTACTTCTTAACATTATTACTAGACCCATTCAATGTGCATCCATTACTTATGGTATGACTTGACTAGAAGACATTATTTGTTTGAATACCATTGGTTCTTGGAGGCACCATCTGTAATGTAGCATCATGATCTGCCGATGATCTAGATTTACTGCATGACTAGCTAGAACTTGTGTTCTTTTCTAGACTTTCTGAAATGAAATTGACATTTGACAAATTTTCTACCTGTTGGGGTATCTTGTTTACACCTGCAACACTAAAAGAGATTGTTTTCATTTGGAAAGAATGCATGTTTTCTGTCACCTGGGGGGCATATGAATCTTGTAAGTGGTTTTCCTTTGGATGTCCAATGCTCAATGACACCCTCTTCTTTATTTTAGAGCCATTATACTAAGATTCAGACCCACCTGCTATTTGAATGCTAGTTTTCTTATCTCGTATATAGAATAGCATGTAAGCTTTCTGGGAAAGCACACATTTCTCATTGACTGAATAGACCTAGAGTACAAAATGTCATAATAATAACTTCAATCAGTCTAAGCAACTTCAGTATAATTAGTGTTACCATATAAAGAAAAGGTTTTACATAAAATTGTAGTTCTTTTGTGTATTCTGTTATACACAAATTATAATGAGCTTGCTCCACAAAATTAAACATGTCTTCACAACTACAGCAAATGTATACCCAATTATCATCTACAGCATGCCAGATGCCTGTGGATGAATGAATAAAGTAGAAATAATGACCAAAATGTGTGCTCCAGCCATCATGAACAAGAACACCATAAAGAGTGTACTTAAAATTGCCCTCCTATGATTGATCAATAGACAGAGAAACTAGAATATCATTCAAATGTGCAAAATTTATTAAAAACCAATAGATATTACAAAAACTATATTATTAGATTCCACTAAAAATGTGATCCACTGGAAAATAATATTGTAAGGGCTACTTACATGTGAACTGCTAACAAATGGTTTGAGATCCAACGTACAACCAAAGTCTACTTTTTTGTCAATTTTTCCTCCAGATCTAACTACACTGAAGTGCTTGAGATGAATTGCAAGAACATGTGGTGCTTTATCAATTTTGAGTTGTTTTAGAGCCTTCACTTTTACTTTGCATCGTTCACATTGATATCTTTTCTCACCCCCATCTAACTGCTCCATTGCAATGTAATGGGATAATGCTTTCAACAAGGAATCTGTTCAAATGATCTCTAGGCTCAAATCTAAGAAAGGATCAAATTTATTTGAGCAATAAGAACATTGTGTGCACTTCACCTACAAGCCAGGTTGAAGCAATTGTTAATGAATAAAATACTTTTCTAAGACTATAACTTAGAGTTCCCAGCATAAAAATAATTTTGAAAGGTTTAAGTGACTCAAAAAATCCCATTTATGAATTGAACAGTAAATCTTGGAGGTGTCTATAAGCCCCTCTCTATTCCCTCCCTAATATTAAAAAAGATGATGTTTAGATATGAATAACTTCTTCTGATATCTTCTTACATTCACTCATCCTTGTTAACAAAGTACGAAAAAAATTGAAAATATAAACAACTAAAAATCACAACCTGACTTATGAGTCAGCCACCAAATATTTTATGTACTAGACTCTTCTCATAAGCAACAATTGATTCAATTAAACAATATAGATAAATATACGCATACTAGTGAAAGAAAGTTTTATGTTTTTTTTGTGTTTTTTTGAATATATGATTTTTTCCTTTGTTTAGAATATGAAATATATAGCAATGCATGGGAGTTGAAAGTGCAGATACAATGCCCCTCATATGATCTTTCTATCTCTTGAGTCAATTCTTTCCGATGCGCTTGAGCATACATAGAACAAACCTGCATCCTTTATAAGTTTAGGCCAATCTTGTGAAGCAACAACCTGAAAGTTCAAGAATCATGAGAAAAATTAAACATGGAAAAAAATCCAATACTATCATCATTATAATCTACTAGAAATAGAAAATTGTTCATGTCGAAACCTAAATGCAACACCTTTTCCTATAGAATAATTCATCTACTCTAATTTTAAAAACTTATAGAAATTATATTTCAGAAGTTTGTTAGGCAAAACACGTCGATAGATATGACATTATTCTCATGCTCAAATTACACACTCAGTGATAGCATAACATATATTAATTCAATGAAACTAATTTTAAGAAAGTTTCAGTAATCTAGATGCCTATTTCACATGTGAGCAGTGGTACTCTGCAACAATCATGAGATAATGTAGTTCAAATTTTGGTGAGAATGTTGAAATGTGATAAATAAACTTAAAGTTTCATCTAGAGTTACTTGTTAGTGAATGTACATGTAAGTTCATAAGGATCATTGTGATGAAACTAAGTTACAATCATGATTCCAGGAACAACCTGTCAAATAATAAACAAATCAGAATATGAATTTTATTAAATTTTAAAAGTTTAGAGATTAGAGATTGGATCTGTGAAATTTAGTTTTACATGTTTAGGGATTAGATCTGTGACTGGAGATGTCACTTTTATGCACCCACAAACTGAGGCAAATAATGGACATACGGGTTAAATCCAAACAAATATTGGTGATGGGACATAGAATGTCATGAACTGATTTGTGTCATATTTAAACTAATTATTCATTTGTAATAATTCAATATTGATATGTTTTTTAAAAAGAAGGTTTCAAAATCTTATGAACCCCTTTTTTAGCTATCATTGAACAAGTTTTGTAATCAGTGTACCTTAAAAAAAGAGTTCCTAATATTACACAAAAGAATAACAATAAATAGCTTTGTTTCAGTTTGGTTAGTTAGTGAAATGGTAGATGAGAAGCTTGTATCTCCAAATTGATTTTGATTTTATGAAAGTCAAGTTGAACTAAATTCAAGGGAATGTCTATTTAAAAGCTACTTTCGCAAAATAGTAACCATAGGCTCTACCTATCATTTGATAGATTTTTTATTTAAGTGTTGTCAATATTAAATTTTAATGGAGCTAGGAATCAGTTTGAGAAAGATTGAAACATGTTATCATTCAATTCCTTCATACAACATAATTAGTTATGATCCAAGTTGAACAGAATTATAGAAGAAAAAGGGATTTAAAAAAGAAATCGATCAACCAACATGTAGGTGCCATGATGAGATGACACACACCTGTCCATATGCAAGAACTGTGGCATTATAACCTTGGAATAAACCATCAACAAGTGGAGCAACACATTCTCCAAAAATCATTGATGATGGAGAACCAGTGCTTCCATACACATGATCAAATGTAAATGAATGTGTACCAATTTGCACCTGCAAAATTATAATCAGAAATTGGTAGAAGTTAGAAATATACTCTATGACTCCATTGAATGTAAAATCCAAATCTCAAAATCTATATGATTAAAATACAAGGCATTAATGGACTTCAATAAATTGAAGCAAGTACTGAGAAAATATGCATCATGCACTATTTAAAAAATAAATGGCATGATAGTATTTTCATGTGCACATATTAATATAAAAAAGAAACTAGCAGTTTGAAAGTTGTGTCTGATACAGAAGTGTAATTAAACAACAAGAGAGTTGGAATTGTAAAGATTATTGTTACTGTATTTCTAACACTGTAGTTTTATAATGAAAAAAAAATTTGTCGAGTTGCTCAACACACACACACACTGAATATTAATTTGTGCAGATTCAATTACTAAGAGTCCAGTTTAAAAGTGTGCAAATTTGGCTTGAGATGCTGACTTTATAAATTCATCTACCAGTTGATCATGAAAGAAATCATCTCCATTTCATTATTTTGCATCTTTTCTCTTAATTAATGAAAATAAAACTTAATGTGTTTGAATCATTCATACATCGGTGGATTCTTCACCATCTTCAAAACATTGAGCATTGCAGTATATTGTTGGAGATGGATTGGAGAAAATAAAAACATCACCTCAGATTCTATAATACCAGATTGTTTTCCATATTGTTCAATGTGCTTCCTTGTAATCTTCTTCTTACAAACCTAGGAAATTGCTCTTGAGCTCATGTTGACAGTATACCCAATTGTTACATGCAATCATCAATAGATCCTGTCAAATTTGCATCTATGTAAAAAATCAAGGAGAAGTCATCATCCTTTATGTTCTCTAGTCCAAAGGTTAGAGTACCCAACACATATCTCAACAGATATAGTTGTCTTCTAATGTGTTTGCCTAGGTCCTGTCATTATCTTGGAGAGATAACTTGCAAAAAATCCTACATCTGATCAAGTATTTGTAAGATGGATGAGGATCCAAACCATATATCTATAGTGAGATTCATTAACCTTTTATGATAAATCATAACTGGAAAACCATGGTTTTCCACTATTCTTTGGCTATTAGCCATCCCAAAGTTTTCAATCAACTCTTTGGGATACTTTGTCCACGAAACAACTGCATGATTATGATTTGTTATACATCTAACTTCAAGGCAGAAAATTCAACTATATAAGATATGTAATCTCAAATTATTTAAATCATGATCCACCAAAAGTCAATTTTTCACTTCTTACAGTGGTCACAAGATTGTCAACATAAACAATCAAGATGACAATCTCAGTTGTTGTCTAAAAGACTTTGACATAATTCATGAGCTCAAAGGTGCTAATCAATCTATGTTGTACCCTGCACAAGGAGTTTACTTCAACCCATACAATGATTTGACCAATTGACATAACTGATGCTCTAGGAATCTCCTTGAACTTTCTTTATAATCTACTATACTCTTGAGATACATTGACCTATTTTTGATAATCTGTGGACACTAACATATTTACTTCTTTCTTTCTTGAAATTCAAATCCTTCAAGTACTTACATATTTACTTCCTCTTGGAGATTCCAACTCAAAAATGCATCTTCACATCCATTTGGTGAATGCACCATCCAAATTTAGTAAATGTTAAAGGATCAAGCATTTCTGAGGTTATATAACTTCAATTATTTGAACTAAGTGAGGATATTATTTTAATAGAGGCAATCTTGTTTTCTCTCAAAAAAAATATGGATATGGATAATAGGCCACTGCCTCAAGGGCCAAGGATGAGACAAACACTACAATCCAAGAATTCTTCACCTAAATCATAGTCTGATTAGGAAAATCTTAGTCTATAGTGATAAGGGCTAATAATATTCACCCAGGGGACCTTTTGTCCCCTTTCCACTGTAAAACAATTGCAACTTGAGAATTTTCAAAAATGAAGGTTTGACTCAATTTGTACAAAACCACTATACCCCCAAAAAATAAATACTGAAAAGCCTCATACAGAAATATCTTAGATTATTTCTAGGGTACAGTGGCAAGGAATGATATTGTTATCATAGGTCTTTTTAGGTTTTAATGCACAACTACAACAATTTTGGTCATTAGAAAATAAGAGACTTATACTACAGGATAGACACTGACAGGTGGTCCTAAGTAATATGCATACAAATATACTATATGTTTTAGTTAGTAATGAGTAGATAGAAAGCTGGTAATCCAAACAAAAATAGATACTTTAGTTAAACAAGAGAAGATAGAATGTAGATTATCCACTTTATCAAAATTCAATATAAGTAAAAACTAGCACAAACATGTCTTAACATGAATATAATATGCTTTGAAAGATATGTGATGCCTTGTGTTGTCCAATCCCTGTGCTCTTACACATACATTATGGTGGGACTGTCACTAAGATTCTACTTTCTTTTTGATATATTCTAGGTTTCCATTGAGGCTTGAATATGCTATCCTATTTGAATTTTTTCTACTCATTTTACCCCTATTAATTTTGACCTTCAAAGTTATCCACGCATACCTTCACCTATACACAAAAAAAGCCCAAGCTGATTTGGGATTTAAATTGTGCCTCTTAGCACAAAGAAAAGGGCAAGTGAAAGGAAACATTGATTATTCCTGCTTAAATTCACCAATTAAATAATAAATACTAAATACATTAGGAGCCTAATTTACATTTCTCAAGAAATAATACTATAACATGTAGAGAAGGGCCACATGACAAGAAGTGTCTCTCTTTAGCCCAAGAGGAATGCAGCTGATGTAATAAAGTAATTTTCTGAGGTTTAAATAACAACATATAGAAAGGAGAGATAAACAAGGATAAACAAATTGAGTATCATGACTGATGAAGATAAGGAAGAAAACTGGAACAAACAGTACAAAAAAGGAGCATTGAAGCATACCTCAATGAATGAAACTCTTAACTAAAATTCTGCTTGATTTTTCAATGTTTCAATTTTTTTGAATATCGCCTCCATAACTTGAGGAATAATTCCTATCTCCTCATCTTCTGCATAACTACTGCCCATGGTGTATGTCTTGCCAGAACCAGTCTAGAATAAGATGTAAATGTCATCCAATGTGAATCCAACAACAAACATTTAATCAAGTAGTACATGTTAATGAAAATAAAACTTAATGTGTTTGAATCATTCATACATCGGTGGATTCTTCACCATCTTCAAAACATTGAGCATTGCAGTATATTGTTGGAGATGGATTGGAGAAAATAAAAACATTACCTCAGATTCTATAATACCAGATTGTTTTCCATATTGTTCAATGTGCTTCCTTGTAATCTTCTTCTTACAAACCTAGGAAACTGCTCTTGAGATCATGTTGACAGTATACCCAATTGTCACTTGAAAGACTACAGTTATTCCTGAATCACAAGTTTTCTTCATGTCATCCAACACTTTGATGCAAAATTTCTGACCATTACAGAACATAGCCTTGTGGTGTTTAACCTGCAATAATATGTGAAACATGTCAAAATCATCGTATCGTGAGTTGATAAACATATAGGTGATTAATAAATTTGTATGTACCTAGAAATCTCTTGAACCACGTGCTAAATCTATTTCCATTTGCATAACATTGGAATCTCCATTATGATGAGCTTCTTTAACCAATGAAGATACACCTTCCCATGTTAATGTGCGACCAGAATGTTGACATTGTTCAATTCATACCGTCATCCAATCAATATTGTTTGCAATATATAAATGTAGTGCATCCCACTCTCGAGCACCTGTACAAAAAAAAATAGACAACTTATAAGCAATTTATTTTGAAGATTAAGAAATAATTTATTACAATAACATCTTATAATTTATTAGCTCTCACTTTCCTTAATGTACCTTTCCCCATCAAGTACTCCCCTTCTAATTTTTTAAAACACTCGAGATCCCAAATGTGATCTACATGGATATTTGATGCAAACTTAGGAAGATATTCAGTAATGTACACCATAGTCTGGTATACCATAGAACCCTTAGGATGTGCTCTTTGTCAAACCAAAGCCTTCAAAGATTTCAAATGCCTCTCAACCATCCACATTGACCTAGTGTGTACAGGTCCGCACAATTCAATCTCCTCAACTAGGTGTATGAGGTAGTGTTCCTATGCATTGAAGAAAGTTGGAGGTAGACACTTTTGCATTTCACATAGTAAATGAGAAATTCTTCTCTTCCAATAGTTTATATCTTCTTTATGGATTTCTTTAGATGAAAACCAGCTACATTAAGAGTTTCAAGTCACAAAAAATATATAGATACGAGACTTTACAAAATAATATACAATAGATTACATAGCAAGAAAAATAAATCGTGAATATAATAAATATATACAAAAAATTGAACAGATATTACTGCGTAACTCATATATTTTCCAAGATCGTATATCACTTGTTTGATGTTATTGTTGAAGTGCTCTAGGAGAGATAGAGGAAGCACATACTGCAGTAATTATAAACCAATCATTTTATTGTTTTCTAACATAACATAATGAACATTACACATAGTTTATGAATATATTGTAAATACATAAGAACATAACTTACCTTGATGAAAGTATGCCAATCATGCATTTTGAGCCCTGGCCCAAATTCATTTTTTTTTTATATGAGATTGTTTATGTTCGCAGCAAATCCTATGGGAAATCGAATTTTTCATATGACTTCTTTTATGGCATCACTTTGCTACTCTATTAATAACCAAGGAAGGGTACTTATATTAATCTGATCTCTGTTGTTATTTGAGTGAATGAAATTTTTCAATGCATGATTGGATTCATGTATGTCATTACAAATTTTGACAATTTTTTCTTTGTCACGCCTTCCATGCAATATTTTCCACAATGTCTCTATTATATTCTTTCCAATATGCATAGTATCAAACAAATGCACAAATTGTAAGTGCTCATAGTAGGGCAACCTACTAAATTGTTTGGGATAGCTTTTTAGTCCCTTTGGAAGGTTGTCAATATTACCTTGACAACCTTCATGATCATCAATTACACAATTAGTAAACAAAAATCACAATAGAAATATACAAATTACAAACATAAACCATTAGGTGGAATGGCATTACCTCGACGATTAATTCTATTGTATTCCAACTTCCATAGGCGAGGTGTCATTCTTCGTGGCTTTGATGTAGTCTCTTCCTTCCCATTGAAAAAATGTTTTTCCATACTTCGATACTTATGATTCCTATGGAGGAAGTGTTTACACTCATCAAACACCTGCTTTCCTAAACTTTTTGAATGACAAGATTTCATCTTTGGACCACAAACTGGACATGCAAATTTTTCCTTTGCTTGAAGACCTACAAGATAATGATATAATTAGATTATTAAATATGTTGATTTTTATAATTAGAATTATCGTGCGCAACTTGAATTCACTATAACATACCACAAGAATGTGTTAGCCCTGGGGCATCATGTATTGTCCATGCAAGTATTGCATGGAATTGAAATTGTCTTTGTCCTATTGGTCTAGACATGTCATACATAGTGAGACCATTCCATAACTCCACCAACTCGTCGATAAGAGGCTCAATACATACATTCATATCTTTTACTTGATATTTACCTACTTGAATGAACAGTAAGATTACATAATTATTGTGACCATTTTACTGCAAGATTTGTAAGTACATGTAAATTAATAACTATCAAATGATAAGATACTTGGAACAATCATTGCCAACATAATGTGCTCCCTCTTTATTGACATCCACGGAGGAATGTTATTTTTGATAACAAAAATAGGCTACACTGAGTAAATAGATCTCATCTCTCCAAATGGATTGACACCGTTCGCTGCCAATGAAAGCCTAAGATTACGAGGTCCTTCTTTGAAGTGTTGCCACTTTCCCTCTATGTCCATAAATGTCGAACCATCCACAGGGATTCAAATAATGTCATCTCGACTTCTATTGTGTGCATGATAATCCATAAATTGAGCCAAGCTAATACACCTGAATAATTGTCGCATTCGTGGAATAATGGGGATGTAACGAAGAACCTTTTGAGGCACCTTTTTTGTTAGTCAATCTGTTCGATATCTACTCATATGACATACAGGGCATTGTGTAGCAAATTCATGTTCTTTATAATATATAATATGATCATTGGGACAAGCATGTATTGCTTCATACTCCATTCCAATATCTTTCATAAAAATAGATAATTCTCGATATGAGCAAGGTAGAATATTTGATGATGGTAATAGAAACTCGCCTATCAATCTACAGCAAAAAATATAATTTGTTAATATAAACAATATTAGTGGTACATTATTCACCCTTTGTTAACTATAAAGACATATATGACATACCTTAACATACGTGACATTGTTATGTTGGATAAACCATTCATGACCTTGAAGTTCAACAACAACAATATAATAGAGAGAAGAGTTGTTTGGGAGTCTTTGTATAGGGGCTCGTATGCCTTCTCAAGTAGAGGTACATCGAGGCTATCATCATCATCATGATCAGATACGCTTGGACTAAATGTGTCATGGATCAATGTATTTATACCATCATCTTCAATTGTTTTTTTTGGTGCATGATCATCATCTTCCATGGGATCATTATCTTCACCTTGGATATTTGCACCTCCATGTTCCTCCACTTTGAAAACCATATTCTTTAGATTGTTGTGTTTCATATCATGTACTTCCCTGGGGAGATCAACCTATATAAAATTTATTAACATAAATAAACCATGATCATCAACTCATCATCAAGTGATTTCATATGTATATAAATTGTTAAAATGATATAATGAATGACTTACCAATGGATGATAGTCATGCCCCCCTTCAATGTGGCCATTCTCCCTACAATGTCTCTTAACTGTTTTGATTAGCAGTCTTCTACAGTTTAAGCCCTTACAAATATTGCAAGGACAATAACATTTTCCATCACCTTTTCTTTTCAAGTTAGACCACAATCTAGTGATTGTCTCCTTGTTTTGTTCTTCACTTATATTATCTGACATGATCGTTCTTTGTAGGAAGCAAAAATTGAGCTATGAAAACTTCGGTCTACAACTTTCAAAAACTAAGAAAAACTGTTGAAAGTACACAAATCTTCTTAGACCTAGCTAAATACTTTAATATTTTAAAAATACTTTCTTTGACTTTATTCCTAAGACATTTAACCCAATCACCTTTTATAACATTCAATCAATTGCTCTAGGCAAATTTGTGGATAAGATTATTTGTAAAACTTTGACCAACCACCTGAAGGTCTTATTTCAAGAGACCTTACAATATTAAGCCACTAAAAGCAATTTCAAAACATATAAGCTAAAAGTCTAGTTAAAATATACATTAGAATAAAAGATATACAATTTTCATACCCGAGCGCGCGGCTATAACTCATGCAACGGCCTTCTTGCTTAGCTATAGAAGCTCTCCAGCAATCAAATTATACAAACTACAAGGCCTAACAGCAATATCAAAACATATAAGGTACAAGTCTAGTTAAAATATACATTAGATTAGATTCAACAATAGCAAGCAATGTTATTCAGAATTAGATTCAACAAACCTTAGTAGTGTAAATAGCCATCTCCTCTAAAATAGACTCCAGACACGAGGGGGCATTCACATACTCTTCCCCTAAAGGTATCCTAAAGAACAAAAGCCACTATTCTTGAGTTTGTGAATTGCACCTCGAGATGAATGAAGCTTAAAAGGAATGAAAATTGTTTTCATACATTTAAATCAGGATGTAATATTTATTCATAAGTATATACCTTGCAAGCACTTATAATTGTTGTTATATGTGTTGCTAGAAAAGAAGAAGTTTCAAGATAAGTTTACATTGTTGTTATATGTGTTGTAAGAAAAGAAGAACTTTGCATTGCTTTAACTTGCCATTGATGAGTATCATCTAAGACTTTTACCAAAATTTTCCCAAAATTTTTTATCAATTTTGCCTCTCCATAATTATACTTATTAAATAAAATAAACCACACAATTATCGTTTAGTACAGGAGAGTTATGTTTATATGTCAAGAGATAATTCATTTTCTGTTATGAAAATCTGGGGATGCCAAATGCTCTCAAATCTGTTATATTCACTTTTGTTCTAATTTTATTACAGTTAATTTCAATGAAAATTAAGGTTATGCTTTTTCTGAAGAATGATATTGAATGGTCTGTCACAGGTATGTGCTTCATCACTTGGTGAGATTTCTACTAAGGCTCAGTTAGATGAGAGAGCCATGATTAAAGAGGCCTCAAATTCTATAGCCGCTGATATGCCAACCATTCATCCAAGTGCTATTGAGGAACATGGTGAAGTAGAGAAACTAGAGTCTTCAGAAAAACCAAAGGAAACGAATGAACCACTTGAGGAAGATGGATGCCAGTTAGGTAAGGTTGATTCTAGTGAAAAAAGACTTGAAAATTTTGAAACTCCCATGCAACAAGATATAACTAAAGAGGTTGAGATGAACCTAGTGGAAAAGTAGGAATCTCCAACCATAGTTCAATCATCAATTGAGATCCTCTCTCGGAGTGATGATATTGTGAAGCAGCAAGAAGAAGGGTTGCTAATTGTGGAGTTGGTTGCTAGAGTTGATGCTAATGCTTCTGCTTCTAAAGAACCCGAGTCTCAAGGGGTACATTCTAGTGTTGATGTTTAGAAGGAAAAAAATGTGACAGATAACAGTGATATTCAATGGAACAGTGATATTCAATGTAAAAATGATATCAATAGTGCTTGAAGATAGTACGCATCTCTTAGACAGTGAGATATCAATAAAAGACAGTGATGCTCAATAGATGTCACTGCTATGATAAGAAAGGTCTTTTATATTACAGAGATCTTGAAGATGATAAGAGCAGTTAGGAGCAACATTATGAAGAGTCATGAAAAAAGGAAAAAAACTAAGAAATGAAGACAATATCAAGGGTGCTAATGAAAACATCGAAAGAATGTGATAGTTGTTAGAGAAGATACGAAGCAGATGAAATACATTTTAACACAAATTTTTCCAGTATAGGAGTTCTTATAATAGTTTTCCATTTTTATTAACTTTCATTATATAAATGAAGATCTATCTAGGCTGCATTGCTTGCAAAGAAAATCTTTATGATTCTAGTAAATTTACTATTGGTAGTTGGGTAAGAATGGCACCTTACATCAAATGTAGGATCATTAGGTTGATCTAGACATCCATGGAAAATATTGTGACTCAGAGGGATTTTACATGAATATTAGGTCCTAAATGATATTTACCACTATAGAATTTTGAAAAAAAAAGTGATGGTCATGACAACTCAGTCAAAAGGATGTTCAACAGAGCATAAGGTCTTGTGAATATTATAGCAGTAAGAAAGAGATAATGGAAGGCACGTGTCTTAGAGACAAAGATAGAAGTTTGTCTAAGAGCAAAGCATTACATAAAATAAGACAAGAACATTGTTGTTGAAAAGACAAATACTAAAATCTAAAAGGAAAGCCCAAAGAACGAGAATTCCAGTGCAAAATAGTGATCAACAAATTAAAGGACAATAGCAGTCAAGAATCATGCAATTAAGATAGTAAAAAGAAATTTAATGGACAAGAGCCAAGTCATTAAATGGTGCTCATTCAAAGACAAACACAAGTGCTGCAAAAGACTAAAAAAAATGAGAAAGAATTGGAGATATCTTGAGCAGAGATCAATTAGAAGTCATCAAAATCAGTCACTGTTATCTAGGAACAATGTTAAAGGACAATGATAAAGAAATACGACATTAAAGGACAGTGATGAAGAAATGTTGACACACTTTTATATGTATGTTCAGTGAGCACAGATCAAGAACAATGGTAAATGTTGAAAATAACAAAACAGATATGTCATCAAATGGAATCCATAACAGTGACGACGAGACAGTGAGATGGACTGTTATAGAAACTCAAAGATGATAGGACATGACAAGATGTACATTTACCATTGTCTAGAGGAGCATCATCATTAGAGGTTATAGAAGAGTTATCAACAATGATATGAGTAGATTTAATGACATTAAAACAGCATGATCGCAATTAATTTTAGTGAAGAAGAAGATCAAAACTATGATAAATATTAGAGAGCATGACTCATATGATGAGGGGTAGAAAGAGAGATAATTTCACCTTTTTGTTAAAGGTATTTAGAGTGTTTGCAAGGCAATTCACTATCCTTGGATACATTCACAGCTTTTATTTGAAGGATATTCACCATATAATGATCATCAATTTATTTTCTTGTCTAAGGGGTCCAAGCACTAATGTCAAAGACCATTTTCTGTTAATAATGGTACAACACTTTTGGTGAAGATACAATATCTGTGATTGTATGAAATGATGCTCTTGGTTACACAAAGTAGACCTAGAAACGTAGTAAGAATATTATGATGGCCATCAGACAACAAAGAGCAGTGTTGTGGCCAAGGGTAGCAACAATGTGTGTGCCATATAAAAGGAGCAATAATATATGTATAAGAGAAAAAATAGTGATCAAACAATGTAAGGAAACAATGAGCAAATATGCATCCAAATAGTGCTACTGCAATGAAAAAAATAGTGACATCAGAGAGAAAGATAGTGGTGAATATACATGCAAAATAGTGATTAATGTTATGAATAAATTATAAAAAAATGAATGTGAATAATAGTGACATGGAAATAGTGAGTAAATAGGAATATCGATATCAGAGGATAGGAAGATTGAAAACAGTAGTCAGAGATTAGTAATACAACAAAATTGGGTACATTATCCAGTTTTTGAAGTTCTTCATTGGAGGGGTTTAGATAATTGGCCTATTAAGTTTTATGCTACTCGAGTTGTACTTCCTAAGAATCCTCCTTTTAAGTTCCAACCAATGTGGCTTCATTTCATGGCTTCATGGTTCTGAGATGGAGCCCTGCCATATGAGCATATGATAGAAGTAAGAAATTGCAATATGTTTAAATGGCATATCAAGAAATGGTCATGTATTGGTAATATTTATGCTAGGAAGAGGTAGGCACAAGATCGTGTGTTGTCACTTACAAAAATTCAAGATCTTGTCTTTTCATAGGATTTGAGTAGAGAGGATTCTCAAGTTGTTTGAGAACTTAAGTAAGTAATGAGAACTATTTTTAGGAAGTAGAAGGTAAGGGTTGATTGGCTTTAGGAAGGAGATATGAATATAGTCTTTTTCTATAATTATGTGCAAACTTATAGTTAAAATAGGATTTATATATCTACTTTGGTTAATTTAGATGGAATTTATCTGATCTTTTCATATGTTTTGTCTCAAAAAAATCTACGTGGTACTATATAGAAGATTCATCCTTACTAAGGATGAGGAGAATGATGCAAAGATGGGTAAGGGCTCTTTATCAACTATTAGGCAGTCTTGCCAAAAGATCAAATTGCAATCCAAACTGGCAATGTTCCTTAGGGCTACTAATGGCTCACATATACAAATACAAGGACTCAACTTCACGAGGGTTCTACTATGGTTTCCAAGGTCCTCAAACACCTAACCCAACCCAAAAAGTTCACTCACCAAGTTAATGGTAAACTAACAATCAAATGCCATTAGCAAGAATAAAGCCAAGTTCTACAACCTTTTGACCATTATTAGAGCATGTGGAATTAGAGTTGTAAGCCTGTGAAATATTTGAAAGGTTTCTTTACTAGATGTGGAATGGGAGTTGCAAGCCTATGAAGTATTTGAAAGGTTTCTTTAGTAGATGTCATCTTGTGGGACACATGTTTGTATGAAGTATTTGAAAGGTTTCTTCACTATATGTCATCTTGTGGGACACATGATTGTTTTATTCTCATAAATTTAATCTATGCTTGTGCCAAATGGGAATTTCGATGAGTGGATGTCCATTAAAGCTCATGCCAAATTTAGAAGTTTATAAAAGTGACGTAGGAGCATAAGTGGTTCTTGGCAATCTTGAATCAACCAAAAACATTTGCTTTGAGTTTGTTCCTTTTCATTCCAGTTCTATGTTTCTTTCAACATTATTTTGAATTGGCTACACGTCTAGTTAAATTATACAAGCTACAAGGCCTAACATCAATCAAATTATACAAGCTACAAGGCCTAACAACAATTTCAAAACATATAAGCTACAAGTCTAGTTAAAATATACATTAGATTAAAAAATATACAATTTTCATACCTGAGCGCGCGGCTATAACTCATGCAACAACCTTCTTTCTTAATTGTAGAAGCTCTCTAGCAATCAAATTATACAAGCTACAAGGCCTAACAGCAATTTCAAAACATATAAGCTACAAGTCTAGTTAAAATATGCATTAGATAAAAAAAATATACAATTTTCATACCGGCCGAGCGCGTGGCTATAACTTGTGCAACGACCTTTTTTCTTAGCTGCAGAAGCTCTCCAAAAATCAAATTATACAAGCTACAAGGCCTAACAACAATTTCAAAACATATAAGCTACGTACAAGGCAAGACATATTACATGACATGGAAAAAGGAACAAAATTTACAAGCTTTAGCAAGACATATTAAACGACATCATAGTGCTAGAGAGATCACAATTATATGAGTCAAACATAGTTATTAAAAAGCACATAAATTAGTTATTATATGCAATTAAAAGATATATAGTTAGATACTGACATCCATAGGACATATTGAAGAAATGAAATGGTCATATAGATTTCATATGGGATTTTGAAGATGTTAGTGTTCTAAGGAAAAGAATCCATTCACATAATCATAATGACTCTATTAAGGTTGATTCTAGTGAAAAAAGACTTGAAATTTTTGAAACTCCCGTGCAACAAGATATAACTGAAGAGGTTGAGATGCACCTGGTGGAAAAGTAGGAATCTCCAACCATAGTTCAATCATCAATTGAGATCTTGTCTGATGCAGAGTAAAATGCTTTGGAAGAACCAACAAACTTTTGGCACCTTGGAACAACAAAGCAACTAAAATCACCACCCAGTCTTCTACAACCTCCACCAAGTTATACAAGGCTTGACTCACCTTACAAGGAGGACCTTATTGATGTTTGCTACTGCTGCTTGAACTCACAGACCTAACACTTCATGAAATGCTGCAACTCTTCTTCTTCTCACTTATACAACCAAAGCATCACACACCAACCTTGGCACAAGGTGATAAAGAAACCCCAACCTTCCTAGCATAAATGGAAACCAAAACAAACATCAATACACCCAAACAAATCAGGTCTTATGACAAACCTGTTGTTACCAGTCATAAGGTAAATTGCAGCACTTGACTCTTATACCATACACACACCAAGAATGCAATTGGACACTTTAGGGCTTCTAAACACCTTGGACAGTTAAAAAAATTCCAACATGACCAAAATAAGGTGAAACAAAGGTTGGAAACCCTGCCAATCACTTACCATGCAAACTGTTGCAACCAACCAAACAAGTACCTAGGTTTCTTAGCATTATTTTTCACCAATAACTCAAATTGTTTACAAAGGACCAGGAAAACAAAAGACACATTGAAACACCATTTTCAAAGTACCAAAAGACTCCAAAGTTTCAAAACCCAACTCCACTCCAGCATACCATAACCTTAATCTTGCACTCAGGCCTAATTAGTAACTTTAGGCTTGGTCTACAATGAAAAGGCTAAAAATATGGGTGCATGGATTAGTTCTTGAACTCCAGTATGTTCCCCTGGTCAAGTTTAAGATGCCTTGCCTCCACACCAAGTCCCAAGTTCCCCTTTTCACTATAACTCATCAAATTGCAAAAACAAGGTCTAATACATGTGTCTTATTAGACCTAGGGCTTGCTCTAAAAAATGCCTGTTGCAATCTCCTGCCTCTGGGCTTTTGACATTTGATAATACACTGCCCTAGTTTGCTCCATGCCAAATTGGAGAAAATTCCAATGGTGGGAATTCAAACTAGGGTCATTTCTTTGGCCAAAACCCTTTTTTTGAGGGTTTCACAGGCAGCAAGGAAGAAAAATAGATATCTTGCAAATGAAAACTTATCTTTCCTTGAAACCAATGCCAAAACCTCTTAAAATTCAACCTCCAACTTTTCAATGCAAAATAGCCACCGTACAACCTTCAAGAGTTCGTACAGTATAGAAAAAATAGTTAAAATGGCCCAGAAATAGCAGATTTTATTGATTTCAAAGCAAGTACATCGATTCTCGTGCATCCAATGGGTGTTTTAAGGCTTTATAGGCTTGTACAATGCGGGCAGAACCACCCCATGGCAGTTGTAGCCGTTGGGAGCGGTTTTCATTAGGAGTTATAACATTTTGCAAAAAGTTGCTAATGCAACTTTTGCAATTTTATGCATTTTTTAATATTTTAACTACCCACCATTCTAAAAAGGTTCTAAACCTTCCAAATGCTTATTCTAAGACTTTAGACCCCTAAAACAACCTAGAAAACAAGGAATAAATCCAACTCCACCCTAGGACCAATTGATGCCCAGGTTCATATTGTTACCTGGGGTCTTGTGTCTGTTACAATGGTGGATGGCCTTGAGGATATTTATTAATCCTAGGCCTTATAACATTGCATAAAGCATAAAACAAAACAAAAAAAATTGTTTAGGTGCTCTACACCACTATCTCAGAGTGATGATATTGTGAAGCAGCAAGAAGAAGGGTTGCTAATTGTGGAGCTGGTTGCTGGAGTTGATGCTAATGCTTCTGCTTCTAAAGAACCTGAGTCTCAAGGGGTACATTCTGGTGTTGATGTTCAGAATGAAAAAAATGTGACATAACTTTTCTGTTGAAGCCATTGAAGGTAGCCAGATCTTTGATACACCAGATATTGAAGAGGGAGAGATTCTTGTTGAATTAGATGATGTTGAGATTGCTTCAAGTAATTTGGATAGTTTCACAGGAGATATTGAGCTAGTATCTCATGATGAGGATAAGCGTGAAATGCAAGGTGAAGGTTCTACACATTTGGAATTTGTCTTGCCCTCTGAAGAAATGATAGAAAATTTAAATTAGACACCAAAATCAACGTTGGCTGAGCCATCTTCTTTAGTTTTATGTATCCTCGTCTAAAATTAGAGAGTTTATTTAAGAAGTGATATTAGTTCTTCTCTATAGTCTATATTTTTTAAATTTTTTAAATATATATTTTCAATCGAAAAACTATTTTCATTTAATTTTCTTTCATTGGATTATTTTCTATTGGATCAAGTCATATATTTAATGAGAAATCATTAGGAAATTATAATGAGGGTTTTATCTATTTTTCTAAATATTCTCTAATGTTTCTATTGGACCAAAATCAAGAACAATTCATCACAAAATTAAGAAGGGTTCTATCATTCTATATATTTTGTGTTATTTCCATTGGATCAAGTGGTCTAATCAAGGAGATGCCATCACAAAATCTCAAAGAGGGTTTTACCTTTCCTCTAAATGTTCTATGATGTCTCAATTAGATCAATGATCAAGGAGAGCTCATCAGAAAATCTCAAAGAAGTTTTACCAATTTTTCTAAATGGTCCAACATGTCTCTCTTGGATTAAGCATCAAAGAGAGGTTATCTCAAAATTCCAAAGAGGTTTATTGATTTCTCTATATGTTCTATGATGTCTCTATCAAATCAAGTGGTCTAATCAAGAAAATGTTCCATGTTCAATAATGTCTCCATTGGATCAAGTGGTCTAATCAAGGAAGTGTTCTATGTTCAATAATGTCTGCATTGGATCAAGTGGTCCGATCAAGGAGAGAATATTGCAAAATCTTAAAGAAAGTCTTATCTAATTTTTTATGATGGGGACACAACCCAAGAACAAAATGGACACAACAGAAAAGGGAAAATTATATTAACTGAGAAAATAAGCTAGTGCAATAGTACAGGAAAATAAACTTCAAAACATGCCCTAAGGGCTTACAATAGCATAAATCTGGAGATAATTTCTCCTTACAGTACCTCCTCTCAAACTCCACTCCGAACTGCCTTTTACAATGCCAGAAATCTCCTTAAATAGACCCCAGAGGGTTAAGGACTAGGAGTAGATTCTAGAAAGTGCTAGTAGGCATCCATCGACCAAATAGAAGGTTCCAGAAGTTGCGTTAGAAGTCGGTGCAAATCTAGAAGAATCCAGAAATGGTAACCGAACTTCTGGGAGGCATAACTTTTGAACTGTAGCTCCGATTGACGAACCGTTTACATTTTTGGAAAGCTCTCAAATCTCTCTATAGCCGTATGGACAAGCTTTGCTTGTCCCCATTTTTCAGCCCTTTTTGAGGTCATTTAATGCCCCTAACCTAACTTTAAAGCATTCTTAGGAGGTCTCCAAAACCCAAAAAACTACAATAACTTTCAAACCGTGGGGCCTTTTGACCAGATTCCTTTTTTGGAATGCTCTAAATTACAATTACATTCATCTGGCCAATTTACGCCTCCTAGTTCACCAAAATGATGGCTCAATTACATACTCCTATTTTTTCAGGATTTATACGAACACTGATAGTGGAACTATGAGAGTTGGAACCTTTATTTGGCCCAAATGGGTATCCAAAAATGAAAACACATGAAACAGAAACTAAGTCTAAGTACATTTTTTTGGGTGAAACAGGATTGCCCTTATACCTCTGGATGCTCCTGCATCAGACACCCATGGTAGATTGAAAAGTGACCTTGTCACTTTATGAATGGTAGAGGAAATCCTAAATGGAAAACCTCAATTGTTGAAATCCAAGTTGAGTCCTCGATCGGCCGTCCTTTCCACTTCACCAAATACTCTTCATACTACCTATTTCTGGTACTCCTACCCACACGATGATCTAGAATGTCTTCTATCTCCTCCTTCTTAGAAGCAGGAATTGGACATGGCTCTAACACCAGCTCCTCATCTGCACCATCATCATGATACTCTGTTAAATCTGCAATGTTGAAAATGGGAGAAATGTGAATACCATCTGGAAGCTCCACCTCATATCCATTTCCTGAGTCATGTTTCTTCAGAATTTTGCAGGGGCCAAATTTCTTCATTTTCAGCTTGTTGTAAGTACCGGCTAGAAATATTTCTTTTCGTAAGTGCACCATGATGAAATCCCCTACTTGGAATTCCTTATGTCTTCTTCTTTGATCAGCCCTAGCTTTATACTCTTGATTCATCTTGGTTATGTGTGCCTGAACCTCCTCATGTAGACACTTGATATGTTCAGCAAATTCCTCAGCTTTAGCACTTGTCTTCTCCCCTTGTTCTATCTTCCTCAGCTCTGGTGCAGTCCTTGGGCTATTCCCATATACAATTTGGAATGGTGATTTTCCAGTACTCCTATTTATAGAGTTATTGTAAGAAAACTCTGCTTGTGGTAGAATCAAATCCCATCCCTTGGGCTTATCCCCGACTAAACATCTCAGCAAATTGCCCAAACTTCTGTTTACCACTTCTGTTTGACCGTTAGTTTGTGGATGATGCGTGGAACTAAATTTCAAGTCTGTTCTCAACTTTTTCCACAATGTCCTCCAGAAATACCCCACAAATTTAGTATCTCTGTTAGAAACTATACTCCTTGGAAGACCATGTAGTCTGTTTGACCATGTAGTCTGACTCCTTGGAACTGAATTTCAAGTCTGTATGCGTGAAATTTGAGGCCAAAAATAGTGTTCTCTAAGAATGGCAATGGTCTTATCTCAACCAAAATGTCCTGCCATCCCTCCACTATGTTTCTCCTTAATCAGATTTTCCCTCATGGAACTCCTTGGAATGCATAATTGGCTACCTTTGAACAACATGCCATGCTAAATCAAATAGTCTAACCACTTGGTTCTATCTACAGCAACAGGTTCTTTACAAGCTTTCCATGCTTCAGCAAAATCAAGATCCTCGGGGTACAAATTCTTGAGTTCATCAAATCCAACTACTTCAACCTACATTACTGTAGGCAACAACTGCCTCCTACTTAGTGCATCTGCAACCCTGTTAGATTTTCCACTTCTATGCTTCAACAGAAATGTATAACTCCACAAGAACTCTACCCACTTCATATGCCTCTGATTCAATTTACCTTGGCTATTTAGGTACTGTAATGCCTGATGATCAGTATACAAAACAAATTCTTTTGGCAATAAATAATGCCTCCATTTCTTTAAGGCCTGAACTATTGCATAGAACTCTTGATCATAAACAGAATACTTCTTCTTTGCATCATTCAATTTTTCACTAAAATATGCAATAGGCTTACCTTCTTGGCTTAATACAGCCCCAATAGTGCTGCCACTAGCATCACAATCCACCTGGAAAACCTTTCTAAAATCTGGAAGTGCCAACACAGGCTGTTCTGTCACCTTCTTCTTCAGCAATTCAAAACTTCTCGTAGCTACTGCTGTCTATTTGAACTCTTTTCTATCCCCTCTTATTGTATCAGTTAGGGGTGCACATATGCCACTGAAATTCTTAATAAACTTCCTGTAAAAACTAACCAGACCATGAAATGATCTTACCTCAGTAGCAGACCTTGGAGTAGGCCATTCCAAGATGGCTTTTACCTTCTCCGAATCCATTTTGAGACCTTCAGGTGATATAACAAACCCCAAATAGACTAACTCCCTTTTTGCAAAGTTACACTTCTTCAGATTAATTAACAGTTTCTCTTCCCTTAGCCTTTCAAGGACACTACGAATATGCAGTAAATGTTCTTCCAAAATCTTGCTGAAAATTAAAATATCATCCAAATAAACAATAACAATTTTTCCCAAGAACTTCTTAAGTACCTCATTCATGAGCCGCAGAAGGTGCTTGGGGCGTTTGTCAATCCAAAGGGCATGACTAACCACTCAATAGCTCCTGAACCTGTCTATTTAGCTCCTTTGTTTCAGTAGGAGTCATCCTGTGAGCAGCCTTGTTAGGCAAACTAGCTCCTGGAATCAAATCTATCTGATGACTGATTTGCCTTATTGGTGGCAATCCATCTGGAACATTATCAGAGATAATATCTCCAAATTCCCCTAGTAAATTTGAAACTTCAAGTGGTATTTCACTACTACCTTCTTTATCTTTCCTAGGAATCAAAGCATAGCACATATGCTGATGTTTCATGCCATCTAAAAACTTCCTTCCATCAACAAGACAAATCCTAGCATTGCTACATACCTTTTCACCTTCCTTTTTCATGGGCTTGAATTTGTGGCAAACTCCATCCTTTGTCGGAGAGTATGTGTTTGCATGTCCATCATGCACTGCATGTCTATCAAACTGCCATGGTCTACCCAATAATAGATGGCAAAAATCCATCAAAATAATATCACAGAGAACTTCATCATGGTAACTCCCAATTTTGAATTTCACTAAACATTGTTCACTTACCAGGACCTTATGATCATCTTTTACCCAAGCAATCTGATAGGGCTGGGGATGTTTCTCCCTCTTGAGCTTCAACTTAGAGACCATCTCTTCTGATACCAAGTTATCAGTGCTACCACCATCAATGATCACGTCACAACATTTATCCTCACACTTGCATCTGGTATGAAACAAACTCCTCCATTGTCCTGGTTCAATCTCACCACTTAGTAGGACTCTTTCATTTACCAAGGTCTCTCCTCTTTCTGCATCCTCTAAATGTGATGATTGTGCATCCTCATCCACATGAGCAACCCTAGCTTGGCCCTCAGCTCTCCTATCTGTCCTTCATTTTCGTTGAGGGCATTCAAAGGCACGATGACCTTCTTCATTGCAATGGAAACAGGTACCACGGAAGCCTCCTCTACCTTGTCCAAGTCCTCTACCTCTTCCTCTCTGATTTCCAAAGTGTTGGTCATGGGAGTGATTGAAACCCTCATTCCTTTGGTTCCTGCTAGTACCCACATCTTCATTTTTCTTTTGGGTTTCATTGCGGCCTCCAAATGATCTACCGCTTCCCCTTCCTCCTTGACCGTGCCCTCTTTGTCTTCCTTCAAACCTTTTATTTAGCTTCTCTTCAACTCATAGGGAAAACTGGTATGCCTCTTCAATGTTGGTCATTCTTACCAGACTCAATTCCTCCTGGATGCTAGGTCGCAACCCACTGATATAACGAGCAACCTTCTCCTTATTTGCTTCTGCATGCCCTGCACTAATCAAGAGTCGGTAAAATTCCTCTGTATATTCTTGGACTGATCTTCCTGCTTGCTTTAACCCATGCATCTTCTTAAACAAATCAAGCTCATAGTCCACATGAATGAACTGCTTCTTCAATTTGTCCACCATGTGATCCCATCTTGTGATCTTCTCCCTTCCTCTTCTGTTTCTTTCCAATTGGACCTCTTGCCACCAGATTTTGGCATGGCCTTTCAGTTTTGCATTTGCAAACTTAACCCTATCTAGGTCCCTGATATCCTCATACTCAAAGTATTCTTCCAGTTCATTGATCCAATCGATCAACTCATCTGGTTTCAGATTTCTTGAAAATACACCCACTTCAATTGTAGGTCTTTTCCCAAACTTAGTAATGGCCCTAAAAAGCCTTTCCTCTACATGATTCAGAACTCCCCCGTCAAATTCCCCTTCTGGTTCCATTACTTCTTCTTCATTGTCATCCTCACTGTCGTCACCTACGGCAACATTTGCTCCTCTACGGAGCTCCTCTTGCAATGCCTGCACCTGCCTTTGGAGTGCTCTAACCTCCTCAGGATTAATAGCTCTAGCCCTTCCACCACGCTCTCTTCATGGAGGCATCTTCTAACTCGATCCCACAACCACACAGTCCTGGTGCAAACTGCCTCATAGTCGGTGCTCTGTCTACACACTTAGGAAAACCAGCTCTGATACCACTTGATGGGGACACAACCCAAGAACAAAATGGACACAACAGAAAAGGGAAAATTATATTAACTAAGAAAATAAGCTAGTACAATAGTACAAGAAAATAAACTTCAAAACATGCCCTAAGGGATTACAATAGCATAAATCTGGAGATAATTTCTCCTTACAGTACCTCCTCTCAAACTCCACTCTGAACTGCCTTTCACAATGCCAAAAATCTCCTTAAATAGACCTCGGAGGGTTAAGGACTAGGAGTAGATTCTAGAAAGTGCTAGTAGGCATCCACCAACCAAATAAAAGGTTCCAAAAGTTGCATTAGAAGTCGGTGCAAATCTAGAAGAATCTAGAAACAGTAACCGAACTTTCGGGAGGCATAACTTTTGAATCGTAGCTCCAATTGACGAACCGTTTACATTTTCGAAAAGCTCTCAAAGCACTCTATAGCTGTATGGACAAGCTTTGCTCGTCCCCCATTTTTTGACCCTTTTCAAGGTCATTTAATGCCCCTAACCTAACTTTGAAGCATTCTTAGGAGGTCTCCAAAACCCAAAAAATTGCAATAACTTTCAAACCGTGGGGCCTTTTGACCCAATTCTTTTTCTAGAATGCTCTAAATTACAATTACATTCATCTAGCCAATTTATGCCTCCTAGTTCACCAAAATGATGGCTCAATTACATACTCCTATTTTTTTGAGATTTATACGAACACTGATAGTGGAACTGTGAGAGTTGGAACCTTTATTTGGCCCAAATGGGTATCCAAAAATGAAAACACATGAAACAGAAACTAAGTCTAAGTACATTTTTTTGGGTGACACAGGATTGCCCTTATACCTCTGGATGCTCCTGCATCATTTTATATGTTGTATTATGTCTCTATTGAATCAAGTGATCTGATCAAAGAAAGGTCATCTGAACATTTCCAATAGAAACCTGTATATTTCTGAAAGTATTATATAATGTCTCTAATATCTATTGCAAAATATTTGATTTATTTCTCTAACTGTTATATGTTCTTATTTATGAGGATTGGCCTTTAATTATATTTTTCTAAATGTGATAAGTAAGCTTATCTCATGGAGGGTCTGAGCATCATTCATTATACCCTCAAGTTGAAGAGGAAGAACCTTGGGGTGCTATGGTTAGGATTTATTGTGAAGCCAACCCCAAATTTTTTATGGCTACCCATGGCCAGCTTGCTGTCCTTTCTTTAGGAACCCCAAATGATCCCCACCAAGTAACTTCCTTTTGTAATCTTAAAATATTTTTAGGGAAAGTATTATTAATTTACGTGAACTTGAATGTGGCTCTTTTTTAACATCAACATTTATTTCTCTTGGTAGCAATGGATCAAAGTTGATTCGTGGGGTCTTAGGGTGAAGGGCAATGTGCAGTCGTAAAATGAAGATCAAACCATTGATTTGAAATATGTCGAAGACAGAAAATAGTGATATTCAATAGAACAGTGATATTCAATGTAATAGTGATATCAATAGTGCTTTAAGAAAGTATGCATCTCTTAGACAGTGAGATATCACCAACTTCCTCAAAACTTTTTGCAAAATTACTATTAGTTACACATTTTACAAATTAATTCTTCATCATTCCATGAGGATTAAACTCTCACATCCATGGAATGATCATTCTTCCATGTAGAAACTCAAAACTGGTTAGAAAAAGAAAGCAAATTCCTTAACCTTGTCAACAAATAAATGAACCAAGGTAGCAACAATGGTTTCAAAACATTCACAGTGCTTTTATAGAGATCTACTAATGTCCTTAGACCATTTACATGTCATGGAATGTGAAATCAAACAACCATCAACAAGGAAAATGTAAAAATGGTTGTTTTGTGAACGATTATGCAATGATTTTGTGAACAGTTATGCATGTTCATGTGTTCGATCCTTTCTTAAGATTAATGTAAGATATACCCTATGAAATTTGTTGATGCAACTATGACTTTAAGCCTTGGAATAAGATGAACTTCTAAGGAAATTTATAACCTTCAGAGTGAGAGATATTGTTGTTCTAAAATTGTAGCAAATAACTCTGACTTGACTGAAAACCAAAATGCATGTAAAATTCAAATAATATCAGTAGTCTAGCTACTATAGGTTTCAAACTTGAGGTCAAATTCTTCAATATTTTAAAATAGACATTATTCATGTTCTATAATCCTATTCTTGTGAGATGGATGGACTGAGCATTTCAATATTTGCCTTTGTACTCAAGAAATTGAATGCATATATTTCTTTTATGCTCATCAGCGCTATTATGCATGGATATTGTATATGCCAGCTTTATCGAATTTAATAATCACACTTGAAACACATATCTGAAAGAAATGAAACGGAGAAGTGTTGATATAGAAAGATATTTTTTATATTGGTTAAAACTTAAAACAAAAGTATCTTCCTTGGCCAATCGGACTAATAAGCCTACGTTGTCATCCTGTGTTGATAAGAGAACCACAAACCAAAAGTGCAGCCTAAGCCAAATGTGTAAATATCATTAACAAACATCGGCCTAAGCCTAGCTTCACATTTTTTTCAAACTCTTGCAACCTGAATGGAAGCTTTGGGATAAAGTATGGATATCGAACAAGGCATAACAAAGAGGAAATTTCATTGGAAGTATTGATTGCAATTGTCCTCATAGGCATAGAAGAAAACATACCCATGTCATGTGGACCGTTGATAGAGTAATTACAAAATATCATAATGGAGATAGCACCAACATCCTCACAGCTCATCCATAGATTGTTCCCTTTTCCTGAAGATGCTCTTGATTTCTATGAAGAATATGAGTATGTCTGAGGTTCTGGAGGAAGAAATGTATGTTGGCCATTTCGTAGCTGGTACTGGAGGGTTAGTGCAAAAAAATTATATCCTCTTTGTTATGCCCTCTTTGTTATGCTGTCATTATATCCTCTGGTTTTGTCAGTACGTTGGTGGTGCACCCTTCTCCAAATCAATATAACGCAATAGAATAAGGGCGCAAATGTTTGAAATGGCATATATTGTATGCCGCGGAATAAAACTCGCGCTACATTTGAAAAAAAAAGCCCAAAACACATAACATTTGCTCGCTGTCACAAATTGGCATCGCAAATTGACCCCTAATGTATTAGTGTCTGTAAGGTATAAATAAAAGGTCAAGTTGATATTTCTAGTGTGTGTGCAATTATATTGATTGAATTGAAAAGAAAAGAGAGGGAGTGAACTTGAAAGATAAGCAGGTATCCTTATGAAATAGAAAAGTAATATTCGATCAGGAAGGATCAAGTTTAAGCAGAAAAGATATCTGGTTTCGGAAATTTAGTTGCATCACAATTAGGTTATTTCATTGTTACTCTCTAACCATTGTAGCAATGATCTAAAATCTCTTAACAAAGTTGGTTTAATAGCCAATTATAAATCCTCTAACAAGGTAGCAATTCCATCAAATTGTTTCAAGACCTCTTGCAAGGTCACTCCTACTAGGGTGATTAAATCCTCAAATAGGGTCACACCTAACTCTGTGTTTTGTAACCTTTAACAAGGTTGGCTCCTAATAGGGCTCACTTCAGAAGATTGAAAAACAGTAACTAGTTACATTGGTGGTTTTTCCCCAAATTGGGTTTCCATGTTAAATCCTGGTGTCTCATGTGTTCATGTTATTTATCTTATGCTTGCAAGTTAATTACTAATAATGTTTTAAGATCTACTAAAATTAATTCACTCTACATTTACTAAGTTAAAATAGTTTCTGTTTGTTTACTAAGCATCAATAGAAATCAATTTTCTCAGTCTAAATTTTATTGTTGACATCTAAGGGATCTTGGATTTATTTTAGTGGTAACTGATTCACACCACCCCCCCCCCCCTCCCCCCCACCTAGTTACTCCTTTTGTATTTCCAACAATTGGTATCATAGCTTTTGGTACTTGTAGGAAAGGTTTCAAGGACCTAAGCTAAAGATCAGGATGTCTTACAAAAGAGAGATTTCAAAACTAAACAGAGACAACTTTTCAGCATGACAGGGACTCATGAGACTTCATTTGGCCACCATTAGTGATTTAGGCTGCAAATACCTTGATGAAGAATACAAAACTCCTACTAGTACATTATCTATTGGGATCTTGCTAAGAAAAAGAACCATAACATCATGATGATTGATATTGCATCTACTCTCAGCTAGGATGAATTTGATGAGATCAAAGATTGTAAAATTGCTTTTGATATGTGGAACAAGCTAAAGGATATCTATGGTAGTGATGAAAATGTAAGGAGAGCCAAACCAAAAAGCCTTAGAGGAAAAATTGATGAGATGAGAGTGAGAGAAGATGAAAATGTTGCCAAATATGTGGAAAGAATCAAAGCTAGTGTTAATGCAATCAGAGCTTCTAGAGAAAAAAACAAGGAAGAAATTGTTGTAAAAAAAGTTCTCAGAACTTTGCTTCCCATCTATGCAATTAGAGTGTCTGCTATTCAAGAAAAGAGATGTGATTTAAATAGCAAGCTAGGCTTGGATCCCCTAGTAGGAAGATTGACTACTTTTGATCTACACAACTTTGACAATTATGTTCCAGCTTCCAAAAATGTTGAGTCTGCATTTGAAGCTAAAATTTCACTCAAAGAAAAAGGCAAGAAAACAAAGGACAATCAGTCAGAAAGTGAAGAGGAAACATAGAAAAGTTCTGATAGTCATCTTGAAGTTGTTGAAGCTTTACTTGCAAAGAAATATTCTAGAGGTAGACGAAAGTACAAAGGTAAAGTTCCTTTAATTTGTTTTTCATGCGAAGAAATTGGTCATATTGCCACTAGGTGTCCAAATAGAGAAAGAATGGATGAGAAGAAGAGCCACAAGTACAAAGGCAAGAAGGAATCCAAAAGCTACAAATACTTCAAAGACAAAGGTAAGAAGACTTGTTTTATGGCTAAAGATTCTGATAATAGTGAAGATGAAATAGCGTACATTGTTGTAAAAGATGAATCTGATGAAGAAGAAGATAAGATGGCACTTATCTCTCATGTTCGTTAAAATATACATAGATCATAGATAGTGGATGTTCACATCATATGACTAGAGACAAAAAAAAAAATTGAACACTTTGAACACTATGATGGAGGTAGTGTAAGGTTTGGAAACAATGAACCTTATTGCATAAAAGAGAAAGGTCACGTCTCATTAACCAATGAACTTGTATGTGACAATACCTATTGGGTTGAAGGACTAAAACATGACCTACTAAGTGTGGCACAACTAATCAACATTGGATTCAAGGTAGAATTCATGCATGGCAAGTTAAGACTAATGGATGACAAAGGGAATCTGATTGGATCAGGCAAACAAACAAGAGGTAACCTATTTTATCTTGATCTTGGTGATTGCTCATGTTTTATTCCTCAAATGGAAGAAATTTGGTTATGGCACACAAGACTATGTCATGTAAACTTTGATAATATGGTCAAGATAAGAAAATTCAAAAAAGTAAGAGGTATCCCTAGTTTGAAGAAACTAGATGTTGGTTTATGCAAAAATTGTCAGATTGGAAAAATGGGAAAGACTAGTTTTAAAAGCAAAAACTATCAGTCAAAAGATGTCTTGGAAATTGTGCATACTAATTTGTGTGGACCGATTGGAATAGAAAGTTATAGTGGATAAAAATTGTTTATTCTTTTTGTTGATGACTACTCTAGAATGATGACTATTATGTATCTAATAGAAAAGTCAGAAGCATTTGAAAAATTCAAATGGTATCTGGCAAGAGTAGAAAAAGAAATAGGAAAAAGATTGAAATGCTTAAGATTAGACAAAGATGGTGATTTCATCTCCAATGAATTCAATAATTTTTGCATTGAAAGAGGAATCAAAAGGCAAGTATCAACCCCTGGCACACCTAAACATAATGGAATAGTTGAAGGAAGAAATAGATCCATCATGGATTGTGCAAGGACTCTAATGATTGAAAAGAATGTTGCTATCAAATACTGGAAGGAAGCCATCAGCGCAGCAGTCCATACTTTGAACTGAGTATAGTTGAATAAGGACTCAGATAAAACTCCCTATGAATTATGGTATGGCTACAAACCCAATGTAAGTTGCATGAAAGTATTTGGCAGTAAATGTTATATCTTGAAAGAGTCTAGAAAAGGAAATTTTGATGTGAAAAGTAATGAAGGTATATTCTTAGGATATTCCTACAGAAGTAAGGCATATAAATGTTTGAATTTTTCTACTCATAAAATCATAAAAAGTGCACATGTGAGAATTCACAAGTTTGTAGAAAAGACTAAAGAAGAAAGCAAAAATTAACTAGAAGATTAAAAAAGATTTGTTTACTTCAAACATGATACATTACCAGGCATATCTAATAATAAGGAGACTTCACCTCTCAAGTCTTCTACAGTTATCAAGTTGCAAGAAGTACAAACTAAGTCATAGGGACCCAAGTCACATTCTGAAGCTACCGAGTCAATGCCTACCAAGTCTGAACGACCCGAGCCTAAAGTTGAAATTCAAAATGATGATAGTGCAATTCATTCAAAAGACAAAGAACTTGTATTGGTCAAGTATGTTAGAAGGCATCATGCACCTGATCAGATTATTGGAGATAAATCAGAAGGTACTATGACAAGCAAAAAAATAAAAGGTACATGTTTACTTGCTAATTTTGAACCTAGAAGTATTAAGGATGCTCTAGAAAATGAAAGTTGGATTGAGGCAATGAATAAAGAAATAGAACAGATAGAAAAGAACAAAACTTGGACTCTTTCTCCTAGGCCTAAAGATAAAAATGTGATTGGAACAAAATGGGTATTTAGAAATAAGTCGAATGAAGATGGACAAGTATCAAGAAACAAAGCTAGATTAATGTGTAAAGGCTATTCTCAAGAAGAAGGAATTGATTATGGTGAGAATTTTTCCCCTGTTGCAAGATTAGAAGGTGTTAGGACCCTACTTGCATATGCAACTCACAGAGGATTCAAAGTTTATCAAATGGATGTTAAATCTGCATTCCTGAATGGAATTCTTGATGAAGAAGTCTACATTGAATAGTCAAAAGGTTTTATTGATCCTGACAAAAGGGACATGGTCTATAAATTACACAAAGCACTGTATGATCTCAAATAAGCTCCTAGAGCTTGGTATAAAAGACTACATAACTACTTGATACAGATTGGTTTTCATAGAACAAATGATAACAATAGTTTATACATCAAGGAAGAACTAGATAACAAAATTGTGTTGGTAGAGATATTTGTGGATGACCTCCTATTTACAGGAAATGATGATCTATACAAAGCATTTTTAGAACAAATGAACAAAGAGTTTGAGATGTCCATGTTTGGTGAAATAAAATTCTTTTTTGGATTGTAGATATAGCAGAATAGAAATGGTATCTATATCACTCAATCAAAGTATGTAAAAGAAATACTCAAGAAGTTTGGTATGGAAGATTCTAAACTAGTTGGTACCCCCATGTGTCCTAGACTCAAGCTTACCAAAGATGATGACTCCAAAGAAGTAGATCAGACCTTATACAGATCAATGATTGGAAAATTATAGTATGTAGTTCACACAAGGCCTGATATTGCCTTAACAGTTGGGATAGTGGCAATATTCTTGGCTAAACCTAGAGAAAATCACACTATGGCAATGAAAAGAATCTTGAGATATCTGAAAGGTACGGACGACTATGGTTTATGGTACAAACTTGGAGGAAACCTAGACCTAAAGGTATTTACTGATGCTGATTAGGCAGGAAATCTTGATGATAGAAAAAGCACAAGTGGTGGAGGTTTCTCTCTTGGTAAAAGGCTAGTATCTTGGAAAATCAAGAAGCAAAACTGCACATCCCAATCCATAGCAGAAGCAGAGTATGTGGCAGTAGTAGTAAATTGTTCTAACATTGTTTGGTTCAAATAATTGCTAGAAGGAATCAAGGTTGAAATCAAAGAGCCTGTAGTCATGTATTGTGATAACACCAGTGCCATTAACATATCAAAGAACCCAGTGATGCATTCCAAAACAAAGCACATGGCTATAAAATATCACTTTGTCAAAGAACTGGTGTAGGACAAAGAAATCAGATTGGAATATGTCCATACAAAAGAACAAATTGCAGACATATTCACCAAGCCATTACTTAAGGATGCATTCTTATATCTAAGAAGTAAGCTAGGGGTCATTCCCCTATCTAAAGCTCACTAAATAAAGTTTAGTGATGCATCAACAAGAACCAAGTTAAAGATCAATTAGTTGATGCAACATAATTGAGAGAATATTGCATATGAATCAGTACTCAAGGTACATTGATACAAATTGACATGTGTTGTCTCTAGCATGTGTTGTCAAAGAGGTAGAAGTTTACTATCATATCTTTATCTTTCTAAAATTTTGTAGAAGGAGAAGTTTGAAAAGAAGTTATCCAGTTCCCTCACAAAGGGAGAATATAGCATAAAGAAGTTCTTGTGTAAAATCAAAGAGGGAGAAAGTTTCTATCAAAGGGAGTCTTATTCTCAAATTTTATTATGCTATGACATGTTGTGTTGCCATCAATGCCAAAGAGGGAGATTGTTGGATACAATTGATTAATTGTGTGTTGTCTTTGATGTTACACAAATGTAATATCAATTGACAAACAGTGCTTATCGAGCTCACTTGGTCAATGAAGATAGTTTTCCTTTTCTACCGAGCATTCACAGGTTTACTCTAAATAGATGACAGTGTCTACTGAGCTCACTTGGGCATCGAAGGAATTTAAGCAGAAAAGAGTGTTAACCGAGCTCACTCAGTTAATGAAGGGAAAGTTGGACAAAGTTAGTATTCACTGAGTTCAGTCAGTTGCCAATGGATTTTCACAAGTTCACAGTGTTAACCGAACTTCTATTGGTTAACATAGGAAATCATTCCAAAGTTAGTTTCTACCAAGTAGGGTTGGCTTACAAAGGATTTTTCTTATTTTGGCATATGAAGCTTAATTAATTTATGTATTGATTCTAGCTGACAATGATGATGAATATTAATTATTGTAATTTGAATTTGGGCCAACTTGATGATCTAGAAGGTATAAATAAAAGGTCAAGTAGATATTTCTAGTGTGTGTGCAATTGTATTGATTGAATTGAAAAGAAAAGAGAGGGAGTGAACTTGAAGGATAAGCAGGTATACTTATGGAGTAGAAAAGTAATATTCGATCAAGAAGGATCAAGTTTAACCATAAAAGAGATCTGGATTCAGCAATTCAATTGCATCACAATTAGGTCATTTCATTGTTACTTTCTAACCATTGTAGTAGTGATCTAAAATCTCTTAACAGAGTTGGTTTAACAGCCAGTTGTAAATCCTCTAACAAGGTGGCAATTCCATTGAATTGTTTTAAGACCTCTTGCAAAGCCACTCCTAGTAGGGCAATTAAATCCTCTAATAGGGTGGGTCACACCTAACAGTGTGTTTTATAACCTTTAACAGGGTTGGCTCCTAACAGGGCTCACTTCAAAAGAGTGAAAAATAATAACTAGTTACATTGGTGGTTTTTTCCAAATTGAGTTTCTACGTTAAATCCCAGTTTCTCATGTGTTCATGTTATTTATCTTATGCTTGCAAATTAATTACTGATACTATTTTAAGATTTGCTAAAAGTAATTCACTCTACATTTACCGAGTTACAGTAATTTCTGTTTGTTTATGTAATGTCCCCATCGATAAGATCCATATAATTAAATAAATAAATAATAGTATAATATTAATAATAGTGTAGTATATTAATATGAAAATTAAATATTAAATATCATATTAAGTGATAAAATATAATATTCAGATTAATAATGTAAATACATAAAATAGATACATTGTGTATTATATGTATTAGTATTAATATTAATAAAAAATATATATTTTTATATTAATAATATAATATATAATTAATATTATTATATTATTAATAAAATATAATCAATATAATTATATTATTGATATAATATAATTAATATTCATTATGGGATGACCTAAGAATGCATATATATAAATATAGCAATATTGTTCAATTATATCAATCAAATAGCATACAAGATATAATAAATATTATTAATATTAAATTCATAATCTCCAAGTCCCATGTAAACATTCACAATTATAAATATATTATTATTTCAAGATATATTAACTTCCAATATATTAATCTTGTTATTATAAATATTATCAATGCTTAATAAATCTAATTTGATTATTACAAACAATCTTTTAAAGAAAACCCTAATCTACTCATTATTAGTATTTTAATACTTACACATGATTACAAAGTGCTTACTACATAAATATAATAACACTAATTAAATAAACATAATATAAGCATTATGCACATAAGAAAGTTAAAACTATAAATCATATATATAAGTCATGACTTTACAATCGTGACTACCAAATGATACATAAATACCCTTATTAGGGTTAGGTTAGGGAAGACAGAGAGGACGTGGAATACAACATATACAAATCAAGTGATAAAGTGAGAGAAATTGAAGTGAACATGGTATCAAATACTCGACAAAGAAGGAAGACTAATAATATCATAAACCTTTCTCAATGTCTGAAGATCTTCCCTCTGGAAACCGATTGCACAGCATACGAGAGATAACTAATCTTTGTACCTCGGGCTGACCACACTGCACACATATTCCATCAGGTACGATAGTTGAATTCTGCCCACAATAATATGTTTCCAAGTTTGTAGTAAACATTTATATTATCGCTGATGAATTTCATTATATATAAAGTTATTATGAGCCACGCATATTGTCGATGGGGAACATATGTATCATAAAGCTCAATCAAAGATAAAAGCTCTTCCTCCATCAACTTTAGTTGATAGAAATGATTCATGAATTTACTTAAGATGAAATCAGTTAAACATTTAGACATATATATATATACACACACACACAATGTTAAATATTTTAATTGTAAGAATGTGTATAACAATAATGAGATATCGTTCCATTACAATAATCTTAAGGATTACCATTAAATGTATCTTCAACTATAGTCCAGGAAGCTTGCTCTCCTCTGAGCTATGACATCTTTAGATAGGGAGTGGGTGAAGGGAGAGGCAGAGTAAATTTGAGCACCTAACGGTATCTTCCAGGGAGCCGCTTATAGCTTGTTTCATGCACCCTTTGCATCATCAATCTACCATCTCCGGATAGTCATACCCAGAGAGAGAAGATTGCTTGGCACTATAGGATGAAACTTCTTAAATAAATTAAACTAATTAAATTATAATGCTCAACAAGGATCCAAGGCATGTTTACCTTGAATGACTTCCTAAACCTATATTAAATTTTGATTACCAGGTCAAAGGATGAAAAAAGGGTCATTACAGTTTATCAAGCATCATCAGTAATTAGTTTTCTAAGTCTAAATTTTATTGTTGACATCTAAGGGATTTGGGATTTATTTTAGTGGTAACTGATTCACCCCCCCCTCAGTTACTCCTTTTGTATTTCCAACACCTTCATGAGTTCTGTTATTAGATTGGAAGTGAATTGAGCACCCTGGTCAATAACAAGTTCTCTGGGTACACCATATCAAGTAAAGATTTATTCATACAAAATTTGACAACTTTATGGTCACAGGCATGCTTCATGGCTTTGACTTCAACCCATTTTTTCGGGTAGTCAGTACATACAAGGATGTATGATTTCCCATTAGATGGAGGATCTATTGGACCAATGAAGTCCATGTCCCATTTGTCAAATGGTGTTACCACAACCTGTGGATTGAGAGGCATTTCATCTTATCTTTTTGGTTGGCCCATCCTCTGACATTTATCACATTTTCATGTATAAATGGCTACATCTTTATGAAGTGTAAGCCTATAGTAACCAATTGTTAAAATCTTCAATGCTATTCTTTTTGCTGCAAAGTGCCCCCCACATGGTTCATTATGACATGCATGTAGAATGTCATATGTGTGATCTTCTCACACACATCTCCTCATAACTTGATCAAGTCCAGTGTAAAATAGTGTGTTATAAATTCAAGAGAAATGGAAGCTTTTCTCTATAAGCAATCTCTTATCCTTGTAAGATAAATGTGTGAACATTTGGTTAACTATAATCTTATTCTTGCATGTTTATTACTAATAATCTTTTAAGATCTGCTAAAAGTAATTCACTCTGCATTTACCAAGTTACAACAATTTCTGTTTGTTTACCGAGCATCACCAGCAATCAGTTTTCTCAGTCTAAACTTTATTGTTGACATCTAAGGGATCTAGAATTTATTTTAGTGGTAACTGATTCACCCCCACTCTCAGTTACTCCTTCTGTATTTCTAGCACCTTCATGAGTTATGTTATCAAATTGGAAGTGAATTGAGCACCCTGGTCAATAATAAGTTCTTTGGGTACACCATATTGAGTAAAGATTTCTTCATATAGAAATTCGACAACTTTATGGTCGTGGGCATGCTTCATGGCTTTGACTTCAACCCATTTTGTCAAGTAGTCAGTGCATACAAGGATGTATGATTTCCCATTAGATGGAGGATCTTTTGGACCAATGAAGTCCATGCCCCATTTGTCAAATGGTGTTACCACCACCTATGGATTGAGAGGCATTTCATCTGATCTTTTTGGTTGGCCCATCCTCTGACATTTATCACACTTTTATGTATAATTAGTTGCATCTTTATAAAGTGTAAGCCAATAGTAACCAGTTGTTAAAGTCTTCAATTTTATTCTTTTTGCTGCAAAGTGCCCCCCACATGGTTCATTATGACATGCATGTAGAATGTCATATGTTTGATCTTCTCACACACATCTCCTTGTAACTTGATTAGGTCCGATGTAAAATAGTGTGTTATAAATTCAAGAGAAATGGAAGCTTTTTTCTACAAGTAGTCTCTTATCCTTGTAAGATAAATGTGTAGACATTTGGTTAACTATAATGTAATTAGCTATGTCTACATACCATGGAGTTTGGACAACAATATGAAATAAATGCTCATCTGGAAATGTATCATCTATCAAAATAGTATCTTCTTCATCATGGTGGATTCTAGATAGATAATCAGCTACCACATTCGCTTTCCTACGTTTGTTAATGATTGTGATATCAAATTCCTATAGAAGAAGTAGCCATCTTGCTAACCTGCCTATGATGGTAGGTTTGTTCATGAGATGCTAAATTGCTACATGGTCAATATGAACAAATATGGGATAACTACTTACATAATGTCAAAATTTGTTCAAAACACAAACAACAGCTAATAGTTCTTTTTCAATCACTATATAGTTTAACTCTAGTCCATGAAGGCTCTTGTCGATATAGTAGATTGCATTTTCAAGGTTTTGAGATTTTTGTCCTAGGACTACACCTATGGCATAGTCAGAAGCATTTGCATATATTTGAAAAGGAAATTTCCAATTAGGACTCCTAAGTATTGGTGTAGTTGTTAACAGTGACTTGAGCTACCAAAAGGAGTCATCACATTCTTTTGTCCAAGAAAATTTAGTCTCTTTGGTAAGCAAAGTATATAGAGGACTAGCTATCTGTCTAATTTTTTTGATAAACCTTCTATAATAGCCAGCATGTCCTAGGAAAGATCTGACTTCTTTTTGCTTTGTGGGAATAAGAAGTGTGAGAATTACCTCTATTTTTACAAGGTCTACCTGGATTCCAGCTTCAGAGATAAAATGTCCCAAGACCACACCTTCCTACATCATCAGAAAGAATTTCTCACTATTGAGAGATAGGTTGTGTTCTTCACATCAGATTAGTACTTTCTCCAAGTTCTTTAGGGCTTCCTCAAATGTGACACCAAATGTAGTGAATTCGTCCATGTATATCTCCATGCAATCATGTGATATGTTAGCAAAGATGTTGATTGTAGCTCTCTGAAAGGTAGCAAGTGCATTGCATAAGCCAAATGGTAATACAAAATAGGCATAGGTACCCCAAGGACATATAAATGTGGTCTTCTCTTGATCTTCTGAAGCAATACTTATCTTATTATAACCACTGTATCCATCCAGAAATGAGAAGTATTTCTTCCCAGGTAAAGTATCCAAAATTTGATCAATAAAGGGAAAAGGAAAGTGATCCTTCTTTATGGCATTATTTAACTCTCTGTAATCTACATATATCTGCCACTTACCACCTTAAGCACAATAACTAATGGTGATACCCACTTTCTATTAGAGATTGGATAGATGAATCCAGAATCTAACAACTTTTGCAACTCAGTCTTAACTATCTCATGCAATGCTAGATTTATTATCCTTTGAGGCTGAGAGAGTGGTAAGCTTCCATCATTGATGTATATCATATGGGTGTAGAGTTTAGGTTTCAATCCTACCATATTCCCATAATCCCAAGCAAAGGCTTCTTCATGTTGATTGAGGAGTTTGATTAACAATCCCAATTGTGATTGGGACAACTTATTGTTTACATAAAGATTATGATCAGGAGAAAGTTCCACACTAGTTGTTAACTCTACCATTGACACTTCTAGTACTGGACTTGTAGCTACTTCACTTGGCAGCAATTGATCAATTAGCTCAGGGCTTGCTAGGTAGACACAGTCTTCATAGGTACATAGCTTTAAGACAGAACTCTCAACAATATCTCTGGCCACTATACATTCATTAGTAAGAATGCTTTGTACTACATCATCTTCCTCCTACATTTTTCATACGAGTCGAAAGGGATTTATCGTCCTAAAAGAAAATCATATTATTCCAATCAATGTTTCAAAACCTTCAAAATTTTGTTCATACCAGATTTTAAAACACTCTATTCACACTAACAAGTATTAATTGGAAAAACTCCTTCACACCCAAAAACTAAAATAAAGAAATAAAGATGAACTTAAAAACTCTTTTTAAACCCAAGATAAACAAACACTTCATTAAACAACAAATTAAAAAAGATACCAAGAAAACTCTATTTACAACAAATTAAAAAAGATACCAAGAAAACCTTATTCACAACAAATTAAAAAAGATACCGAGAAAACTTTATTCACAACAAATTTAAAAAAATACCAAGAAAACTCTATTTACACTAGAAAAAGTCCTCCATCCTTGTCAAGAGTTATCACCATTCCCAATGCATTGATTGTCGGGCGCCCTATAATTAGGGTGGTGAAGTTGAACGGCAACAAACATATTCCAACTTAAAACCATTAATAATGTGGAGACGGAGATCTGATGGGATGTTTTCTTGTTCATGTCAAACATGATCTTTGTGCCGTTTTGCATGGGCCGCAAAACACGGGTAAATTAAGATCTAATTATGCAAAAAGTTTTGTTGATTAACATAATCCACGTACTTCCACTTCACAGTAACGTCACGTAAAACTATATCACGAATGTGGCCGTGACCGTTGATCCACATTGACTCCGAAAATCTCTGACGCACACGTGTACTCCTAGATTACATCATTTTGCATGATAATGATGTATGTGCATTTACCAACGGACAAAGGGGATTTATCTTATCCAGGAAGGGTAAGTACAAATTAGTACTTTGATAAAGTATATTAATCTTTATCCTAAGCATTTAGGAGGGCATCGGAAGTTGCGTGATTATAAGAACTTTAGAAAAAAAAAGTAATATCCACTTTTTTTTAATTGAATAATGTTGAATTAAAGAATGAATAGCAGCTCAAAAGAGGATAGCAAATATGAAAGGAAAATAAAAGTTCCATGGAAGTGGATGAAAACTACTATCTAGTAAACCAATAAAAGGATTCTTTATTTTTATCAATGGGTCATATATACAATCAAGTGTTCATATAAAGATTGTAGTTGAGACTTAAATCACACGCTAAATATAACTTTAGGCATTTTGCAAGTCTCTAGATGGGACTAAGTTCAAATCTTCTATAATACAAAAGAAAATCTTTAATGAAAACAATTCTCTTCTTTTAAGAGAGCTTCCATTACAAATTATACCCTTGCTTGTGGACTTGGGTTGGTCTCTCCCATACTTTTCAAAAAGGATTAGGAAGGAAAAAGATAATAAATAATAGGAAGGTGTGTATATTAAGGGATCATTTTCTTTCTTGTTAGGTAGGGTTTGATGTACCTACTCTTGTACATAACCTATTGACATAATCTATGTTGTCAAATTCAAAAAATCAATTTTTTTACTCTTAAAGCTTAATATATAAATTAATTTATTTTTTCTCAAAATATAAACAATAAGTCAACATCTCATAAAATCTAAGATTTCATCAACACAAGAATAACCCATTCACACTTGCATCTACCATTTGTGATCACACACTCATCTTAGTGCTTTTGGAACACTTAACAATCATTCTATAATGTATGTTCATGTTTTAAGCAGGTTGCTCAATGTATATATTTTTAAATATTGCCAAGTTCATAGAAAGACATTTAAAAGTATGACAAAGAATATTGTTGTCCAAATGTTTACTTTTCTAGGAATTCAAAGGGTAGAGTCCATATATCATCAAAGGCAAAGTTGTAGGTATAGATCAAGTTTATAGGTGTGACCCAAATACGAAACTATGAAGTCAACCCAAGATGAAGCTAAGAAGAATCTTTTTATTACAATCTCTAAACGTGACTACGTAGCGCATCACTAGATTTTGAGGTACATAGATCTCAGCATCTTTCATCAACTAGCTCTCATTCTTCAATAACAAAATTAGATGACCACTCTCATTCATTTAATATTATTTCTGACATGATTTTATCTATATCTAACAAGTAGCTTTGATTCAATGCACTCCAATTGAACAATTTAATTTAATCTAGGTTGATTCGTGTCTACGTATTGAATTTGATTAATTGAATAGATTACACCTTAAGAAAATATTATTTTCCCTTTATTATTTTTGTGAATAAAATTACCCAAACTTAAAACCTCAATCAAGTTTATAGATCTACATTTATTTCATACTTTGTCATTTAGATCTTTCAACTCTAATATATGCATATTATTTTGTATATCCTTCTTTTAGAGATTAGTGTCACATTTCTTAGTTACATATTACTTCACCTACCCACCATTGGCAATTATGGTTTCATGTCTATTCATATTTCATATTGAATTTGAGGCTAATATTCTAGTACACTAATTAATCATATTCATTACTTTGATATGGTTTTGAACACTTTCCTTGTATATAGTTATAAAACTGTAGATCCTTGCTCACATTGTAAATTCTTTGAGATTTTTATCCTTGGCCTTTCTTTATGTTATCATTGGTGATTTTGATATCATAAAATATTTTGTGATATATAATCCTAACTTTTATGATTTATGTACAACATTTTTATCTTTCTAATGAAATTGTAATGTATGTCTAGAAGTATTTCGTGGTCATTTGTATTCCTATCCATTTCTTATGTATTTGATTGCTTTATTTCCATTCTTAGTAGAAATTCTTACTTTCCTTCTTTATGATTATAATAGTTCACACCATTCTAATATTGAGAGTTACAATGTTATGCCTTTGAGAACACCTCATTTGCACATGATGTACCTACAGAGGATGGCATGGTACCTCCTTGTGATGATATTTCTCTATGTCATATTGTTTACATGTCTTTATGTTTTATATCTTCTACTTTATTTATTCATGTGATTGTAGTTCCTATATAATGTTTTGTTGGTATGTTTGTTGTTGTACCAAAAGCTCGAGCTTTCAATGAATGTCACGAACACTAGACTTACCCAGATCCATGAGAGGTAGTTAAGTCATGCCGTGAACCCCGAAGGAGGTGCTGACCACCAAGTCAACAATCTCCCCCTCAGTAGCAACTGAGGGTCCCGTACTGACGGAATGAAGGAGATCTCCTAAGATTCGAACTCATGACCCAAGGCTATGATACCAATTCTTTATCCCCTATAATCTGTTCTTGAAGATGATACTTCTTCAATCTTGTTCTTGTAGCCTTTGTGCCTGTGGGTTCTAGTGTTTCGATTTGATCTTTTATCTCTTCTTCACCTTAAACAACTTTATTATCTACTTCTTTCAAGTCTTTATCACTATCTTGTAGGAAAGTATTATCCATTCTTATTTCCTTTTTGGGTGAATGCACAAAGTTGGGTCGCAATTCCGCGGAAGTCAAATCCGTGAAATGAGACCTCTTAGAAATAGGTACCCGATTTTAAAAAATGTGCACCCGTTTTTGGCTCGGGTGCCCGACCCTAAATTTAAAAAATGGGCACCCATTATTTTTAAAAATCAGGTACCCGTTTTTTATTTTCAAAAAATGGGTACCCATTTCGCAAAAAATTAAAAATTTAAATTTTTAAGAAATGGGCACCTGTTTTTTAAAAATAAAAAACGGGTGCCCATTTCTTAAAAATTCATTTTTTTAAGTTTTCAGCCGATTTTACATGCCGCTTTTAGCTTTTCAAAACGGGTACCATTTTTTGAAATTCAAATAACGGGTGCCCGTTTCTTACAACATGAGGCGAGATTTTTTTTTCCTACCTTGGATTTTGGTTTGGGACAGGCTTGGTGAGACCAAGCCTATGCCTTGGCCTCTCAAGATTTGCCTAAGGCATTGAACTGACAAATTCATGCCTTGCCATAATTTTTAGAGGGTCTTCCCGATCAAATTTTTCTACGAAACAAAAATCCATTAGAGCTCTCACTGTCTTGATTTCAGAAATATAAATTTTATAGAGTTATGATTTTATTTACTATATTTTTATTATTTTTTAATCAAAGGTGGTACCTAAATGTAAAATAGCAATGTTCACTAAAACTTTAATAACTTTTTTATTTTATATTTTTTCTTAAATTAATTTATATGTCATCAATCTACATTCAATTCTTTTGAAGTTAAATTTTTTTTTTTTGAAAAAGGTGAAATTTTGATCAAATTATGGTGTCCGTACACGAGAGGTTTTAAAATTTTCTTTTATAGCCAATTAAAAATTAATTTAAAAAAAAATATTCATTAAAAAATTCAAGAAAAATATTCTCATCAATCTTTGGTGTGTTAGGTAACTCCATTTAAAAGGATTTGCAAAAATTCATTCATTTGTGTCAAATTATGGTGTCCGTACATGAGCGTGGTATGGTCCTGAAACAGGCATTTTGAAAAAGTGGTTTTTAAAGATCCATACCAAAAAAAAATCTATCATATGGGTATAGAAATAAATTATATATTCAAAAAGAAGATTCTAGGCACTACAATTTTTATTTCTGAAGTGTTTTTATATTTAATTTCTAAATGGCTCAAATTTTGGCATCAATTGACAAAATATTTCAAAAACAGGAAAAACACTTCCACTTTTTGGCCAAAAGTGAGACCCAACTTCTTGCACTGACCCTTTTATCTTGCACAACTTCATCCACTTTCACATGTACAGTTTCAGTAAGTTTATTCAACCTTGTATTAAAACATTTGTAAGGTTTACTTTGAGAAGAATATCCTAAAAAGATTCCTTCATCACATCTTGAATCAAAGCTTCCTATTTTATCATCAAAATTCTTAATGAAGCATCTACTTCCAAAAATTTGAAAATGCTTAATAGATGCAGGATTTCCATACCATAACTCATAAGGAGTGTACTTAGTTTTTACCCTTAGTTGTGCCCTGTTTAAAATATATATTGTTGTTTGAACTGCTTCTTTCCAATACTTGTTTGGCACTTTAGATTCATCTAACATAGTCCTCTTTTGTATTTAATCAATTTGTCAAACTTTGTTCTATATCTTGTCATGTGTTTAGAACAACCACTATCAATTATCCAAAAGTCCTTTTCTTGGTTGTTGATTGCTCCATTTGTGCAAAAAGTACTATTTTTTTAGTGAGCAGCATTGGGGGGTGAACATAAAGGGTTCCTGGTGAATGTTTTAAAATGGTACTTTTAGACCATCTTGCACTCTACAAGTTCTACAAAGAGCTATGTAAATACAGAAAAGTTGAAATACTAGCTTAAAGCTCTTCACTCACTTATGATGTTCACCAATTTTTTTTGCAAATTTCGATGTATGGATTAGGAGTTTTAGGTGCCCAAAGTTATCCTATGTTACCTGATTAACAAGAAAAAAAAAAATTACATCCAAATATGACCAATATCTTAAAATAATAAACCACACAGAAGAGAACATAAGACACAAAGATTTAACATGGTTCATCCAATCCCTAGGCTATGTCCACAAGCAATGAGTCCAATATTCTTATTATCCAATGATTACAATCTGTAATCCCTCACAGCTCAATACCATTGTAAGAAGTTACAATCATCATCATACATTATGAAATCCCTAATCCTATGCCATTTTATACAAGCTTTTTGTTGCTTACAAAATTAGGGCTAGAATAAGTCATCCAATAGAAAAATAGCAGCTAATGTCATTTATAATAATAAAGTTAGTTAAGCTTTCAGAGGTGCTACCCATTAAAATCCTCATAGGGCATTTACTCGAACAACCCTGTACTGTGACAGAGAGTGCACCTAGGGATCTACCCTAGGACCCTACAAGGGGCATTGCCCCTTTAACCCATCTTTGGGGTGTTGCTCCCAAAACCCTATAGCAATAATCTAGGGGGAAACCACAACAAATAAAGTGGGGAAAAAATAATCTCCAAGTCTAATAAGGCTCCACATCACAACAATCTCCCACTTGGAGATTGATTAGACTCCACAACAATAACAACCTGGGTGGCTATTGGGTCATCCCCTAGTCAAAAGAGGTTATTTATTTTTATTCCATTATCCTTGATAGACATCAAGATCTCTTATGAGCATGTTCAAGCACTAGACATCACATGCACAATCTATTAAATACACTTTTCAATGTGTGGGATTTAACAAGGCTCGATGCTGAATGGTTCATAAGGTACAACACTTGGTGAAGGTTTTGCAAATGGGTTTGCAAGCTTTGGGTTTAACCATGGAGGAAACTCCATAGTTAAGTGCACTCAGGTTGGAGTAGTACTAAGATGGGTGACCTCCCGGGAAGTCTTGATGCTTCACCCCTATGAGCATCACCTAGATCCTGGAGTAGTACTAAGATGGGTGGCCTTCTAAGAAGTCTCGGTGCTTCACCCTTGTGAGTATCACCTAGATCCAATGAGTGCTAAGTGTTCCATTTATTCTCATGAGAGATGGATTCATGTTGAATCACTACTCATGAAACATGGCTCAATGAGTTTGACTCAAAATCACACAGTTAAATCCTGATAGCAATATCACAAGTTGATAATTAGTGTTTATCTAGTCTTAGGATCATCGTGTATTGTAAACACTTCCTTCTAAGTGCCCAATATCTATTATATGTACAAAAATGGTAGATAAAGGGAAAATATCTTTCAACAAATAAGCTTGAGATTGATATGACTTGAGATCTCCTAGCTATATGGTAGAACAATATAATTTATTAAAAATGAGTGATAGAATGAGAAGGGTTGGTGATATTAATTGTAAGACCCATTATAGGCCAAAAAATGACTTATATGTAATTTAGTTTGCATCAAGTGTAGAAGAATGGTCAGACAAGGATAGGAAAATAAATACCAAGCTAAAAAGAGGTAGCCCTCTTTCTAGTCTATCCATTGTATAGTATATTAAGAAAATTTAATTACGGAGAGTGTGTACAAAGAAAAATGATGCTTTAGCTCTACTTTCAAAGCTCTCTACCCTATGTTTGGAGTGGGTAATAAATCTATTTGGTACAAAATATGGTAATTGACTTCAAATAATTGAGGAGGAATGCAAATAATCGAATAATTAGAAGTGGAGAATAATTAGTAGATATATAATGATTTAACTTTAGAACATCATACATGAGCTTTTTATTTTTATAATTTAAATTTAAAAACACATCACTAAGTAGTGGTTGTGGCATTCTAAACCTAGTTGACGAGGATATATGTTAAAAAGGGTAATAAACATATACTTGAAAAGGATAGTTAGCTTAGGCGGTGCAACTCTTACCATAGAAAAAATAAAATACCTTGACATTCAAAGGGGATCTTGGCATATAATTAAGCTAGTAAGGAGATGATCTAGATAGAGGTTGAGCTATGGTACAAATAGGGATGCTTGCATATATACATATATGGACCTTTAGATTGTTCATTTATATTTTGGTGAATGACATGAGCCTATTAAACTCTAAGGAGAAGTATAAAAGGAGATTTTTTTTTTTACCTTTTCTTTTTTGGCCCCACTATATTTGTCATTTTCTTAGTGTTGATGTTTGTCTCAAAATTGCTAGCACAAGTAACCAATAAAGAGAATATAAGATTTATAGATATCAAAATTGGTTTATGAGAATTCAAAAGTAATGAAGAATGGAGAGTACACACCCAATTTAGTAAACATGAAAGCAAACAAAAAATAATAAAGCTGTCTATACCTGAGGCAACGTACATGAAAAAATACACCTTTTGACATTTCGTGGATCTTCTTATAGTCATAGAATTCATATTCCTCTTTGTACTTTCATTCCTTTGATAACAAAATGATTTATGAGAATTCAAACCCCATGTCAGTAAACTTGAAAGAAAATGAAAAATAAATAAGGGTGTGTATTTAAGCAAAAATACTTGAAAGTGAAGCGTACATTTTGACACTTCATAGATCTTCTTGCAATCTTAGACTCCATATTCATATCTATAACTCACATTTTTCTAATAAGAAATTGGTTTATGATAATTTTTAAAAATAAAAATTAAAGAGTGCACACCTAATTTAGTAAACTTGAAAGAAAAAATAATAAGGGTGTATACTTGAGAGAAAGTAAATGAAAAAATCACAAACTTTTGACATTTCATAGATCTTCATGTTATGAGAGTTCAAAAGTAATAAAATAATGAGTGCATGTGCAATTTAGTAAGATTGAATCAAAATAATAATAAGTATGTGTATTTGAGAGAAAGTACATGGAAATAAATCAAAACTTTTGATGTTCCATAGATCCCATGAGATATACAAGCTAGTTACAAGATAACACTCTACGAGGTCTTATATTTATGTCTTAAAATTGAGGGTTGACCAAAACTAGTCCATAAGGTTTAAGAAAATATAACTTAAAGAGGATAAAGTGTGTTCAAGGGCCACCATTCACAAGATGGTGGCTAAAAGTCTATTAAACAATATTCTCTCAAATGTCATAGGCAATTCATATGATTATTATTTTGTGAGACATATTTGAATGTTACAATTTTTAAGAAAGGTCGGTCATGCAATATATAAAACCACTTTCAATGCGTGTGTTTATAAATGCACACTAGTCTCTTTGTATTTTCCTTTATATATGTTGTATTTGCATTTTTCTTTAAATGTGTCCTTGCACACACCTTATCCTCTTTGCATTATATCACAGTCTTGTGGCTAATGTTTGATTGGATAGCTTTTTCTAGCTATCTTGGCTCATTATTAAATTATTCTCTTTGTTTAATATAAATAAAATAAAAAGGAAAAATACAAATAGAAGAAAGGAAAATGTAAAAAGGGTAAGTGCTTGGAAGTTTCACTAGATGATTGTTTACTCTTGCACATTATTATTTTTAATTATGTACACATTTTTCCAAAAAAAGAAAAAAAGGATAAGTAGTTTCTAGAGATGATCCTTATAATCTCTCTAGTTAAATTTCTCCACACCCAACACTATAAAATGTGAAATAGACATAAGATTATATGAATGACTAAATGTGTGACAACTCATAAGCATATTATAAACTTAAAAATTGACTAGAAAAATAAAACAAAAAAATGCACTGATTGATTGAATTTAACATTATTTTACTTCCTATTTATAACTCACATTCCTTGGATAAAAAATTGGTTTGGAAGAATATAAAAGCAATGAAAAATGAGGAGTTCATGTCCAATTTAGTAATCTTCATCAAAGAAAACAACGACCAATAAGTTCATACATATGAAAACAAATCATAGCTTTTGATGCTTCATGGACTCATGAGATCCAAATAAGATCTACAAGCTAGTCACTAGATTACTCCATACTTGTCTTAAATTTATGTTTAAAATTGAGGGTAGATTAGACCATAAGGTTTAAGAGGATACAATGTAAAAAGGATAAAGTGTATCTAAAGGACATATTTAAAGAAAAATACAAATAGTCTATTTGTACATTTGTATTTTTTTTAGATATTGCATTGTATTTGTATTTTTTTAAAGATGTGCTAGGCATTTGTATTTTTCTTTAGATAGTGTTCTCTATTTGTATTTTCTTTAGACCCTCACATCTTATCCTCTTTACATTATATCATGCACTCTTATGGCCAATGTTTAATTGGACAATATCTTTCTTGGCTTAATATTTAATTATTTATCTTGTATATTATAAAAAAGAAAAAGAATTACAAATAGAAGAAATGATTATGTAAAGAGGGTAAAGGTGAGTGCTTGGAAGTTGTATTAGACAATTGTCCTATCTTCCACATTCTTTTTTATTTTAATTAACAAATTCATTTTCCCAAAAGAAACAATAGATGAAACGAAAAGTAGGTCTTAGAGATGATCATTATGATCTCTCAATAATCACAATTAAATTTCTTAACACCCAACACTATAAAAGTTGAAATAGACATAAAACTATATAAATGACTATATGTGTGACAACTCATAAATCTATTTAAATCTAAAAAATTGACTAGAAATGAAATAGAAATAAAACTATATAAATGACCAAATGTGTGACAACTCATATAGCTATCATAAACTAAAAAATTGACTATAAAGTCTAAATCAAAAGAGGTGACCCCCAATAATTGAATTGGATATTATATTAATTACTATTTCAACTCCTCTTTTCAATATTCATAAATCAAGCTAAATTTTATACTTCTTATAAAATTAAAAATTGACTATAAAAAATCAAGAATATCTAAAATAAAATCCATATAATTGAATGTAATATTGTATTAAATTATATTTCAACTTTTTTTTTTCTTTTTTTTTCTAATTTTTAAGACTACTTGAAAAATCACACTAATTTTATCACTTATTACAAAATTTAAAATTGATTCGGCGGAGTCATTGACCCTAAACTGAAGAAGTGCACTAAAATAGATTCCATATAATTAAATTTAATATTATATTAATTGCTAACTGAACTCCTTTTCCTAATATTCTGAATCTACTGGAGAAATCCCACTAAATTTAACTGTGGAATTATCATAGGATTGTACCTCTTGTCACAGCAATGGAAGAAAAAGTACATGACGCGTGTAAGATTATAATAAGATCCCCATGCATTAAGCCAACAAGAAGAGAGAGTTTATATTGGTAAGAAGTGAGAAACAACAAGTGTGTTGCCAATATCTATTGCAATGGGCTGTTGAGATATCATATCCTCTGATATACAGTAGACAGATTTTCATGTGGCGATTGTCACGTTTACGGCTTAAAATTATTCGTATATAATGTTTTTCGTTTTTATTATAGATATTGTGGAAGCAGGCAAACAACCAAGAACATGGAAGGAAGGAGAAAGGAAAGTCACGAGTTGGGTGAGCTAAATCCAAAGAACAACAAGAGTCTTTTCATTTCTTTCAAGTGCGCGCTTCCCAACAAAATATAAAACGCGAAAAATTCTCGGTCACGGATTTGTTTAATTATTTTACGCTTTACTTTTATGCTTTCCGTGACAGTCGCTACCCACGCGGTACGCATTAATGGAGTTCGATAAGTAGCCGTGTTTGCAGTTGAAAGGAAATGCGAAAGCAAAGCGGAAAATATTGCCGCTGGCCGGAGTAGCGTGAATTAAATCCTCGACATGAATGCGCCTCCAACTAAGATTTCAGTTACACATTTTGCTCTGTTATAATTAAAGCTTTGAATCGCAACTGCAAAAAGCGGGAGATTTTGGAGAAACTGTAGTGTTTTTTTGGGTCGCAATGGAGTTAAAGATTCCATCTTTGAGCTTTTTGGCGCTGGTGTTGTTTCTGGCTCTGGTTTCAGTGGAAGCGGCGAGGGATTTGAAGTTGCGGAGTGTTCTGGACGTGCGCGCCGCTCTGGCCGTAGTGAGAGGAGAAGCGGAGGAGAAGAAATTTGAAGAAACCCTAGGACTAGATGAAACCCTGGCGGCGATGACTCTTCCCCTGGTGCACAGACACACTGTGCTGAAGTCATCCTCAAATGCGAGCTTTGAGGAACTGCTGAAGCAGCGCCTGAATCGCGACGCGGCTCGCGTGGCGGCCATTAACGCTCGCCTGGAGCTCGCCGTGAGCGGACTGAGCACGAAGGACCTGAAACCCCAGGGAACGGCCACAGAAGTCGCTTCTCTTGCAGATTTCTCGAGTCCTGTGGTTTCCGGCGTGCAGCAAGGAAGCGGGGAGTATTTTACTCGCGTCGGCGTGGGAAGTCCGGCGAAAGATCAGCTCGTAGTCCTCGACACAGGATCCGACATTTTCTGGATCCAGTGCCAGCCCTGCAGCGACTGCTACAGCCAGACCGACCCGATCTTTAACCCTTCCATGTCCTCGACCTACAACGGCCTCAAGTGCGATTCGAACCAGTGCCAGGAGCTCGATGTTTCCGGCTGCAGCAGAAGCGGATCCTGCATTTACCAGGTGAATTACGGCGACGGATCGTACACGATCGGAAGCTTTGCGACGGACGTCATAACCCTGGGCAAAACCCCCGTCCAGAACATCGCCATAGGCTGCGGCCATGACAATGAAGGGCTTTTCGTCGGCGCTGCAGGATTGCTCGGCCTCGGCGGCGGACCTCTGTCATTTCCATCTCAATTGCCGGATTCCGACTCAAAGATCTTCTCTTACTGCCTCGTCGACAGGGATTCGAGCTCCTCCAGTACGCTCCAGTTCGGCCGGCAAGCGGTTCCGCGGGGAGCGGTTTTCGCACCGATGCTGAAAAACAGCCGTATGGACACCTTCTACTACGTCTCACTTTCCGGCCTCAGCGTCGGCGGGAACAAGCTCTCAATACCGCAGGCGGTTTTCCAGGTGGATGCCTCTGGTAACGGCGGCATTATTGTGGATTCCGGCACCGCCGTTACCAGGCTCCAGACGGAGGCCTACGACACCCTGCGTGATGCTTTCGTCGCCGGGACCAAAGATTTGCCGTCAGCTAACGGAGTTTCTCTGTTCGATACCTGTTACGATCTTTCCAACAGGGATTCCGTCAGTGTTCCTACCGTTGCCTTCCATTTTCCGAGCGGCGGAAGCCTGTCTCTGCCGCCGAAGAATTATCTTGTGCCGGTGGATTCTGCCGGAACTTTCTGTTTCGCGTTTGCGGCGGTGTCCTCTAGTCTGTCAATTATCGGGAATATTCAGCAGCAGGGGATTAGGGTTTCGTTTGATCCTGCGAATAACCAGGTGGGATTTGCTGCCAATAAGTGCTAGGGAACAATTTCCCCCTGTATACGCTTCCTTGTTGTTATTTAAGTGTAGTATTTATGGCTCTTTACTGTTTAAGGTAAAGCTTAGTAATTGTAATTTAACTGAATTGCTGCACCTAGCGGCGTAGAAGAATATCACATATGTGTGGTTTGTTGTAAGCTGTCATTTTGTGAGTGATTTGCCCGTTGGATCTCTCCATTTTTGGCAGGAATTTGCAGAAATGAATCCCAGGCCTCTTTTGTTTTCTTCATTAAATTAATGAAATGACACCTAAATATTGACGTTGGTATACACTGAAATATTCATGCTGTGAAATAGCACTAGTTTTTTTCTCAATTGTGCTTGTGACGAATGGAAACCCTTCTTTTTAATAGATTTACAGTCGTTGGAGACCAGCAGCCGTGAATTCAGAGTAAGAAATACAGTGACCGTTTATTCCCGTGGCAGGAAAATATCTTTCAGAAGTCAAAATTTGAACCCATTTAGATTAGTTTTTATGGCAGTGGCACACGTTACTTTATACGATACTCCATGTCTGCCGAACATTTTGATAATCGGTTTAATAAATGGCTTTCAATAGCTATATTAAGGTGGAGGGGGAGGTGTACAATAAATTAACCTGTTTCTTGCATTCTAATCCTACAAACGACGACTAGTGTGTTTTAATTTTTTTTAAAATACATTTGTTTTGGAGGATGAGTTACAGGGGAAGAGACAATTAGCTGTCCAAACTAATTTTGTGCACTTAGGGAAGCCACTACTCAATATTTTTAGGATATGTGGAGTTGGTGGTCCCATGGTTTCTGATATTTGCTGCTTATTTCTTAACATAGATCTAAAATAGAATGTTTAAATAAAAATTTTAATAAAAAATTGTGTCGAGTGTGAGTAGTTGAAAAATGTTATTTTAAAACACTTTGCTAGTTATATTCAGTCTTCAATAGTGGCTTACTAAAAAATTGTAGTTTTTGCAGTACGCTATTAGTACACACAACTAGTGGCTAACTAGCTTATAGAATTTCATTTATTGTCATTTTTTAATAAATAAAAAAACACATACTATTGTAAAATGATTTTAAAATTAATCATTAAGTCATAAAAAATATTTATTTTGAGAATTTGGTTGGCTACCTAGACACCCTTAGTACATGTGTTACCATTTTTTGTGGCATTTTAAAAGTGGTAATTGAGGGTATCAACAAAACCAATAAACATGATGCCACATCAAGTGCACAAGGATGAGTTCTCTTTTTGCACAATCATTGGTCGTGCTTTAAATTTTAATTTTTTAAGTGCAAAATAAAAGTATTTGCATCTTCACTATTATCCAAAGTAATGTGACTTCGACCAGCTCGAACTTAGCAAGGGTAACTTGATTCTTGACCCATCTCAGACTCCACAAAGTGAATTTTTTTTTGAAATTTTGAGATTTTTTAAGATTTAAACATTCCATGCACCCATTATTAAATAAAGTTTAAAGACACAATAACATCATGAAATAAAGCCAATTTGATCACAATGCACATACTTAAAAGTTAAACATACATCAATTACATAAGTACAAAGGCAAATTGCTAAATACTAAATAGTAGTTGAAGAAAATAGAGAAGTAAAACATAGATATATAAAATAATAAATCCATGAAACTCATCAAAATGTATATCAAATCCAAGAAATCCAACACATCAATAGTCATCATCAAATGTTCCAAATTTTGATCATATGTTAAGCTAACCAAAAAGTTAAAACAAGACTATAGCTATGACTTCTAGTCGTAGTCATCATCGTTGTCGTCATCGTCATCGTCATCCCCATCCTCATACCCAACCTCAACCTCAGGCTTAATATAATCTATAAAATGCCTCTTAGTAAGGCGTCTAAGGTAAGTCCTGGATGATTGATTAGCCATAGCATCAACTTGCGAGGTGCCTTTAGGATTAACTGTGGTGTCTACTAGTGCCTATGAGGTGCCACTAGGAACAACTGTAGCTCTCTGGTCCTCTGCTGCTATAGCCACAACCTTAGTCTCTCTATCTACCTCGTCAACCCACTTGAGCTCCTCACAATCAAAGACATGATCAATAGCCTCAACGATCCACTTAGACTCTGGATCAACCTCCTCTAGAGTAGTCAGAGAGGTATCACTATCCAAAATCTCCCTGGTCCTAATGCGCAAGTTGTAATGCACAAATACTAGCTTATTCATTTTCTCCATAGACACCCTATTACGCCTCTTTGAGTGGATGTGCTTCAACATGCTCCAATTGCGCTCACATCTAGAAGAACTACTTCGCTGGCTCATTATGCAGAGGGCGATTTGTTGAAAGGTTTTGGTTGAAAGCCCAAACATTTGCCACCATCTATTTGAATTTTGAAAAAAAGAAAAGAAAAAAATATCATTCTCATTTCAAAATTTGAACTTTAAAGCTAGAAATTTAAAAACTAGATTGTATAAGGCTTAAGTTGCAATTTTTATTTGGCTCCAATTTTGTACGACCTTCTTTGTAAATTTGACTTGAAAAAATGAGCACTAATGCATTAGTATAGGTATCCATTTCAAGCAATATATCTATGGCATTAGTGGCCATCTTTGATATTACAGTGTATAGGCCACTAAGAACTTCCTCATCTGCCTTGAAATATTCATGGAAACGGTATATCGAATTGAGGTAATAGACTCTGCGTGGATGGGTTTATGAAGTTGATTTTGCCATCTTCTATCAATTATGTCCCAAATAGGGCCATACTTGTCCTCAACTCCTATATATTTGACCTTAATAGCCTCCTTGGCCCTATCCATGCGCTCATATATGTAGCCCATAGCGAGCTTCTCCCCATCAACAACTCATAGGAGGGCTACAAGGGGCTTAATAATCTACAAAACAATTAAACAAAAAAGGATTTAGTCAATGATGAAACTTTGCAAAGTTGCATAATGAAAATAAAACAAAAATATGTATGAGATAAATTAATTTATAAAATTTTAAGACTTAAGCTTTTAAAATTTTAATTACATCCACTCCTTACATTGCTCTCAAAAACCTTCTTCATCATAAATGCATTTTGTTGCATCTATCCTTTTAGGGGTGGTGGCAAAGGAGGAGGAACTCCATTGTGGACCAACAAACATGCATCTCAAAGCTAACCTTGAACTCAACAAAGATTTTAGTGTGATAAAATTAGAGGCAAATCTTGTGATATTGGGACGAGCCAACTCCTTTCCTTCATGTATTCTCTCATAATGCTAAGAACCAAGGCATGATTATAGATGAACTTACAAAGATTTTTGGCCTTAGCAACACATGATTTCACCCATTCAACCTTGCCAATATCCTTTAACATGAGGTCGAGGCAATGGGCCACATATAGAGTCCAAAAGATTCTTAGGTGTCTCTCCATCAAAAGTTTTCCTACAACAATTTTAAATTAGCGAGTAAACAATAAAAAAATTAGACGTGTTTAAAATTAAATTTTAAATTTTAATGAAAAACTAAAATAAAATTTTTAGAACTTAGAAGTTAAAATTTTACCTGTAGCAACATAATTAGCTGCATTATTAGTCACCACTTGGACAACACTCTCTTCCCCCCCCTCCCTTATGACCTCCTCAATAGTCTCATGTAATGCCCCGCCAAGGGATCCAAAGAATTAACCTAAAGTTTCACTAAGTTTGTTAGCATTTTATTTTTATTGAAACATGAAAGTTAAACTATTCACAACATACACATAGTAACGGAAGCAATAACAACATTTCGCTGAAAGTAAATATAACAAGTTACATTCTTCATGGATCCTTTAATGTTGAATTACATCTAAATCAACTAATATTAATGATTCCGGGTAAAAGCACAAACCTGTGTCACCTTTTATAAAGGAGAAGTGATATCAGAATTTAAAGTCTTCAACTTTAACGAAATAAAAGTGGCATTTGTGCTTAGAATTTGAAGATGATGTAAACTAATGAAATGTGTAAAATTGGATGAAGTTTATGTCTATAATTTTTTTTTAAAAATTGAATTAAAATTTTATTTATTTTTGAATTTTTAAAATGTATTTTTTAATTTTTTAAAAATACTAAAAATATAGAGTTTTTTTCCCGTCAAACAAATATATGCAAATGTTCATATTTTGGTTTGATTTTGGAATATGTTAGAGTTAACATGTATACCTGGTGCACCAAAAAAGAAAAATTGAAATTCGGCTAATATTTTTGAAGTTATAATTGGTCAAAGTCGAAGTTATAAAAAATAGACAGTTTTTTTCTCCCGTCAAACTTTTTCCATCAAATCTACATATTTTTTAAAAAAAATTACATATTCTTGAAGAAGACTCTCTCCTCTAGTGCACCATAAATTTTTAAAAATTTTTTAACATGATTTACTATTTTTTTCTTATTTTTGAATAGACATCTTCCTGAATCTTAAGATACCTACTTGTAATATTTTCAAATTATAACATATTATTCATAATCAAAACTTCAAAAAAATTATACAATCATAATCGTGACTCTGAGAACTACAAAAGTATATTTTTAGTTTTAAAAAATACTTCAATTTAGTAGGTCAAATTGGCCTTCAAAGTGAGATGTTTACAGAAGTTCTGATTTTTGCTTGTTTGGCTGCCACATAGACTGTTTCGGCCGGAAGAGTTTCGGCCGAAACAGTTCCGGCCGAAACCCCTGTCGACAGAATAAACCGCTAGCGGTTAATGTTACTATTTGATATAAAAAAAATATTGTTTTTCCTTTTTTAAAAAATTAAATATACAGGGACAGCAAAAATTGGAAGAAGATTTTCAAAAAACAATTAATTTTGAAGCAATTTTCAACAACTGTTCTGCGGATTTAATCAATATTGCAAAGGATCGAATATTTTGAAGGTGCTTTTTTTCTCTTCTAATTATTTTTATTTTTATGTATTATATATTGAACCATTAGCTGATATTTAGTGAAATCTAATTTTTTTTTTTTTTTCTATAGATTGAAATATTCAATGGGTAGTAAAAGGAAAAGATCAAGGAAATATGATAGAAAAAGAGATGACAAAATGAAAGGCCATACAAAACATGCTCAAAACCAACCTACTGAAATTCCTGAACATGATGAGATTCATGAAGAAAATGAAAGTAATCAAAAGGAAGAAATTGACAGTTCTATTGATAGAGACAAATTAGAAAGCATAAAAAATTTGATGGATTTGGATGAAGAACTACTTTTAAACCAAATTCCATCTAAAGATATGATAAATGATAACACTATCAGAAAGCATTGTCAGAACATGTGGGATGAATATTTCAAGGATAAAAGTATATTTGGACAGACACAATTATTTGTCAAGTTATTTAGGAGAAAAGATATGAGACTTGTTTTAGAGTTGTTGGGTGTTGATAACAAAAACAATAGTTGAAAATTTGCAAAATGCTTATAAAAAAATTGACAACACAACTCGAGGAGGTGATTTGAGTAATGCACGCAGAGCATTGATGACTACTATATCTAGTAAAAAATTAACACAGAGAAAATAGGTACGTGCAATTTTTGATGTACTACATATATCTAGAAGAACTGTCCAAAGATACATCAAGAGGAGAAATATGCTAGATGATAACATTGAGAATAATTGGGTGAATATTTGTAGAGTTCCTTGAAAATACATGATTTTTGAAGAAGTAAAAAGACAAGTTATTGAATTTTGGACCACACATTCTCGTGTTTCTTCCAACAGGCGTGATACTATACAAATTAAAGATCAAGAAACAGGGGCCAAAATTGAACATCCAAAACATTTTATAGATATAACTCAAAGTGAACTTTTTGAAGCATTCAAACAAGAATTTTCAAATGTCAAAATATGTCAGAGAATGTTTGAGAGTTTACGTCCTTCTTTTGTACGCATAAATAAGATGCGAGAAACTTCTTGTTGTAGAAATCATGTTGAATTTGGTCTACACTTGCAATCATTTAAAAAAGTTATGGCAATACTTGATCCTAATTTGGTCATCCCTAGCAGTACAACACAATTTGTGAGGTCCATATTATGTGATAAATTAGAAGATTCAGATGAATTCAAAGTGCAATGCATCAAAAATCAGTGTGAAGATTGTGTAGATTTACAAAAAAATTCTGAAATTATGCAAGTTGAGAATATTAATGAATCCACACCAGTTTCATGGATGAGATATGAATATGAGACATACCAAAATAATAGAGGGGATGAATCCAGAAAAATTGTATTGAAGGAGAGTGAATTGCATTATGATGAGTTCATGGCCAAGTTCCGTCCATTGATATATCCACATATCCAACATTGTCATGGTGCACGATGGCAAGCTAAACAATTTCGTGATTCCAAAAATTGTTTTCCACCTGGTTGTATACTTTCAGTTGTAGATTTTTCTGAGAATTATACATTTGCACCTCATACAGAGCTCCAAAGCCAATATTATCATTCTGAACAAGTTGCAATATTTGTGCAAGTGACCTATAGACATGCACAATTTGAGGTGGATCAGATAGAAAGATTGGATGAAAATGAACGCATCATCATCAAAGAGGTTCATTTCTATATTAGTGATGATAGAGTTCATGACAGAAGTTATGTGGTTCATTGTTTTGCAATGTTCTCTGAAGATCTCAGAAATCGTGGAATAAATGTTTCAGAGCACTGGATATGGTCTGATGGATGTGCAGGTTAGTGTACACAAAATAGTTACACATTTATTTAACTTTATTTTAACTTATATTTATTTGGACATGTCTATTTCTATTTGATATATGTACATCGATAATTGTAGATACTTATCATGTTTCATGTTCACAGGACAATTCAAATTTGCAAAAGCATTTAATTGGTTAGCAATGCAACATGCTAGAACCAATGTTAGGTTTTTATGGAATTTCTTTGAAAGTGGACACGGAAAAGGGGAGCATGATGGAGCAGGAGCATGTATAAAATGTGCACTTCGACAACATGAACTTGTAGGTAAATATATGCATTTTAAAAATGTACATGTTTAATACTCTAATAGCATATATTTTAAATTTTATATATACATGCATATTGTATGTACATACATGGAATAGGATAGAGAGCGCAAATCAAATTGTTGAATGGTGCAAAGTTCATTTTGCTACTCGAGATGCTGAATACAATAAGCATTACTTTTGGGAGGTGAAAGGTGAACTAAGTTATATTTATTTTTAATGTATTTTTCAAATCAAGTTGAGTTTTTAATTAAATATTTATTTTGAAATATGACAATTATTTTTTGTATTTGTAACAAATATAGATCGATCTAATCCTTACAATTGTCAAACGATTCTTGGAATTAGAAGTTTACATCAAGTGATGACTACAGGAAACCATAAACCTCCAGTAATTAAAGTAAGAGAGAAAACATGTTTTTGTGATGATTGCATTAAGGATAGTGTAGTGAGTACATGTGAAAATATTGGGAACGGATATGTTTCACGTTGGGATTTGAAGGAGATAGTTAGAAAGCCTCCTTTTGAAGATGTTGACATTGACATTGACATTCATGATCCTGTATATTCAGCTGATTATGAGCGCATTTCTGATTTAGTTATGGCAGGTTTGTGTGCATATATACATATATATAAATTAATATACATGTATATTTGTTTTAAAATTAATTTATATTTATCTTTTTATATAAATGTAGTAGATATTTTTGTAGTTCAAGCCTTACCAGATAATGCGGAAAATGTGGACTATTATCTTTTAAGATGCACAAAAGAAAAACACAAGTTGCTAGAAGGAACTATAGATGCTGATGAACAGTCATATCAAATTGGATCAGTTGTTATTAAAGGAACATATTATCAACAGACAAGGGTAATTGGTAGTGGTATTGAATTTATAGAATACAAACCTGGAGAAAAGGTTTTACACTACAGTAACCATGTTATAGCAACCAAATTACAATTTGAAGCAATACAAAGAAAAGGACGTCGTGGAAATCAAAAGTGAAAATTGCCTATTGAAGAACATGAAAAACTTCTAGAGATAATAAAAAGTAGAGAGGATCCTAACAATACATTGTTTATGGAGCTTTAGTTTACCTATGTACTTATTGTGGAGCTCTAGTTGAGTTATGCCTGTATAGCTCTTATACTTTCATATTTAATATTGACAGGATATTTGTTTTATAAATTTTTTTACATTGGATCATTTATCTTGCATATGCAAAATTAGACATGTATTGTTATTTTTATTTAAATTCGACATGGATATCTCATTTAAAACCAGGTCTCTTAGGACCTCCCCTTAAGACAACCCTTTTAGTATTTGTATGTATTTATATGTACATTGTTTATGTTTTCTTACATATGATTGTTAATGTTGTTATGTATTTATGTACATATAATCTTTATATGTTCTTATATGATACATTCTTTATGTTTGTATATAATCATTATGTTCTTACATGTATATGTTATATGAACTATGTTACATATTACATACATTATATTTTATTAATTAAATGCTGTTAATTATAGTTAATTAAGAATGTATGTCATTAAATAGAGTTAATTATTAAGACATTAAATATAATTAGATTAAATATAGTTAGTTATAGTTACTTAGGTTAAATATAGTTAATTATATTTAATTAAGGCATGTCATTAAATAGAGTTAATTAAGTCATTAAATAGAGTTAATTATTTAGACATTAAATATAATTAGATTAAATATAGTTAATAGGATTAAATATAGTTAGTTATAGTTAATTAGGTTAAATATAATTAATTATAGTTAATTAAGGCATGTCATTAAATAGAGTTAATTATTAAGACATTAAATATAATTAGATTTAATATAGTTAATTATAGTTAATTAAGGCATGTCATTAAATATAGTTAATACATGATCTACATTAAATATAATTAGACTAAATATAGTTAATTATACAGTTAATTAAGACATGTCATTAAATATATGTTATATTGTTATGTACATCGACCATTAAAATTAGATAGTTAATTACACTTAGATTAAGGCATTAAGATGAATAACTATACATATACATGTAAACTTGAATATTGAAAATATGAATAACCTATAGAAACATGTGCATAACACATACATAAGTTACATAAAAGATGAAGACATCAAAAGATCAATAAAATAGACATCTACATTAAAAGATCAATAACATACATGTGCATATATCTGGAGAATATAATGTACCCATATCAAATGTATAAAAATAGATCATGTATCAAATGTCTGGAAATGACATATATAAAACATCAAAATCTCCATATAAACATGTATATGGAAATAAAATATTAAACATCATTTAGTGTCCATGATATAAACACGTATCTAGAAATAACATATAAAACATCAAAGTGTCCATATAAACCATGTATCTAAAAATAACATATAAGACATCAAAGTGTCTGGATATAAAATGTATGCATATGGAAATAACTTATAAAACATTAAACTGTCCATATAAATAAAAAGCCTGCCACATATGATCTAATCAGCTACATCCCCTCTCCTGATCCTGGGCCTTGTCCCCAAAAGGGTCTATCAGCTGCATCTGAACCCTGTGTCAAATGATAACTTGAACCATTTAATTATGTGTATAGACAAATTATATCAAGATCTACATGTATATAAATCAATAACATACCTTGGACTCATGACGTGTAGGATCTGTCGGTGTCTGCAGATCAGCAAAACGTAACATACTATCACTCAAACCCTATAACACATACACAAACACACACATATACATTAATTTAAACATATAGACATATTATTTACTATAGTAAAAATAAATCTAAACATATAGAGATATTTACCGTAGCATTATGTAATGCTCTACCAATTTGACTGATATCTGAATCATGTAATGAAAAAATAGTATCAGCATCCAAGTCAATAGTGCGGCCCTGATCTGAAAGCATGGAAGTAAATAGACCAAGCTGTATGGTGCCACTAAGATCCTGAGTAGGGGGGGTGCTGTAGGGTCTTGAGTAGCTAGGGTTGGTGCTGTAGCTTGGGCCTGTGTAGCAGTAGGAGTAGTAGAAGGTGCAAGAATGTCCTCCTACCTCTGTGAATCCTCTGGGACTTCTATACGTGACAAAATATGTCTAATCTGAGAGCTCATGTCACGAAGTGGAATCACTGAGAGTGTAGATAATGCTCGATATGCATCTAAAAGATTAGATGCTAAATATGATGCCAAACGATGCAATGCATCCACCTCTAAGGCTGCAGAAATGTCTACAGGAGAAGGTATGTCTACAACTCCATAATCATCATCAACAGGTGTGCTAAATGATGCAGCTGTGGGAGCGGTACCTCGAGACTGTAGCATATATCGACTACATCGATCAGAAGAAATCTCGTTAACTGTGTGGCAACAGTGGCAATGCTCGAAAAAATCTGTGTCCTAATTGTGTCATTAGGAACACTCTCACCTGCAGTAGCCATCTGTGGACCTCTTGGCATAACCAAAAGGTTTGGACCCACCATTTCCAGTTTGTTAACGGGTGCAGGAGTGTCCGCGGGTCTAAATCTGTCCGAAAGTCTCCCTTGACCCTGCCCAACATGCCTTGGATAATCTGTATAGTCAACATCATAGTGTAAATGAAATTCTGCAAACAATTGTTTGCAGAAATATAGGGGGAACTCATCCTTCTGTGGCCATCTATGATGAGTAGCCAACCAACGAGGATACATCAATGGTGCGACGAGTGGATCAGTACACTTCGTCGCAGAGTAGCGTCTGACTCTGCGACAATCTGCATAAGATAGAAACATGGATTTCACCATGCCAGTGGAAACCTCAGTGCCAATCTGTGTGTACTTCACAATGCCAATGACACTGTGAGATAAAGAAGAATCAAATGTCTCAATGCTGACATCATCAAAAGGGTTGTATGATTCAACTGTCTGAATCATACGAAATAACTCCTCTCCCATCGCTGTGACCTTCTCCCTATTAGGGAGGGTGGTAGAAGAGGAAAGTGAGGTATCCAATACCTGCATAGTACGAGATAATCTCACAACTGTATCTCTAAATAACTGCTATCTATCATGAGTGGAGGAGGTCGAGCTACGTGCTATACTAGACTCAACACTCTGACCCCCACCACGAACACTGGCATCCCCTGAGGATGCAAGAGCATGATCCCTAGAACTAGATGCTATAATGTATATATGATATAAATATGAGGATATTAATGTGATAAGTATCTAGAGATTTGCACATGCATATATATACAAATATAAACATACAAGTGTATTTAAATTAAAATAATTAAAAGTTAAATTTAATTTGAAACACATGTACATATAAATACACAACATTAAATGTATGGTGCTAAATTTAATCATGTAACGTACATATGTATTTTAAAACAAATAATCTTAGAGACCATATCTAATGTACATTGTAACGTGCTCATGCAAATGTGAAAAATAAATATTCGTACATGTGCATGTATATGAAATAAAAATAAAATAAAATTTCTTGATTAAATGATAACTAAGTGTACACATGTACATACATGCAATAAAAAAATATAATTCTTGACTAAAATCTAGATTTTGATGTAAATGCTTTGATGATTATGGGGAGTGTAGATGAGAGTTAGGACATAGGGATAGAAAAATTTGTTACTAGATAAGTAAATGAGTTTAGTTAGCAAATGTTAGTTTACAATTTAGAACTCATGACTTAATTTAGTAATTTGAATTAGAGTTAAGAATGTTAATAAAGTAAATGGGATATAGTTTTATTAAGGTTGATAGTAAGGTCAGTCTATTATGTGCTAGTAAACATATGAATACCTATTACAACCTATAACAAACGTAATGACCTAGTAGGAGTCCTTAGGTCCCCTTAACATATATATGGATAAAAATACCTAGAAATGTATCATAAGAGGTCGTTATGTGTCATTTGGTGATGTAAGAATCATCATTACCTAATAAGACCTATTATATCCTAATAATACATATTAAGACTTATTAGAACCTATAAAAAATAGTATGACCTATTATGACTCCTATGTCCCCTTAAGACACACATGTATGGATAACGTATTGAAAAATGCAGTTGACATAAGTGATCTTAATGTGTTGTTTGGTAATATAAGACTCATTATTACCTAACAATACCTATTATGTGCTAGTAAACATATGAATACCTATTACAACCTATAACAGACGTAATGACCTAGTAGATGCATGGATAACGTACCTAAAAACATATCATTTAACTAATCTTAATGTGTTGTTTGGTAATGTAAGACTCATTATTACCTAACAATAACTAGTTGTTAAAATGAACATCATCAATATCTAAGTGTGGTTCATTCGGTTAGTAGAGTGCCTATGTTATGGTTAGAATGTGGTATGGGTTATGATTGTAGTTAATATAGGGTTATGTTAGAAGGTGTATTTAATGTCAAAATTAATTTCACCATAAGATATTATTGTTTCACCTCTAGATCCATCAGGTTATGTTAGAAACTAAATAATGTCCCCTAAAGGTTTGCTACATTTTTTACTAATATTTTTCTACATGTTTACCTCATGTTTTTCTATATTTGTTAACTAATTTTTTTGACATTTTAACCTAATGTTTTTCTATATTTTAACCTAATGTTTTTCCTAATGTTTTTCTATATTTTAACCTAATGTTTTTCCTAATGTTTTTCTATATTTTAACCTAATGTTTTTCCTAATATTTTTCTATATTTTAACTTAATTTTTTTCTACATTTTTATCTCATGTTTAACTACATTTTTGCTAACAAATTAATTTAAATACTATTCTAAAACAATATAAAATAATTTAAATAATTTAAACATATTAAAAAAACAATTTTAAGCATTTCACTCACAAAATAGATCAAAAACAACTATTTTAAGTACAATTAACATCTATTAATCAAAAAATACATTTAAAAACTATTAAAAAATGGGGAAAAAAAACCACTAACCAGTTATGGCCGAAACCCTTGACCCGCTCTCCAAAAATCTAGGAACAACTATAGTAACAATGATGGCCGCTAGAGGTTTGCGACAGTTTTTATACTGGCTCGGGGTTTCGGCCGTAACAGTTTCGGTCGAACGGGTTTCGATCAAAATGGTACGAGCCACATAGGCCCGCGAAACTGCCAAGTATGTTCGGATGGAAGCGTTATGGCCGAAACAGTGAAGGATATCACAAAGGGTGACATAGGTTTGTGCTTTTACCCTCAATTGAGCTTTCAGGGGCACTGCCACTGAAAAACATGTGGGGGTACTACCCCCAAGCCCTTGTAGAAATAATTTGGGGAAAAGATACATCAAATAAAGTGGAAAAAATTAACCTCTGAGTCTAATTAGGCTCCACATCACAACAATGGTCTTCTTGGTACATGCTAAATCTTGATTGGTTGACTTAATGGATATTTTATGTTGCAATGGATATATATTTGTAAATATTCTTTTGAATGGTATGGATATGTAATATGTAATGCAAATTAGTTGTATGTGTCACCACATGGGATGTTGTCAAGAGTGGCTAGATTGACAAAGATGAAACTAGTTGCATATACGTGAATATCAAACTATAATTAACATTTTGAAGAATGCACTTGTAATCAGTTCAACTGGTATTATTTTGTGATATTAGTTGTTATGTATCTTTCCCTAAAGAAAGTGTAATCTTCATTATTTGCAAGCCTATTGTACCTTGTCCTAAGATAGCACGCCTTAATCTACCATTACTTTCAGAGAGTAGTATGCTTCCTTGATAATGTGCCTAAATTAGTCATTTTAATATTGTTTATCATATAATGAATTTGATTCTCATTATGGTTCCCCACTTTGTGTTTCAAATATAAAAATATCAGTGTTAAGTGTTGTGCTCTTTCAATTTTAGTTATTTAGAATTGAATATGAGTTGAATAGAATGAATGGTTAATAATTGTTAAGTTTTAGTATATGGTGATTCACCCCCATCCTAACATTTGGAAGTGGTCAACAAATTGATAATGTAAGTGTTTGAGATTGTGTAATAAATGAAGTGTATTATGGGCTAGAGTAGAAAATGTGTGTAAGAATTGAGGTTTTTAACATTTTTGATGTAAAACTAAATGTATATGGATTGTTTGATGGGAAATACATTTGTAACTACTAAACTGGTCCATTTTATAAGTTCCAGTAGAAATGGTTTTTTTTTAATTAAAATAAATTATTCTTTTAATCTAGAATTGACATCATTTTATACAAATCATATGTACATAATTTAAATTTTTGATTCAAAAATCAACAAGCAACGACTATTTAAAATAGGGTAAACCTCAAGCAACAATTAATTTAAATATTAGATATAAAAAATCAAAGTCAACTATATAACCTTATATTCAACCAAGATTGTACTTATAATTCTTAATTAAATAAAAAATACACAACTAATTTCCATCTACAAATTAAAATATAATAATCTTTTAAAATTTAAAAATAACCTAATTTAATAATTAGATTTAATCAACTGCTAAAATTATAGGCTTAAAATATCATATGGAATAATCAAAAGTAAATGAAGAAAGAAAATGATCAACCTAACATCACTATAAAATATTCAAGCACCTTCCTTATGGAAAGTATGCAAAGGAGTCCCCTAAATCACTCATTAAAAATCATATACTATGTAAAATTTATTTCAATAATAATAATTATTATTTCATCTCATTCCTATCATATAATTAATGGGATAAATAATCACAAAATTACAATTTATAAACAAATTAATGAAGCTCCTAAGAGGGGTAAGACTATTTGACTAACTTTCAATTATATATTTCTTTTTAGGATTGTAATAAATTTGTTAAGTGTCAATAAATAATTATACCAAGGGTTATAATAACTCTTGTTAAGTCTCAATAAACAAGGACACATAGCATCTAGTTCCTGTCGATAGAAGAAAAGATTATGAATTATGAACTTCATAGACAAAATATAAAGTATGTTTCCTATGTAGCTTGAAAAATTAATTTGAGTTAGTTGTTTCTTTCCTGTACTTGTAAATATTTTTATCAACATAGGTGTTAGTAGACTTTGTAAGTGATGAAAAATATAATAAATAGTATTGAGTCGATCTCTTCAATTGATTTAGTGTTATGAGAGTCAATTGCTCTAAGACAATTGGGATAGATTCTGTAATTTACAACAGCAGTGAAATATAAGGTCAAATATTATGTTGGTTCAAATGTAAACAATGAAGAAGAGTGAGGCTAAATGTGTTACATTTTTAATTTTAATTTATCATTTGTCTTTGTATGCAACAGTAAAATGTGTAAAGTCTCTAAAATAATTTGTTGTATTTTGTGTAAAAAAAATTGCAAGCCCTATTGTAGCACAAAACAACCAATCAAATTGTCAATAAATATATTTTTGTGAATTATTTCAATTCTAATATATATTAAAACTTAATAGTTGCAAAAAGTAAATGAATAATAGATTGCTCTTATTGGACAAACATATGAAAATTTTGCACTCCCTACTGTAGCAGAGAGAAACCAATCAAAGTGTCAATAAATATATTGTGTTGAATTATTTGTAATGCGATAAATATGAAAACTTTATAGCTCAAAATGTATTTGAATAATAATTTTTCTAGTTGGACAAAAAAATTAAAAAGTTGAAGTGCATTGTGTTGGGACTCAAAATTTGAAGCCTTGATTTTGAGGTACCTTTCTAAGAATTGAGCCCTATACACACATTTGATGCATGTGTGCCTAGTTGTCATGTTGACACCTAAGAAGTGTTCAATGTTTCTAACACCTTGCATTTAGAATATACATGCATCCCATGAAGATAAATTTCCATTCTAAGAAGTTTTGTTTTGAGAAATGTTTAAAACTGCATTTTTGCCCAAGTGTCAAACAATGACAAGAAGCCTAGTTTGCAATTTAATATGTTGCACCCAGTAATGTTTCACGACTCATTGCTTTGAAAGTGTTTAGTACACATATCATAGAACCTATGTTTCATTTTTCAAGTTGTTTCAATATGTTTTGACTAGGTTTTGGATACCTCAAAGTCAGTTGTTTATTGTTGTCATGCTAATGTAAATTGTTCAAAATTCTAGGAGGCTCTGTTTGACTAGTTGTAACTTTGACCTAGTTGACCAAATTGAGAAATTTCTTTTTTTGTTTCATTCTAGAGTTTAGAAACTTGTTATGTTTCAGATTTGAGCTTATGAAGAATCTGTTTGATCAGTTTTCAAACACGATTCCAAATGCAATGTATGATGTTTTACTAGTGTCAAGAAGTGCACATTGATTAGTACCCCTATTTGGGATGGTATATCTCTAAATCTACAAATTTTTGAACCAATTGGATTGTACCATTGTGTTCTACTCTAAAAATACTTTAAATATGCCAATTTTCAAGTCCTGACAAATCCGTCTGCATACTTTCTGAGGTTCAATCCATTTGTGAAAACCACTTTTCTACCACTATTCCCAGTTCTACAAATCCAAGTAGCCCACTTTGATAGCTTTCCAAATTTTTCCATTTATTTTTCATGAGCCCTAATCATAGATTTATATTCTCCTCATAACAGTGAACTAATGCCCTAGTTTTCATGCCCCCAAGTGTTAGTTTGACCTATTTTCGAAACCAAAACCGAATGCACTTTATGGTTTTCTGACACATTTTCTTATAGTCATTTCTGAGAAGGCAACTTTGACAGTCAATATATTTTGACCTTGAATTTTTTATGAGATCAAATCTGACAGGGTAACATAATGTAGAACAAAGAATCAATATGTATGTTTTTAGAGCTTAGTCTTTCAGTCAGTTCTTAAGGCCAGTCAGAGGAATCCTTGGCACGAAATTGATAATTTGCAAAAAATGGATAAATTAAGTTTTAAGTGATCAATTGATGGCATATTTTGATCCAATTTGAATCCAATCATCTCAGAGGTTTAATTGATCAGTTTCTAAGAGTCAGTTATTTTACTTCAAATTTTTTTTAGCTGAATCCACTTTGGGATCTAACTGAATTTAGTGGCTCGATAAAATAGTACGAGTTTCAAATATTTTTAAAAGTAAGGTGAATGTTTTAAAAAGTGGGCAAGGCTTTGATTAAGACTTTTTCTAGAGTTTTCTTGTGGAATGTGGTATCCAAGATCTTTCTCTTCAGATTCAAGAGATACATGTATTCCTAATTTAGTAAGAGAATTGTAAAGTTGAAGGGCTAGTGTTTGTTTGACATTAGGGCCCCTCTGGTTAATGAAAGATTCATCTATTCCCCCCATGTGCCCTATGCTTCAATTCTAGAGAAAGAATTTGCCACATTTGTTGGGACCGATGAGAGTGAAGATGATCGTCAACATATGAATAGAAAGGAATAGTGTTGCACACATGGAGTGATCTTCAATGGTTGTACCCAATGGTTGAACTAAAAATAGATGTGAAATGAGATTTTTCTACTTGTTATGCACATGTTAGAATGATTTTTCATTAGAGACAAAGTTGAATCCATGTTTTGGAATGACAATTTGGTTTGTGTTGTGCAAAATAATTTCAAAGATAAAACAATTCTGGTGGTGTTGTGAAGAGAAAAGTAAAATCAAAATGGTTGACTCATATCTTTTACAAATTTTGTGTTTAGTCCTTGCATCCAATTGTGGAGAATATTGCTGGATCATCTAAAACATCTTCCATAGTGCCCAAATTGCTTGAAGGTGATTGTGACTTCCTCCAAACTTAACCATAGCCAAGATGGAATTTGAAAGTGAGGGAGATTGATGGATATGTAGGTGGATGGTGTTGGAAATATAGTCAGTTTGATGTATTGATGGTTTTCATTTATGGCAACATATACTTAACATTTCATTTATGCATTCAAAGATAGAAAAGTGTCTAAGTATTCGACAGTTTATAAGAGTATAGTGTAGATCTTAATAGTATGGATGATGCACATAGAGGTAAGCTTATGTGACGCTATGGAAGGTTCAAAAAATTTTCATGATGATGTGTACCAGTGGACATGTGTGTATGGTCAATATTGTGTAAGTTGCAGTAAGTTTAACTATGTTGGTAGTTAACAATGCAAAACATGGCATAGCAAAAAACAAAGTTGTACAACATCAAGAATTATTTTGTTTACAAAATGATTACTAAGTCATGTTAAGTCGACTATGTGGATATTATTTTATTATGTCAAATGTGTGAAAGCACGAAAGTCGAGTGAGCAACAATTTGTGAATACACAAGGTATAAATAAAGATCTTATGTTGCACAAATAGTATGCAATTGTGTTGCACAATGAATAGATGCGATGCACAGATATTGTGGAAGTTTCATGATTAGATGTGACATGTGAACTATTGTGAGAACCATTTGCAAGGCTTATGTGATGCAAAATTTGGTGTAAAGGTTAGAGCAAGTGGGAATTACAGCAACAAGCAAGTATTGTATGTATATATATTTTGTGAAAGAACTAAATTGTATAATTGCATGTTAGGGCAATGGGCTCTTCTTGCATACAGTGTAATTGATCTACCTACTCCTAATAGGGTTGAGGCTTTTAACAAGGCCGTGTCCTCTAACAAGGACTCTAGACACTATATGTACTTCATAGACTGCTAACAGGGTCAATATCCTTAACCAAATCCTATTGTTTAGTGAATCATCTAGTGTTTATCATCCCCGCCAAGCTTTTCCCTTGGCCAGGGTTTCCCTAGTTAAAAAATAATGGTGTTATGAGTTCTTTATGTGTATGGTTATATTTACTATTTAGCATTGTTAGTTTACTTTCATATGCAATATATAAAGTAATTAACAATATTCATTTGTGGGAAAAAGTTTGTAGAATATTGATTCACCCCCCCACCCCCTCGGTATCATCTATTTCTAAAAATTGGTATCAAAGTATAGTTACTTTGAAAAGGATTAATAGCTTAAGTAAAATCCCAGTGAATATGGAACAATTAAGAAGAATCTTGAAGAAGCTCTTGAATAGATTGACCTTCTTACTGAAGAGAGAGACAACTTGAAAGATAGATACAAAGATGCAAAGGTTTACATTGGCAAACTGAAAGATTATATTGATGATCTAAAATCTGGCAAGGAATCATTTGTGTAGACTAATGTTAATGATGATTCAAAAAATCTCATGAAGTAGAATGAGATCTTGAAACATGAGCTAAAAATTGTTCAACTTAAGTTGAGTCTTAAGACTGGTGGCAATAAGAGTAAACCTAACCTAAAATCTCAGAATATAGACCTTAGATGCTAGTTAAGCCAAGTGATGCAAGAGCTTTTAGTGGTTTTTTAAAACTTGTAATGTTTTTCTTAGTTTTTAGAAAGTTGGTTTTTATTAATAACCTCGAAATATTACTTTCACTTTTGAATGTTAGTTGGCAGTTCATCTTATCTTAGTTTTAGGAAGCTTCATGAAAAAAATCAATTTTTTTCGAGTTGTTTTAAAAATTACCAAAAATGAAAAAAAAAAATAGTTTTATAAAAAAACTACCAAAAATGGTAATTTCAGATTTGTATTTAAATTTGTAATTTCTCTCATTGCAGGGGAGGAGGATTTGGAAGAATAATAAAGAAGAATTTGGAGTTCTAATATTTATTTTTTTGTTCTTTCTCTTTTATGTTTATGTTAATTATTTAAGAAATTTTGGCTGCATCATCTAGTATTAGAGCACAGAAGGTCTGGAAAAAGGAGATTTTGTGGTTGTGTAGTTTTGAGTTTATGTTTATGCAGGTTAAGAAGAGGAACTAGTTTTTGAAAGACTAGGTAGAGAAGATAAAATAGCTAGGTTGAGGCAAAGGCAAAGTAGAAGCAAGGTTAATGGACTCATTTGAAGAACTAGATTTATTGATGAAGTATTTGCGTAAGAGGAGAGAAGAAAATAAAATAAAATAGAAAGAGAGGAAGAAGGAGGAGGAAGAGAAGAGACAATTAGAGTTGAAAGAAATGTTAAGAAAATTACAAGAAATTATTCAACAATTAAGAAAGCTAATGGAATTGGAAATGCAAAAATGGTACCTACCAGTCAAGAAGAAGATCACATGGCCTATTTAGAAGATTATTCATAAGAAGAAAAGGAAAGAAGAGAAACAAAAAATAAAGGAAGAGATAAAAAAAAAAATGGTGAGTATACCAATGACTTTTTTGACATCAAGAATTGAAGAAGCCAAGATAAACATAGTCGTAGAAGCATCTTTTTGTCATTTTCAGCCTCATGTTTAGAATGAGCAAATAGAAAAGGTTGTTTAAAATGAGATTTGTAATTACGATGTTTCAAATTTTTTAATGAGGTATATGAATGTTCCCAAAGGTATTATATGAATTGTGGAAATTATGGATATGTTGATATATTATATGTTGAAGACATCAATAATTATTGTACAAAGATTTATACAGAAGAAATATAATTTTGGATTTTAAAGGTTGAGAAGATATTGAATAGAATATGGATTAAGAAAAATAAGAGGAAGAGGGATCTAGTGACATATGTAAAGATGAATGATAGAATGTCAAAAAATTAGAAGACTAGGAAGAACAAATAAACTTGCATTCCTTTGAGTCAATAAAATCAATATTTGATACATTGGCAGAAAAGTTCTAGAAAAGAAGCTATACACTTTTTTGTTCTTTTTTTAAAAAAAATTGTAGGAGTTGTGTTCTTTCAACTAGAGGAGAATGATGCAGGAGCCTTTAGTGGCTTTCTAAGCAAGAGCTTTTAGTAGTTTTTTAAAACTTTTAATGTTTTTCTTAATTTTTAGAAAGTTGGTTTTTACTAATAACCTCAAAATATTACTTCCAATTGAATGTTAGTTGGTTGTTCATCTTACCTTAATTTTAGGAAGCTTCACAAAAAAAAAAAGTTTTTTCGTGTTGTTTTAAAAATTACCAAAAATGACAAAAAATAGTTTTATGAAAAAATTGCCAAAAATGGTAATTTTAGATTTGTATTTAAAATTGTAATTTCTCTTATTGTAGGGTGGGGGGGAGGATTTGGAAGAATAATAAAGAAGAATTTAGAGTTCTAATATTTATTTTTGTGTTCTTTCTCTCTTATGTTTATGTTAATTATTTGAGGAATTTTGGCTACATCATCAAGTGACATCTGAATTAGATTCTTTTAAGATGGAGCATGTAGAGTTGGAAAAATACAACATCATTTTGAAAGGAGAGTTGACACAAACTAAACAACAATTAGAGAAACTTTACATGAGCTCTGAGAAAATTGATAAATAGATATTTCATCAAAGACCTTCTTATGACAAGACAAGCCTTGGATATCTTCTTAGAGAGAAGTCAGCAAAGAAAAATGAGATTAAAATAGAACTAGATTCTATAGTAGAAATCCCTAAAGAAAAGTTCAAATGGTCTGATGAAGTTTAGAAAACTAAATTGATAAAGAAATTTGATGAACTTAGAATGGCAAAGCAAATTGAAGAACCTAAGCAAGATGATTCATCCAAAGACGTAAGACATGAATTCAAAGGTAGATGTTTAACATGCAATGAAGTTGGACATATGAAGAGAGATTGTGCAGGTAAGTCTTTTAAACCCATTACTAATTTCTATTGTTATAATTGTCATGGTTATGGACATAAGGCAGTAGAATGTAAGAAACCTAAGTTTATTGATGATAATAAGGATAGTAGAATGTTTAGAAATATAACCCTACAAGTAATAGAAGAAGTAGATCACAAAGAAGATCAAATGATGGAGAGAAACCTAATGGCAAAAGGAAGCAGTTGGTTTGTTACAAATGTAAAAATCCTAGACATATTGCAAGGAATTGTAGAGCACCTAAGAATCGAAATGGAAACAATCAGAGGAAAAATGCACATGTATGTCTATTATGCAATAACTTTGGAAACACAACAAGATTCTATAGAATGGATAGAGGGAACTTTAATAGGAACCCTAATCATAGAAGGAACAATAGGAATGATAGAAGAAATGAAAACGAAGGCAAGAATAGTAAGAAAGAAGTAGTCAAGGAACATGTTGAGGAATTCAAAGAAGAATTTGTGAAGGCTTGTAATCCAGAGAGTTCACATATAGTATTGGAAGAGAAAATCTTTGACGTGCCTGATGGAAAGTTAAAGCCATAGATTGTTTGTGACTCAACCTGCCTGAGTTAAGCTTTTGCAGTAAGTAGCAAAGCATCAATGGTTAGAACTGATGTTAGAGAGTGAGTTAGAGATTGTACAATTAATAGAAGGTAGAAGACATAGACACAAATCTATGGTTCAGTGTGCAAGTCTTGATGTGATCATATGTAAGGCCTCACCCAATCCGTCATAGTACCAATGAGACAATTGCATTACGATGATTTTAATCCTATGTATTTATACACTTTTGAGACTATAGGGTTATGTCATTTAGATATCTGCATTTTGATGATCCACAATTACCTCTGCATATTATGACCTAATTGATGCATTTAATGATTCTATTCATGTTTTAAGCTATTGACATTGCTTTAATAGAAATTGAATGGTAGAAAATGCTTGTAATGTAAGAATGTAATGTTTAAAGTTGAAATTAGAGTTAAAAGATAAATTTTGTTATGCGTTGAGACCTAACTCGCATACCTAGGGATTCAATAGTTATGAAATTTAGCATCTTGTTGCAATGATAAAAAAAAATAGACTATGAAGTTATTCAGAATATTAAATTGACCATGTTAGGTTGATAAGTAAAGTTTGATGTTATAGTATTTTGAGCATTTTACATGGAAATTATTAGAAAAAGTAATTTAATTAAAAAGAATGAGGTATGGAACTCAAATGTCGAAATGTGATATGTAAGTTTTGATATTTTAATATTTTGAAGGTTATATTTGAAATGATTGAGAAAGGGAAAGTTAAATTGAGATGATGAAATATATGCAAGTCTAATGTTGAATGAGATAATGATTATTTCACTTATGTACTTATTATTTACATGATTTTCTTGGACTACTAATGCTTGAGTTTAGTGTGTAGGAATTTGACCATGGGGTTAAAGGGGAATTAAGGCTCAAACTACTACAAACATGACATAGCCAAGGTTGAATCAGTGGAAAAGATTCAAACCTCATTATAATGTGTTTTATTTCGTGTATGTGAACTATATATGTGTGTAATAGCTTAGTTCATGTATTATTGGAGTCAAGTCACTTTTAATGTAATGTGTTGTTTTGTGTGTGTTTTGACACTTGTGTTGTCCATGTAGAGATGCCATGTCATTTAGGGTTTGGCAAGAAGTAACCTAACCCAAACCTGACCCCAATGTAGTACCTAAGTTAACCTCACATAGAAAAATGCCATGAGGAGTCTCAATCAAAGGAAATTCGAATTTGGACTTGGCTAGGGTTTTTAGGGGTCATTAGGTGGTCTCTAAGTGTCTTTTATGTGAGAATAAGTTATCCATATGATAGTACAACAAGTTAGAGGCCTAATTTTGACCATGTGAGTGCCTAGACAGCCTAGAGGGCCCCTTTACCCATGCATTCTTCCATCAATTCGAATTTGGAGTTGTCATATCCATGTTCCCACTTAGTCAAAAATAGAAAAGTTAGAGGAGACAAGTTTGTAAGAAGTAGTGGCTTAGTGTTTTTGCTAAAATAAGTTAGTGAGAAGGCTTTATTAGTGGGTCTTGGCCAAACTAGTGGGGTGTCTACCCACTCTCTAATTTTAGAGATTGTTAGGTTTTGGAGGGAGATTAAGGGAGCTCTACTACAACTATCCTTACCATAGCTTGGACCAAGGTTGGTGTCTCAAAACTTGTTTCTTTCTCATTTCTTTCTTTTAGCATGGTTAAACAAATCTACAAGTGTGAGAGTTCATTAATAGAGTATGCATTTGCATTGTAAATCTTGTGATATGGATTTTTGGGTATTGTGTGAAAGTGTGGTGTTCTTGTTGCATTATGAGCATTGATTAGTATTGTGACAATGCGAGAATGTGTGATGTTCTTGTAAATTTCTTGGTTCACCTTCTTGGTTTTGTTTTTGTTGGAATGGAAAGTGAATGCGTTTTGTGCTTTTGGAGATCCTTTCTTGGTTTTGTTTTGTTGTTCTCCATTTGTTTTGCTATTTTTCTTGTTTGAATGTGTGTGTTGATTGTGATTATGGGTGTGAAGGCTTCACTCACCCTTGGGAGGGCAGAGAAGCCTTGGGTGAAGGGCATAAGTTGGGCTTGACATTGTAGGTGAGAAAGAAAATTTTGTTTTTACCTCATGATGAGGTTGTTATTATGGAGCATGGGCTCCTTCATGGCCATGAATCTTGTTGTTTGGGAGGTACAAGGAGGTTTCTTGGATGAGGAGAAGATGGTTGTTTTGAAGGCATTGGGAGGCAATGCAGTGGTAATTTGTTGTTTGTGTTGTGGTGGCCTTGAGAGGCAAAATGTATTGGCAATATGATATTTATGAATTTCTCCTCCTTGAAGAGCCCACCTTCAGCCAACATTTTATGATTCCAATGGTGAATCATTGTGCAAGCCATGGAAGGGTGTTGATTGTGTTTTGTGTTGTGTCTTCATGCAAAATTTTGTGATGTATGTAACCCGGTTTGAGCCTTGTTCCCCTAGCATGGGGGTGGTCTCTTTGGAGGCCTATGGTTGGGTGGAAAGCACCCATGGTCCTTGTTGTTTATTTGTGACACATTTACAGATTTTGTGCTCAAGGGAGCAATGGAAACAAGATTGGAATGATCATGAGTTATGGAAGAGTAGAATACCTTGGCATCATTGTTCCATTGGATAATTGTGGAAGGAATATGTCAGTTGGTAATGTGGTTAAAAGAGAAAAAAACTACTTCCTATTGTAATTAGTTGTGATTGTGGAATCAATTAGAAAATTGTATACTATTGTTCTTGTATGGAAATATGTTCTTGTATGAAAACATTGATTGTGAAGGAAGACATGTTGAAATCTGATGCACAAGTTTCTGCACATATGAACTTTTCTTGTTAGTTAAAGCCAAACCTCACAAGGAATTTATGTAGGATAATCCTAGTATCAACTATGCAAGGCAGATTGAGTAAAATTGTTGTAAGTTTCATATTTTGTGATTTGATATAATACGGAAAGGTTAAATAATGAGACATTCTTCCTTATGTTGGTATATAAATCAATTGGTAGAAACATTTCATGGTTGTTGTATATCCTTATTGATATGGTTGGCTCAATTTGAAAACATAGGTGATTGAATTGTGAAATCATATATCATGCATTAGATACAGTGAAAGGAAAGTTTCTTTTTATTCTGATAGTTTATTGCATATACATGGAAATCAATTTATTTGCTTTCAAGTTCAAATATATCCTTAGATGTGATAGATGCCTTAGTAACAACAAACTTGCAAATTAAAAATTGGTAAGGAGGTCGAAATCAGATCAATAAACAAGATCTCTGAATATGAGAAAGGAAAGCAATGTGTTAAACTTATAGTGAAAACCATCTTGTAGCTACACTTCCACTCTCTGGAAATTGTATGGGAGGGACAACTAATTCCCATTCCAATTATAGGCCAATAAAATAATAAAAGAATATGCTTTGATACTCCTAGTAAGAGCCAATAAATTTAGAGGTTAAAATATAAAATGAATAATAATAGGTCTCCTAAAATTGTTCCAAAAAAAAAGTCACATGATTTCTCAAAGGGGACACATATGATATAATCATAACATAGTACAAACAAAATAAATAAATACGATTTGAAAACATAAATGCACTAACATATATCCATAACATACCTAGGCACCCATTTTGCACAGGGAAGGGAGACCATGTTCCAAACTTCCCAAGCAGACAGTGGTCCCCACTTGGCGTCCTCACCTTATCCCCACCTCTTTTGGCGCATGTGAGTAAGGTGTTGAGGTTGACCAGCTTTCTGACACAAGTTAGAACCTTCCTTGCTTAGTCGCCTATGCTTTGGAAAGGGCAAAAAGTTTATTGTCAAAACATATTAAAAAGGTTCCATCATAACAACCACCTCATGCCTAGCTATGTGAACCATGCGTTGGAAAGTATGGAAGGCAAAGTAAACATGGGTGAGCGAATTCCTAGGTAGGTTTTGTTATGATTAACTTGCTGTCATGTTTTTCTTTCAGAATGTGGCCTTAGCAATATTATTGAAGGAAGCACGTGACCCCATGTCCAAATCATCCAAATTTGGGAAAAGGGGATTTGAATTTAAATTGGGTAGTGGAATGTTTAGTTAGGATTAAGGGGTAGGAGATAGTATTTAGAAAATTAATAATGTTAAATATGAGTGGCTTAGTCATGTTTTTTTTTTTAAAAGTTAATAACATGTGTTCTAATGTTGTGTTCACATTAGAATTAGATTTAATTAATTTATTTTATTAATATTATTACGTTTAAAATTTTTAGTCATTAAATGTATTATTATTGTTTTGGTAATGTGAGAATTTTTATTTTCGTAATAAATGAAGGTAGTTAGAATTACGTTACCATTAGATGATAGTATACTTAAATTTGAGTATTGGTATTTTTTTTTAGATTAAAGATTTGATTAAGTTATTTAATTGTATGATAGACAATTATTTTAATTAGCAAGTTCGTCTATCTAACATTTCTGAAGAATTATAATTATAATACTTGAATGGTCATTCACATCAACGAGTATATTGTTGATTGTTATTTTGCTTAATAGATATTTATTTATTTATTTGAATTAAAATAATTGTGAAATATGTTATAAATTAGTCACATTCAATTAATAAAGCTTTTTCTTGAATTAGTATTGTAGTATCTTTATGTTGCTAATATTTAGTAAAGTGTTGGGTTAGTGACTAACATATGTGATTTAGCACCTTATGTTTTAACTATGATCATGTACTATCATTATTATTGAGACATTAGAACAACATTTGTGTATTTGAATGTCAATGATTTTATGCTAGATTTGGTCTCAGCACTGACTAGGGGCTAAGTATAGGATCCACTGTAGTATATCTATAACTCAGTAGTTTATTTTTTTAAAAAAAAGATGAAAAAAAAAATGTTGTATTTTTATAGTAAATTTTGGGCATGACATCGTAGTAAGAAAGAATTGTGAGATCAAGGTCACTGACAATCAGAGACAGTATTTTGAGTTTGTGGTAGATATGCATTTATTGTACAATGTGATTTGAAATGATTTACGGATCACAAACAAGATTTGATGTACCATTTGTTCATGTGAAGTGTCTTCAGTGAATTGAAGAAGCAATTTGATAGCAATTGAAGTGCAAAGCAAGTTTGCGAAGTCAAAAGTTGCAGAAGCCCTAAATCACAAATTTGAGGTATTTTACAGAATATTGAATCCAATTGATTGAAGTATTTATAGTTATTGAAAAATGGCTAGTTAAAGAGTGCATAATGTTAGTGATAGACCAAGGCATGTGTTCAAGAAACATCCATTTGTTTCTTTACTTGATGATCTTGTAGGCACATTTTTGCAAGTTCCAGAAACTGTGTTACATGTAGAGGATATAAGGAATTATATACATTGCAAAATCGAGAGTATAGGTGATGAGGAGATTCACAAGGACTTAGGAGTTATGTGTGCTAATGACTTATTCCTAAAGTATGAGTATGCGTACCTTGAAGATTTGAATTTGGTAGAGTATATGTTCTACATAGAATTCAACAATCATGAGTGGACCTAAATTATACTGAGCAGAGTTCATGACAATATGTTCTAGTTAGATGATGCACAGATTGTCATTGACAATGACCTAATCCATAAGGTCAAAGGATTCAGAATTGATGGTTGTAATCCTGTTAATGATAAAAATGTCAAGAAATTAGTGAAGACAAACCAAAAACCAAGTTTAATGAAAGAAATATGAAGGTTGATCCTATTTAGGATAAAGCAGTCAAGTTGTTGACTAAACTCTTAGGGTACAACTTGAACCATGGATCAAGGGTAAAATTTGTACTAGCTAGATTCATTCATATAGCATATGTGATGGTCATTGAAAGGAGAAAAGTTAATTTGTACAACATTGTCAAAGTGCAATTTTTGGATAATATTGCGAAGATAAAGAAAACTAAGAGTGTAGTATTTAGATTTGAGTCCCTATTGACTCATTTATTATTTTATGTTACTAAGAAGTTTCTTGGAGTAATTAGTTGGGATAGCAATGAGTGCACAATGAAGATTGTAACTCAAAGCTATAGATCTAAACCTGAGAATGTCAAAGACATTGATATTGACATAATGATGAAGCATTTTCAATCTGATATGAAATTGAGATATAGGGTACCTCCCTCTATGGTAGAGAAGCATAAGGATGATCTATGGTTTATGGTGGAAACTAATAACACATGCATGGAAGCAGTGATACCTAGAGTGAAGCTCATTGAGCCTATGGGCTATGAGATGGGTGTAGAACTTATTGAAGGGTATGCACAAATCATACTCAAGTTTGAGTAGGATATAGAATGTCCTAGATGGGAAACATATGATGAAAGGTCAAGAATTGTAGAGTCTAAGCTCTATAGAAAGGAGAGTAGAAAGAAAGTAGAGGAGATATATTCCATACTCAAGGAATCTAGCATGACCAAACAAGAATTCAATGAGATAAAGGGAATTTCACTGGAGATGAAATCTAGTGGATAGATAGAAGTGTTGGAAGCAACACCTACTACAATGGAAGGACCTTCAGAAGGTGTAATAGTGGCACAACCATGTGCGCAAGCTCCCATTACACCATATGAAGAAGTTGTGATAGTGCAACCTATAAGAGAAAGCTATGAGAAACCTAGGAGGTGGTTAGAGAAGGAAGCACCTACTTCGCAGAGGAAGTCAGAAAGACTGGTGAAGATTAAGTAAAAGCCTGCACCCCAAGAAAAGAAAAGAGTGAAGAAAATTAGAAATGGGCCTAGAAAAAGGAAGAAAACCATGCAAGTGAGAAGTTCTGAAATCTCAAAGGATGATGATGATGAAAATAGACCTATTGAGCAAGATGCATAGGAAGCCAAGACAACCATAGAAAAAGAAAAAAAGGAAGAAAACCATGCAAGTGAGAAGTTCTAAAATCTCAGAGGATGATGATGATAAAAATAGACATATTGAGCAAGATGCATAGGAAGCCAAGATAGCCATAGGCATGGAAACCTAAGGTAGAAAATCTGAACATGCAAATTATAAATGATGACAATTTTTTTCAATTGAATAAAATTTTATAGTATGTATAGCAGTATGGATAGGAGGCAATTAGAGAATGCCTTAATTAGAAATATGATTATGAGGAATAAAAGATTAGATAGTATTCAGAATAAAATTCCAAAAGACCTATACAATAGGTTGATCAATAGGAAGACAAGGGTAGTAGAAGAAGATCTGACTATGAGGATCTCATTCATAAACAAGTTATGTGATGTTGGATCAAAAGAGGAATCTGAGATAATTTTGAAGGGTATTGAGCCCTTGTTGAGGAACAAAAGAAGAGAAATTCTTCTAATGGGAGGCAACTATGAGGAAGTTAGGCAAAAATCAAAGGAGGCTATGATGAAATATATGTCCTCAGTACCTAAGGAGAGTGCACAAGTAAAGGTTAACAGTCTAGTGTATGTACAAACAAAAATACCTTCCAGTGAAGAGGAAGAGGCAAAAGGGACATAGAAAGCATTATCTCCACCTCACATTGTTATTGGTACTAAATCCATGCAAGTGGATAGTATGCATATAACTATGGACATATAACTATTGGTACTGAATCCATTTGTAGTATATGGAGAAAATATTGTTGGAAATATCACTACCTATACTAGTTCTAACAATGAAGAGGAAGAAAAAAAGAAGGAGGAAGAAGAAGAATAGGAGAAAAAGGAACTTGAAGAAAAGAAGAGGAAAGAAGAACAAGAGAAGAATTAGAAAGAAGAAGAAGAAAAGAAAAAGTTAGAGAAAGAAGAGAAGAAGAAGAAAGAGGTTGAGGAAAATAAAAGTGCAAAGGTACAGATGAGAAAGACTACTATATCTTCAGTTTTATTAGTAGTTGGAACATCGAAAGCAGTACCTATTCCATCTAATGATGAAGACTAGAAAGAGATATTGGGTACTTTGAGCAAATTGTTTAAGAAAAATAAATTTGTAAAGTCTTTGGAGAAGACCCTTGCTGAAGTCTTGGAGTGCATGCAAAAGACTGTTTCTACAACTATAGCTAATCAAAACTTGCAAGATAAGGCAAAAGAGTTGGTGAAGACCTTTGATGGGGAATTCACAACCCTAGCTGAAGTAGTAGCAATGCAAGCATAGAGCAATCATGATGCAACACTATTAAACATAGTGTGCACCAATGTGTGTAATGATTTGAAGGCACTTGATGGAAACATAAAGGAATTAAGATAGTGTATTGCTAAAAGTAAGAAGTTATATGGATAGTGTGCAATGTTCTATACTTACTTATCTAATTTTGATGCAAAGATCAAAGGCCATATAAGTGAGATTCAGTCACTCACTACAAGATTATAGCAAACTGAGATTAGAATTAAAGATTCTAAGAATGAGATTGAGAAGATCCATGATGTTTTCTGAAGCATTTAATTTGATAGGGAGAAGGTAATAAGAAGATTCTCTATTCTCAAAGAATATCTGGCACCCAAAATTGCAATTTTGCAAGGGCATTTGGAAGAATATCTTTTAGCAAAGAATTCCTATGACAAATTCACCTATACTAACTTGAGCACAGTTGAAGTGGCATCCTATGCGCTTTGCCCACTCATCAATATATTAGATAAAGTCAAAGGCAATTGGAAGAAGGAATTTAACATGTTGAAGATTAATTTTGCAGATTACATATCTAGAATGATGAATTGATCAATAATAGATAGCAAGTTTTTGTGATATAATTTTCTTTTTGACACTTTTTCCATTGATGTCAAAGGGGAATTATTATGTAGATAAAATTGTATAAATGTAAATATATATGTAAGGGGAAGCTTATGTATGTATCAATGTAAAGGAGTGATAGGGAATGTAATGATCCATCAAAACATGAATAAAATTGTTATGTTTTGAAGGCAATTTGAGTACAGTTATTTTGTTTTGTTTTTGTTGTGTACGACATCATTTTGGACTTAGCCAATTTTCCCAAATGTTTCTATCAATGCAAAAGGGGCAGATTGTTGGCAATATAGTTATTTTTATGTATTGATGGTTTTCATTTATGGCAACATATACTCAACATTTCATTTATGCATTGAGAGACAGAAAATTGTCTAAGTATTAGACAATTTACAGGAGTACAATGTATAGATCTTAATAGTATAGATGATGCATAGAGAGGTAAGATTATGCATAGCTAAGGAAGGTTTGTATCATTTTAATGATGATGTGTACTAGAGTTCATGTGTGTATAGTTAGTATGGCACAAGTTATAGTAAGTTTAGCTGTGTTGGTAGTTAACAGTGCAGAACATAGCATAGTAGAAAACAAAGTTGTACAACATTAGGATTATTTTCTTTACAAAATAATTACTGAGTCATGTTAAGCTAACTATGTGGATATTATTTTATTGTTTCAAATGTGTGAAGACATGGAAGTCGACTAAGAAATGATTTGTGAATGCGCAAGGTATAAATAAAGATCTTATGTTGCACAAATAGTGTGTAAGTGTGTTGTGCAACAAATAGATGTGATGTGCAAGTACTATGGAAGTTGCTAGATTAGATGTGGCATGTGAACTATTGTGAGAACCATTTTCAAGGCTTATGTGATGTGAAATTTTATGTAAAGGTTAGGGCAAGTGTGAATTACAGCGACAAGCAAGTATTGTATGTATATCTATTCTGTGAAAGAATAGAATTGTATAATTGCATGTTAGGGTAGTGGGTTCTTCTTGCGTATAGTGTAATTGATCTACCAACTCCTAATTGTATATGAGCAATGTTAGTATGCTAATAGAAACCAAATTTAAATAAAGCTTCTACAAACTAAACAAAATTCATAAACTTCAAGACAGACTAAGATGAACTCTCAATTGAGAATATGAACCATTAATGGGCTCTCTCAATGAGAAGCTCTCTTGTTGAGTAGCTTTGTCTAAATAGATAGGATGTATGCTCAAGCTTATGCTTCAAAAAGGGCTTCAAATGGAGTTGGAATTTGGGTGTGAGTGTATGGTTTTGATGTAAAATGGCTTCTCAAAATGGCATTATGACTTTACTTCATGGATTGTGTTATTTTGCAAAGGGGAAGGATCCAATTTATAGGCAAGAGGCTTGAGGGATTGAGGGCTAAGATGCAAGGATGGGAAAAAGCTCATGGAGGGCTCAGATTGCATGAGAAGAGAGCACATGGATTGTGCTTCCTTACAGCCAATCAAGGAGTGACACATGTCACAGGGTGAGAGGATGGAGGAAAGGGGAAGGATGAGTCAACAAAAGAGGCTCAAGGGATAAAATCTTCATAAAGACCCTCATATTGGCTTGTAAGAGCAATAAAAGAGCTTGTAAGAGTCATTTATGGCCTAGTGGACTTCATAAAGCTTTATGGTTGAGATATTTTGAGGGAGATGAGAGCAATTTCGACTTGGGCTTGATTAGGAGGGTTTTAAGCTTGCTTAGGATTGTGCAAATGATTAGAGGATGGATTAGGATGGTTTAGGATTAGCTTAGGGATAGGCAAGTGGATGGCATTTAATGAGGGTGGGTGAAGGAGGAGATATTTGTTAACTTTGGCTTGGGTTAGTAAGTTTTAACCCATTTTTAAGGAATGTGACAAGGTTAGGAGGGGATTAGGATTAGGTTTAAAGAAATCTTCTAGAAGAGTCTAGACTTTGGATGAGGATAAAGACTTTCTAGAATAGTCTAGAATTTCCTAGGATGAGGATGAAGACTTTCTAGAAGAGTCTAGAACTTCTTAGGATGAGGATGAATTAGATTTTTAGGAAATAAATAAAGTTTTATTTATTTCAAGGGTTTGGGTTGAGGAGATATTTATTAAAACTTTTTTAATAAACATGAGGATTAATATTTAATCTTAATTAAATATTTTGAGTTGGGATTAGGGGTAGGAAATGATGGGATTAGCCTTTAATCAAAATTAAAGAAGGATTAGAAGATTTTGGAAGAGGTTAGTGGTCTTAAGGAAATTGGCCAAGTTTTGAGCAAAAAATAAATTTTTAATTTATTTTGGGTTTTTTGGTCAATTTATTAATTAAATAATTAATAAATAAAGAAATAATGTTTAAATAAGATTTAAACATTTTTGGGAGGGATTCCTTAATTAAATATTTTTAATTAAGATAAAGGGATTTAATGGCATAAAAATAAATAAATAAATTAAATAATTAATTAATTAATAAATGATGATGTCATCAAATTTTCTTCAGAAAATAAAAATACTTTATTTTCTAAAGGTTTTTAGGTGTCTACACTAATAAGGTTGAGGATTATAATAAGGCCTAGTCCTCTGACAAGGACTGAAGACACTATATGTACTTCATAGACTCTTAACAAGGTCAATATCCTTAACCAAATCCTATTGTTTAGTAAATCATCTAGTGGGTATCATCCCCACCAAGGTTTTCCCTTAGCCATGGTTTCCCTAGTTAAAAAATAATGGTGTTATGAGTTCTATATGTGTATGGTTATATTTGTTGTTTAGCATTATTGGTTTACTTTCATATGCAAGATATAAAGTAATTAACAATATTTAATTGTGGACAAAAGGTTCTAGAATACTAATTCATGCCCCCACCCCCCTCTCTCAGTATTATCTATTTCTAATAGATGAGCATCATAGAAATTTTTTTAGACCACCTAGAATGATAGATAAGAAAATTTTTGTTTGGAGTGATAGTGATGTCAATGGCAATAGGCCTAGTTTTTTGAGGGGAAGTAGCAGCTCTATGTGCAAAAAAACTCCATTAGCATTGTCCAATATGTTCCCATTCGCACAACATGGTCAATCACTTGATGTTGTCCTTGTTTTCCCCCACAACATATATGATTGCATGGATGAGCTATTAAAGAAAGGAAGATAGTCTCTTGTTTTCTCTCATGAGGAAGGTAGTGCCATCATTTTCCCCATGGCCTATCATTTGTCCCACAGCTAACACAAGCTAAACCAATTTTTAAATGGGTTTGTTTATCCCACATTGGCGATGCAAAAGGTTTTTGAGATGTTTTTACTATGGATTATTTACCTTATGAAATGTCTGAAGTGCAAGTGCTTTTGGACATAAAGGAGACTTATTAAAAACATGTGGTGGGCCCGAGGCTAGCTGGTGGGTATTGTGAGTTAATTTTAAACAAACAAGATCACATGGACAATGAGGTGGCACTGATGTGGATTGTCAAACAAATCAAAAGTGGACACATGGTCGCGAGCTAGATAAATCACAGCATGTCACGTGGCACATATTTCAAGTAGGTTACATGGCAGTTTCAAGATGGATTCTCTAGATGTCAACATGTGGCAAGATCCAATGGATGACACATTCCCACATTTTGAAGATGCAAAGTCAATAAGGAAAGTGGGGTAGCAAGAAGCTACCACATGGTATTGGGCGTGGGTGGTAGTGACAGAGTATTCTAGCCAGTCAAAGGATGCTACATGGAAATGATGTGTTAGGGAGCCTAGCAGGTGATGATGTGGCATAGTGACTATGCATGGAGATCCAATAGGAGACTGCCACATGGCATGTGTCAGGTGATAGTTGGTAGATTAGTGGACCAATCAAAGGAGGATGATTGTGTAGAACTTGACCAGTCACATGATGACACATGTCATAAGTAGTCAAATTAGTTTGACCTAAATGGAAATCTGGAGGGAAAAGTCCAAAGTCCATAAATTTTAATTTTTTAATAGTTACCTCTAAAAATACATGTAGAAGTGTTGGAAATGATTGAAAAGATCATGAATGAAGAGAAATGGAATTGGTAAAGAATGTTTCAATCATTGTTTTGTCATTGATGTCAAACTTGCTAATTGCAGGAATGACAATTGCTTAAGTGATCCAAATACTATCAATTGATTGATTGACAAGGAGGTGGCAATCAATAAGATGTAACTAGAGTACCTAGAGAAAGGTTGAAGTTATGATGTTGTAATGAAGTATAAGGATCAGCTAAGCCATTGATGAAATAGTGCATTGATGACATACTCTAAGACACAGAGGATGGACACACTAAGACACATCAAAGATGTAAGGATTAACTAAGTTCATTAGAGAGAGTCAAGCTAGCTAGTTAGAGCCGAACAGATTCTCAGTTGAAGCCGAGCAAGTTCAACTTTAGTGTAAGCCAAGTAATTACTCTGATGTCGAGTAACACAAAATCCTTCAGGTGCCGAGCAGCAGAAAAAGATAATGGATGCTGAGTAACTCTTCAAGTGCCGAGAAAAGCAGAAAATGCTATAGGTGTCGAGCGCCACTAAATAATAATAGAAGTCGAGTAACATAGAAGGAGCTGAGCATCAGTAAACCAATAATGTCGAGTTGTTGCATTATTTGTTAAAGTCAAAGATTCACTAGATCAGTAGTGATAAGGTTGTTACATCAAATTTTGTGAATTAGTTGGATGATATGGATGATGAGTAGATGTCATAGAATTCTATGTAATCCATGCAAACCAATCCAAGGCGAATGCTAATGGATTTATAATGAAATTTCTAGAAGAAACAATTTGGAGTATAAACAATACTATTTTCTCAAGAGAAAATTAAGATTTGAGTAGGAAATGAAGAACAAAACTTCTTTATAAGGAGTTATAGGTCAAAGATCAAGTGCGCATGCATGAGAGGGAATTGGTCATAAGTGTGGTCATGCGAAGAAGCCTAGAGGAGTAAGAACAGAGCATCAAGACTTTGAGTTGATTAAGTGACTAGAGATTGCATTGGCATAACAAGTGGAAGAACTCAAGGAGACAGATCTTGAAGGATGAACAAGCTATCATCACTACAAGGGAGGAAAGCCAAGCAAAGAAAAGGACTGAAGAGCGATCTAAAATCTGCAAGGTTGAAGTTGCAATTTGTATCAGGTCAAAACCCCTCTAATACTTTCTTACCATTGTATTAGATAATCCTACATTGCTAGGTTAGCTTAACATCTAGGTAGATAAGCCTCAGGAAAAGGATAGAAGATCCCCAGAAGAAGGATAAAGAGATCCTCAGGAGAAGGATAAGAGATCCTCAGGAGTAGGTTAGGAGATCCTTAGAGAGGGATGAAAGATTCTTTTGAGAAGGTGACTGTAAATCCCATAGACTTGGGTGAGCCTAACAACTCTATGTAAATCCTTTAACAAGGTGACATTCTAAGTTGAATGTTCTTAAATCCTTTAACAGGGTCACATTTAACAATGTGTTGTAGCCTTTAACAGGGCAGACCATCAAAAGTGGTTGAAATCAATTGCACAGTTATTTTATGGGTATCATCCCCACTCCAATTTTACCTTCTTATTCCTGGAGGGTTTCTGGGTTATCAAATCCTTAGTGTTATGGTGTGATGCATGTTTACTTTTAATGATTATTTAATGTTCAATTGCATGCATGATAATTTTAGTTATGTGCCATTAAGGATTTGTAGAAAAAGTTGTATTGGACATCATTAGACCTTGGATAACTGATTCACAGCCTCCCCCCCCCCCCCCCCCCCCCCCCTCTCAGTTATTCTAAAGAATTATAACAATTGGTATCAGAGCTCACTACTGATTTGTTTCAAGGTACTAGTAGCAGGATAATCAAGATGTCCAAGAGAGAAGTTCCCAAGCTAAACAAAGACAACTTTGTTGCATGGCAAAGTCTAATGAAGCTACACCTCGGATCAATAGGTGACTATGCACAGACCTCAATCATAGTTGACCATGTAGAACCTGTAGGACCCCTTATTGCAGATGACATGAAAAAGAAGAAGGAGCACAATCAAGCAATGTTAGATATTGCTTCAGCACTAAGCTATGTTGAGTATGATGACATCAAAGGATGTGATACTTCACATCAGATGTGGAATACATTATCAAGAATCTATGGAGGAGATGACAATGTCAAGAGAGCTAAAAGAGAAAGCCTAAGAGGAAAATTTGATGACATGCAAATGGAAGAAGGAGAGAATGCTGCTCGATACGGTGCAAGAATGAAGGAAGTAGTTAGTGCCATAAGAAGCCTACGAGGACAGTTAGCAGAAGAAATAGTATGTAGCAAATAATTGAGAACTTTGCTTCCCATCTATGCTATAAGAGTATCAGCCATCCAAGAGCTAAGGTGTGTACTAGGCAACACAGTGACATTTGAAGGAATAATTGGAAGACTCACTGCCTTTGAGCTATCCAACTTCGACAACTACAAGCCAAAAAATTTTGAATCTACATTTAAAGCTAAGATGAAAATGAAAGACAATGAGGAGGTTCAAACAAAGAAAATGAATGGAAAAGGAAAGTATGTATCCAATGATAGTAGCACTGATGAAGATGATGTAGACCAATTAGAGGCATTACTAGCAAGAATATTTCATAGAGGAAGAGGCAAATTCAAAGGTAAGCTACCAATCATTTGTTTCAATTGTAATGAAGTTGGTCACATTGCAACCAGATGCACACAAAAGAAAAATTAAAAGGATGGAGGCAGCTTCAAGAACAAGAAAGAGGAAAATAAGGACTACAAAGGTAAAGGAAAAAGATACTACATTGTTGAAGAAGACTCTGACGAGAATGATGATGAAGTAGTCTATGTGGCTATGAAAGATAAATCAGATGAAGATGAAGCAACTTCTCTAGTAACCTGCATGAACAAGAATGATAGATGAATCATAGATAGCAGATGCTCTCATCACATGATTGGAGACAAAAGTAAGTTCATAAACTTTATTCAATATGAAGGAAATAGTGTTAGATTTGGTAACAATGCACCATGTCAGATCAAAGGGAAAGGTAGTATCAAGCTTACTAAAAAGATATCATGTGATAATGCATACTATGTTGAAGGACTAAATTATAACTTGTTAAGTGTCTCACAGTTAGGCAACATAGGGTGTAAGGTTGAATTTGAAAAAGGAGTTGCTAAGATTTATGATTCTCAAGGAAGTCTATTAGGAAAAGGTTATCAGACTAAGAGTAATTTGTTTTACCTTGACATGGAAGATGCTTCTTGTCTTATTTTCCAAACTAATGATGTATGGTTATGGCACAAGAGGCTATGTCATGTAAATTTTGACAATCTGATAAGCATCAGCAAAATGAAGAAAGTCAGAGGTCTACCAAAGTTGAAGAAGCCTAATAACACCATGTGCAAACAATGCCAACTAGGGAAGATGAGCAAGTCAACTTTCAAAAGCAAGACTTATACTTCTAATGAAGTATTAGAGCTAGTTCATATTGACTTGTGTGGTCCTACTGAAGTAAAAAGGTACATAGGTGTCAGATACGTAATGCTATTTGTAGATGACTATTCAAGAATGATGACAGTCATGTTTCTGAAACAAAAATTAGATGCATTCCAAATGTTCAAATGGCACTTGGCCAGAGTTGAGAAAGAAACTAGAAAGAGCCTAAAATGTCTCAAATCTAATAGAGGAGGTGAATTCACATCAAGAGAATTTGAAGAGTTCTGCAATGAAAGAGGAATTAAAAGGTAGACATCAACACCCAGAACTCCACCTCAGAATGGTATAGCAAAGAGAAGGAATAGATCAGTTATTGAATGTGCCAGGACCTTAATGATGGAGAAAAATGTTGCACTCAAGTACTAGATAGAAGCTATAAGTACTGCAGTCTACACACTCAACGGAGTTCAAGTCAAGAAAGGTACAAATGTAACACTTTTTAAATTATGATATGGGCATTCTCCTAATGTAAAATATTTCAAAATATTTGGATGCAAATGCTATATATATAAAGAGTCTAGGAATGGAAAGTTTGATGCAAAGAGTGAGGAAGGCACATTTCTTAGTTATTCACTAGAAGCAAAGCTTATAAGTGCTTGAATGGTAACACTAACAAAGTAGTAGAAAGCACAAATGTGAAATTTGATGAGCTTGCAGAAGTTCAAAGTGTTGAGAACACCAAGAAAGAAAAAGAATACAAGAACCTTTTTATACTTTTATGAAGGTATACCTAATAATGGTGAAGTTGCAACTCAGAATGACAATCAACAATAGAATCTAATATCTGTCAAGTCACAGACAGTGAATGTTGAACAATAGACACATTCAGAAGCTGAGCTATAGAATACAAAAAATGTTCATTTAGATTATGAGAATATCCAACAAGAAGAAAATGAACAAATACCTGATGAAAATATGCACGAGGATGCAGATTCTGAAAAAGACAACATGCAAACAAGGAAAAAACCTGTATTGGCAAAGTATGTGAAAAGACATCATCTTGTAGATCAAATTATTGGAAACAAAGAGGCAAGACCAATGAAAAGGAATAAACTCAAAAATGAAACATGTCTGTTCAGAAAAATAGAACCAAAAATAGCAAGTGAAGCCATAACAGATGATGACTGGTATAATGCTATGAAAGAAGAAATAGAACAAATTGAGAAAAACAAGACATGGACCTTAGTCTCAAGACCAGTTGACAAAAATGTGATTGGAACCAAGTGGGTGTTTAGAAACAAGTTAGATGATAATGGTGAAATCACAAGGAACAAGGCAAGACTAGTTTGCAAAGGATATGCACAAGAAGAAGGACTAGATTATGGAAAAACTTTTGCTCCAGTTGCCAGAATGGAAGGAGTAAGGACCTTACTGGCATATGCAACATTCAAAGGAATTAAAGTCTATCAGATGGATGTAAAGTCCACATTTTTGAATGGTATACTTGAAGAGGAAGTCTACATAGAGCAACCAAAAAGGTTTTGTTGATGAAAAGAACAAAAATAAGGTATGTAAACTGCATAAGGCTCTATATGGATTGAAGCAAGCCCCTAGAGCTTGGTATGAGAGACTTCACAAGTATTTGGTGTAAATAGGATTTGAAAGAACTGATGATAACAAAAACATGTACATCAAATCAGAAGAAGGTAAGGATATTCTTGTATTTGAAATATTTGTGGATGATATAGTTTTTGGAGGAAAGGAAGTAATGTGCAAAATTTTTTCTGACAAAATGAAACATGAGTTTGAGATGTCTATGTTTGGAGAAATCAAGTTCTTTGTAGGATTGCAAGTACATCAAATAAAACATGGCATATTTGTGACACAATCAAAATACATCAAAGAGATACTCAAGAAGTTTGGATTGGAAGACTCCAAACCTGTCATCACAACAATGGCAATAGGACATAAGCTATCTAAAAATGATGAATCAGCTAAAGTCAATCAAACAATGTATAGATCCATGATTGGAAAACTATAATATGTTGTACATAACATACCAGACATAACACTAGTAGTTGGAATTACGACTAGATTCTCTGTCAATCCTAGAGAAAATCATCTCATGGCAGTAAAAAGGATAATGAGGTATCTCAAAGGAACTGATGATTTTGGCCTATATTACAAAAATAATGAGAAGTTTGAGTTCAATGCATACACAGATGCAGATTGGGGAGGAAACATTGATGATAGGAAAAGCACAAGTGGAGGAGCATTATTCTTAGAAAAAAGGCTAGTTACTTGGACTAGTAAGAAAAAAACATGCACATCTTAGTCCACTGTAGAAGCAGAATATGTGGCAGCAGCAATCGATTGTACAAACATTGTGTGGCTTAAACATCTATTGAAAAGAATGAAAGAAGAGGTAACCAAACCTGTGATAGTGTTTTGTGATAATACAAGTGCAATAAACATATCCAATAATCCAGTGATGCATGCAAAAACCAAGCATATTGCAATCAAGTATCACTATGTCAGAGAATTGGTGGAAGAAAAACAAGTGAAAATGGAATACATTCACACAAAGGAACAAATTGCAAATATCTTCACCAAACCATTGCCCAAGGATGCTTATGAATATCTTAGAGGCAAGTTGAGGTTGATGCCCCTAACTCAAGCAGTCTAAAGAAACATAGAAGTTGCCCTGCATCAATAGGAGTAGATCATTAAAATATCAGTAGAATGATATAGAGGATGACAACAGGAGAAAAAACTCTAGATCAATCACAAGTATGGTGATAGAGGGAGAAAAATATGAAGATGCAAAGCCTCTATTTAGCATGTTAAAGATGCTACATCTTTGGCATTTATGTCAAAGAAGGAGATATAGGAGAAACTAATCAATACAAAGTAAGAGGGAGATATATATGGAGATACATATGAAGGATCAAGAATACAGAGTAATGATGCAATAGTCTAGAGGGAAAAGCAAAACAAAGGATTCAGATTTTGGTGGTAACTAAGTTGACCAGCTTAATCATTTGATCAGTTTGGTTTGCCATCAATGCCAAAGAGGCAGATTGTTTGAAATGATTGAAAAGATCATGAATGAAGAGAAATGGAATTGGTAAAGAATGTTTCAATTATTGCTTTGTCATTGATGTCAAACTTTCTACTTGCAGGAATGACAATTGCTTAAGTGATCCAAATACTATCGGTTAGTTGATTGATAAGGAGGTGGCAATCAATAAGATGTAACTAGAGTACCTAGAGGAAGGTTGAAGTTATGATGTTGTAATGAAGTATAAGGATCAGCTAAGCCATTGATGAAATAGTGCATTGATGACATACTCTACGACACAGAGGATGGACACACTAAGACACATCAAAGATGTAAGGATTAACTAAGTTCATTAGAGAGAGCCGAGCTAGCTAGTTAGAGCTGAACAGATTCTCAGTTGAAGTCGAGCAAGTTCAACCTCAGTGTAACTTGAGTAATTATTCTAATGCTGAGTAACACAAAATCCTTCAGGTGCTGAGTAGCAAAAAAAGATAATGGATGTCGAGTAAGTCTTCAAGTGCCAAGCAAAGCATAAAATGCTATAGGTGCCGAGCACTAGTAAATAATAATAGAAGCTGAGTAACATAGAAGGAGCCGAGCATCAGTAAACCAATAATGCTGAGTTGTTGGATTATTTGTTAAAGTTAAAAATTTGCTAGATCAACAGTGATAAGGTTGTTACATCAAATTTTGTGAATTAGTTGGATGATATGGATGATGAGGAGATGTCACAAAATTCTATGTAATCCATGCAAACCAATCCAAGGTGAATACTAATGGATTTGTCATGAAGTTTCTAGAAGAAACAATTTGGAGGGAAAATAATATCATTTTCTCAAGAGAAAATTAAGATTTGAGCAGGAAATGAAGAACAAAACTTCTTTATAAGGAGTTACATGTTAGAGATCAAGTGCACATGCATGAGAGGGAATTGGTCATAAGTGTGATCATGCGAAGAAGCCTAGAGGAGTAAGAACAGAGCATCAAGACTCTGAGTTGATTAAGTGACCAGCGATTGCATTGGCATAACGAGTGGAAGAACTCAAGGAGACAAATCTTGAAGGGTGAACAAGCTGTCAGCATTGCAAGGGAGGAAAGCCAAAAAAAGAAAAGGACTGAAGAGCAATCTAAAATCTGCAAGGTTGAAGTTGCAATTTGTATCAAGTCAAAACCCCTCTAATACTTTCTTACCATTGTATTAGATATTGAAATCCTACATTGCTAGGTTAGCTTAACAACTAGGTAGATAAGCCTCAAGAAAAGGATAGAAGATCCCCAGGAGAAGGATAAAGAGATCCTTAGAAGAAGGATAAGAGATCCTTAGGAGGAGGATAGGAGATCCTTAGAGAGGGATGAAAGATTCTTTTGAGAAGGTGACTGTAAATCCCATAAACTTGGGTGAGCCTAACAGCTCTATGTAAATCCTTTAACAGGGTGACATTATAAGTTGAATGTTATTAAATCCTTTAATAGGGTCACATTTAACAATGTGTTGTAGCCTTTAATAGGGCAGGCCTTTAATAGGGTAGACCGTTAGAAGTGGTTGAAATCAATTGCGCAATTATTTTGTGGGTATCATTCCCACTCCAGTTTTACCTTCTTATTCCTGGAGGGTTTCTGTGTTATAAAATCCTTAGTGTTATGGTGTGATGCATGTTTACTTTTCATGATTGTTTAATGTTCAATTGCATGCATGATAATTTTAGTTATGTGCCATTAAGGATTTGTAGAAAAAGTTATATTGGACATCATTGGACCTTGGATAACTGATTCACACCCCGCCCCCCCCACCCCTCTCTCTCAGTTATTCTAAAGAATTATAACAAGAAGGCCATTTTAAATCAAAGAGGTTATATTATAAAGTTTTAACTTTAAAAAATGTTTTAAATTTTTGCAAAATATAATGCATACCTAAGAGCCATATCTGAGCCTAAACTTCAACTGGACATTTTGGGCATCTTCGATAATCAAATATATGACTATCATATACCGTTGGAAAGCTCTTGGAGCAAAATTTCTAGTTTTGAGGTTTTTTATTTGCACAAGAGGAAATACAATGGAGTTATTTGTGGTTTTTTCCTAGGTGCCTTTTTTTAAACCACATTTAGGTATAGCAATTTAGAGTTGGTTTTTGGAAAAATGATGAATTGGGTATACACCAAGGTTGTTAGGAATATCGTTAGTGATGGTTTTTTCATCTCTAGATTAGTTTAGTGGGGGATTTTATCAGTAGTTCAGATGCATATATGATATTCTATCAGAGCAAGGATTTTTCATCATTAGGAAGAGATATTTTGAGTTTGTTACACTCAGTGATGAGATTCCTTTTAGAGTTTGGTTGTAGAGAGAAGAGAGATACTTTGTATCAGTAGGGAATGAAGATTCAAGTGGATATGTTCAATTGGCAGATCAGATATAGTTCCTTCTTTCTCTTCTATATCTTCCTCTTTCTCTCTCATTGTAAAGGTTGGTTGTCATTTGTTTGTGAGACCACAAGGTTGGATCTAGAGTTGTATTTCCACCATTCCTCAACTTTCTCTTGTATGAATAGTAGTAATGAAGCTAATATAGATAGTTCTAGTCTATTTAGTGGTTCTATGAGTTATTTGTATGCATCTTGAATGTATAATTTCAAAGAAATGAATACAATGAACAACAAACTTCTTAGTTTCATTCTAATTCTTGTCTCTTAACTATATAATTTGCAATTTTTTTTTGGTTTAGGGACAAAGAACTTAAACCCTTTTGCATCCCCTTAAGGTTGTATGTCTTGTATGTTTTGTTGTTGGAACAAAGAGCCAAGTAAATGCTTGATATATTTGACAAGGTTGTTGGTTATTTGAGAAGGATATTTGATGAGTATGAGGTCTTTATGAACACTGATGTCTGATTCACAAAGTGATAGGATAGATCTAATTTTTGATGTATGGAATATGTCACTGGTATCATAGATGTATGTGTGTGATTTATGGAACTACCCAATAGATATGGCATTGATTAGCTACAGGATCAACATGTTTCTTATTGTTACATATTTGGGATATGCTAAAATCAAATTTTATAATCATCCATTTCCCTTTCTATTTAAGAGCTAAAAGGATGCCCTCACTCAGCTTGTGGATTTCATAGGATTTGTAATTTTTTACTACACATCTTTTTTATTGCATAAGTATAGGAGAAATAAGGGTTTTAATTTCTTTGTCTAGATTCAGTTGTATGCTTTTGGCACTGGTACATATGAAGAATCTATAGGTTCACCCACCTAGGTTTTGCAGAGCCTGAAGAAGAAGGAGTATAGCCTTATGGTTGGCCCCAATGTCTAAATAGGTATGTTGTAGATGGGAAGTAGCTGCCTCTAGTTGTATTTATTCCTATCGCTGGGTTATTCAAAAGTTGTTAATTCAAAAGCCAACACATTGAATGATATTGTTTCCTCCCTATGACAAGAAACTAATAATAATGATAGCATTATCATCATAGAAGATTTGATATATTGTGAAATATTATTGAAATATAAATATTTATTATTATAGAAGAGGTTTAATGAATAAGAAATTAAATTGTTACAAGATTATTTTGAATCTCCTCCACAAAAATAGGAGCTCCAATATTTTAGAGGTGAGATTTAAGAAATATATATATATATATATATATACTAAGGCTAGAATTTGTTCCACCATCTTAGAAAATTTATTTATCATTTGTCAAACATTTAATGTTTTAAATTCTTCCTTAAAAGAAAATATCTCATGCAAACAAATTAAAAAAATAAAAATCAAATCTATCTAATTTAAAATATATATAATTCATTATTATTATTATGTATAATTTGTTTTATGTTTACTTATATTTTATCTTTGTAAAATTAAGACAAAATTTTAATAGATAAATATCAAGATGGTTTTTCCCTTTGATCATTTTTTTGTATTTTAAAAATATAAAAATAAAATATATATTTGGACTTATTACATATTCAATACAACATGGTGTTAAATTTTTTGTTGTTGTTTAGATTTGCTAATAATTGAATGTTGTTTAAAAAAATTTACTATCAAAATTTCAATTTAATTGTATCTTTAAATTTTGGAGCTTAAAACTGGAGCCTTTGACAATTGAACTATTGATTAATCTTTTATTCAACAGAATTTTTAATTTCAAATTTTAAATTAATAAATTATTGTTATATTTTTTCTATTGAAAAAGAATATACCGGGGGTGAGCTTTGGATGGAGAAAATGGCAGTGATGAGGAGCGATGAATGTCAGTTGGGCTAGGGATCAATCCCTAGCTTGTGTTTGTTGTTTGTCCTTTTTGCTGATATTCTTCCGTGTTCTTCTTGGATTGACGGTTGCTAGACAAAGTTGGTGTAGGTTTCAAATTTTGGAGAGAATTTGCAAACAATTTTGGATTGGGGTTTTTATTGTTTGCATGGCAAGGCTTGGGATTTCTTCTACATTGGTGAGGATAAATGGTTCTTCTCCAAATGTGCATGCAATGAGATCTAAATCATTTTGTTCAGGGAAGAGCTCCAAGATGACAAGAGTTAATGGTTGTTTTCCACATAGCCATGATCACTCTATTCTAGTTATTCCTCCGATGGTGGTGATGGAGGACATTGAATATTGGACCAAACATGCTTTGATATACAAATTTCTTGGAATTCAGATTTCCTTATCTACTCTTGAGGAATGGATCTGTCGATTATGGCAGGTGGAAGGAGATATGGAGCTCATGCTGGCCAGGAATAGCTAATTTTTTGTTGTATTCTCATGTATGTCTGATCGTGATTGTGATTTTGAAGGAGTGCCTTATTTCTACAACCATGTGGGGATATTTGTCAAACCCTAACATTCAGGATTAAATTTTGTTGAGGATCTCCCTTCAACAGTGTCAATTTGGTTTCACTTGCCTCACCTTCCCCTGGAGTTCTAGCAAGAAGGCATCCTCCATCAAATTGTTGCTTTGCTAGGAAAGCCAACTATGATTGCACAATGATCCCTCAATAAAAAGGTTATTTCTTTTGCTAGAATTTTTTTTGAAATTGATTTGAATAACCCATTACCAAATTTGTTCAAAATTTGTCTTGGGGCTTCTTCCTGGGTGCAATAGTTAGATTATGAATCCCTCCCTTTTCGATGCCAGATATGTCATGTGTATGGTCATTTACAATATTAGTGTCCTCGCAACTTGACTTCTAAATGAGTTGATGGTTCTATAGCCAGCAACGGTAGCAGTTTGGCAGATTTTGTAGGGAAAGGACAAGCTCAGATAGATAATACAACCAAGGGAAGAATCAACCAGAAACTATAGGAAAGGGAAAGGCTCAAATGTAGGATAAGGATGGATTTACCCCTACTCGTCCACAAGCTAAGGGGCATGGTTAGAAGAAGCCTTTGAAAGATAGACAATCTGACTCAGGTTTTAATCACTTTGAGGTGCTAGATAGTATGGTTCTAGAGGAGGGTATTCCTCCTAGTATCTCTTCTGACCTAGTTTGCCCATATGAGAGACTTTCACCTCATGACACTTGTGGGGCATCCTAGGTTGTGGTACACCAGAATTGTAAGGTCCCTAATGATCTTGAGTTAGATGCTTTGGTGACACATGTGATGTTGGAGGATAATGACATTATTCTGGTAGATTTGGTTAAGGATGTGCTAGCATCTAGTAAGGGTAAGGGGTCTCCTCTCCCCTTGGGGTTGATGCATAGACCATTTAAGTGGGTCTCCTCCTCTAAAAAGTGGGCACAAAATAGGGAAAGAGAAGATTAAACTCACAAGATATATATTGATAGAGTTTGGGTAAGTGAAACCATTAGATGCTCATTTTCCCCATTCTACTCAATGATGATTATTCTCTCATAGAATGTTAGGGGGTTGAATAGCACCCCTAAACAAAAGGTTATTTAGAGTTTGGTGGTTGCTCATTCTCCAAATGTTTTTTTATATCCAATAGACTAAGCTCTCTATGGATTCTATGGTCCAATATGCCTCTAGTATTTGGCCTCATGGGAAATGCCAGTGTGTTGGGGCTATGGGAAGTACTAGTGGTTTGGCTATCTTTTGGGAACCACTGAGAGTTTCTCCCCTTAGCTGGGTATCTTCTCACTCTGCTCTTTCTATGATGGCTTCTACTTTTGAGTTAGGAGAGGTAATGATGATTACTAATGTGTATGCACTTGTTGATTTTGTGGGAAAGGAGGAACTTTGTAGGCATATTCAATATGTTAGAAATTGTAACCCTTTTCATCCTTAGGTGTTGGTAGGGGACATCAATTCATTTTTAAGTCTAGAGGAGAAGCAAGGTGGTTTGGTTAGATTGGGGCCTTCTTCTTCTCTTCTTTGGCAGCACATATCACTTTTGCACCTCTCTGATGTTAAGCCTTCTAATGGTGTCTATACTTAGAATAATCGAAGGACTGGGATTGATGCTATTGTAACACCCTGCTCGGGAACCCAAGAGAAATAAACCTAACATGTTACAATGTTTACTGAACTATTTAAAAAAAAAAGTTTAAACAACATCAAGATAACATTAATGCGGAAGCAATATGAACATACACATCAAATACACATAATCAATTACAGATTTAGTTTCAATCCCTCAAGGGTTCCTTTATGTTGAGTCACATTTAATAATTTTAAATTAATTAGTTTAAGTTCCAAGTACAATTCCACATGATCATAAGGAAATGACAGATACATATTCGCATAAGCAAAGCATAAGTATAACTAATACAATGAAAGTACATCCAATTAATAACATCCACTACACATGTCACAGGGTATGTAAAAATAGATACAATACAGTTCAAAATACATGATAACATATATACATCATCTGAAAAGAAGTCTCTGAGATAAGAAATAAGAATGATAAAGATACATCTTCTACAATGAACATCCAACAACTGTCAATGTGAAGGGGGACCCAAATGGTAAGAAGACACTACCTACCAACCACGTGGTTACCTAGTCAAGCTTCCACTCCCACCGTGCAGGGAAGATAATGAACGATCCACATACGGCTATCAAACATAAAACATTCCTAGGCATGGAATACCTACTAGCCAAAACTATCTCAAAGGTAACACATACTACTAAAGAAGATAAGATAATCCAAAAGGAAAGAACACTCAATCCAATATCGACTCCACATAACCAACATCATACACGAACCAAGTATAAGCCAAATACCAAGATCATAAGATAAAGTCAACGAAAGATAACCACCTCAAGTCAAAAACCACATATCAAGAGTACATCATCCATGAATCACCAATCATCCTTAATGAAAGTAATAACCACAATAAACACATCCAACAATAAGTACACCGCATCCAACAATAAGTACACCACTAGAGGTACAAAAATCTACAGAGGAGACTCAGTGCAATGCCTCGCCCGAAGATCCTTGGAAACAAGGATGCAAATCAAGCCAAGATATTTTTTTTTTACAAGTATGAATGCACAAGACAACATCATACAGGGATCACAACGATTGCAATGGAAGACTTCAACACAATCCCAACAACCAACGAATCTCCGAATGCCACTACCAAACTGACACACACAAACAAAGCCAACAATGACAACAACAAGATGAGGGCATAAGAAATGATCACTCATCAACAAAACACCAAGTTGGGGTAAAATACAGAATCCTGAAATTTGGCTAAGCCTGAAATCCTGAAGCCCTAAAAATTGGCTAAGTCTAGATTTTTGAAGCCCTGAAATTTCCTAGAATCCATAACTTATCTCTGAGAGGTCTGAAACCTATCTCAAATGATTTGTCACATATATTAAAATATATCTTAAGTTCAACTTATACTTAAACGATATATTTTAAACCCCGAAGGACTACAACAGAAACCCAAAAATTGGATTTCAAAAGAAACCTCCTGAATTCAAAATGCAACAACATAGGCTCGAAAAATGCCCAAAAGGGTATCCAAATCCACTCTCAAAAAGATCGGATCATGAAGAAAAGTGCTCGCTGATGGCACGCGCAGGTTTTTCACAAAAACCGTGCGACACTTTTTACTAAGGGAGGGCGACACTTCTCCCTTACTGAGTGCAACACTTCTCAAGAAGGCGTGCGATACTAGAAAAGTATCACGTGAAATTTCTCATAAAGCCGTGCGACACTCTTCTAGTGTCATACGACACTTCTTCAGTAATGCGTGCGACACTTTACAGTCTCGTGCGACATTATTTGTATGGGCGTGCGATACTTTATCAGTGTTGTACAATGCTGAACAAATGTCACCCATAGAAAGAAAAAACACTTCCAGAACTCAAAAATGGGGAAAAACCAACAAAAGAACCTCCACACCGGGGAGTACCGGATCCACAAATGCTTGAGGAATGAACACTTGAGTGCAAGAACAACACAAAAAGAAGAACGTCTACCATCTAAACTACCGTAGCAAAGAGCACACTGAATAAACATCGCAGAGAACAAAAGCAACATCGCAATGTACATAAATACATCTCAGGAACAAAACAACCAAACTAAGTATGCGGTTCCTCCCAACCGTCAATAGCATCATAAGACCATCGTGGGTCCTAGCCATCCCCCGTGCGTAACATCCCAAGCCACCAACCCGATCGTCAGTACTGTCATAATAGGGACGTCACTACTAAAACATGCATAATAATAGCATAAGAAAGTCTAACATGCTAGTGATAACGCATAAGATAATCCTATAGTAGATAACATCACCTATCACATGCTAAACAGTAGTAAGCAACAAATATACTACTAAAGCAAATCACATCATCTAATCATATGCTAAACATCATAATAAGAGAATGCGGCAAATAAAATAACATCATCTAAACATGATATACAAGCATCCCAATGAAAGCATAAATCACAAGAAAGCATACTCCAAACTTGAAGTACCAAGTGAAAACATCCAGCAACAGTCGCACTAGGACAAAAGATCGTCTCTGTACATCGATCCCTAGCAGTGGTGAAGGTAGCTATGCCTCCCAACCACGTGGCACCCGTAGGTCCACACCCACCATGCTGATGGAGATAATGATCCAACCACAAACACACATCAAGCACAACATCCAATGCTAACACTCATGCCAGACAGTATGATGGCTGAACCAAGAACCTAAGAAAATGCAAGGAGTAAAGGTCCTGGTCAGACACTCAATAGGCTACTATGTAGGGGCTGACATCCAGGAGAGTCGCTTGGCATCAAAAAGCCCAAGCTCGGATCGTGTGTCCTCAAACTTAAACAGGTGCTCACACGTTGTGTCCTCGAACTTAATTGGGTGCTCACACATTTTACTTATCTTAAGTTTTATTAACAATCACACATTTTATTTAGTTATAACTTATATAAAGCTTCCTCTGCCAACCCATGACGCCATAATCGTCGGGCTGCGAGATAGAAGCCCCCTCCAGATGCTACCCTACCCTACCCATGCTCATACTACAACAAGTGCCCATGGGCATGCATACTCCCATCCCAACCCCAATGATCATAACTTCCGGCAAATTCACGGAAGATCGGGCCTCGCAAGTCACCCAACAAATGTACGCGCACGTACTCGTGTGTAGTGCACCACCATCACGAAGATCATAACACAAGGACAGGAATGAGAACACAATGCAAAGAAAACACCCAGCTGAAAGCAACATGGGAAGGACAGATTCTACACGAATCCCAAAGCTAATAAAATCATACATCATGAAATCACTCAACCGGCCTCAATCTGAGAGTATGGATTCTACACGAATCCTAATGATGCAACAAGACCAAAAGTCATGAACTTACTCAACCGGCCTCAATTTGAGAGTATGGATTCTACATGAATCCTAGGGTTCACGAAACGAAAGCAAAGGTCCAACAAAAACCATAACAGGTATAAAATCACTCAACCGAACACGTCGGGAGTACGGATGCAACATGCATCCCAATGCAACATAAAAGTACAAAAGTGGTCTGACTAATATCCAAATGGATCATCCAGGTCCACGAACCACAATGTGCCAAGAAAACCCGAGAAAATAGGGTGGCACGCAAAATGAGGTAAAAATCTCAAATTTTGAAAAAAAAATTCAACTTTAAAACCCATTTGGCCTTTGGGTTCAAAAACCCCAAAAATCCAAAAATAAATGGAATCAGACACCGTATGCAAAAACGACCAGCATAACGGTGCAAAATCTCAAACCCTCATCCCAAAAAATAGGGAAATGTTCATATACCCGCCCAACCGGGTAGAACTAGCATACAAAAACGGAGGGGAACACTAGTTCTCAGCCTCCAAACAAACGGCTACCAAAAACAGAAGCTGAAATGGAGCAGAAACAATAAAACGGGAAAGCCCTACCTCACAGCCAAAAGGGCAAAACGAGAATCTGAACCATAAAATAAATATCCTGCAGAAGTAGTTGAAAATCGCGGCAATCCAAGGTTTCCCTGAGCTAGATCCAATGAGCCCAACCTCGCGACGATCCCACGCCCGTAGCTCCCATAACGAACAAAACAGTAAATCCTCATGAAGAGGATTTTTGGGTTTTACTCTCCAACTTTCCAATTTGGAAGTGAGAAGTGAGGAATTAAATTCCTCATTGGATACTTATTCACTTTTTGGGTGAATAATTGATTAGGGCAAATAACCAGCCAATCCAGCTAAACCCCGAATCGACCCAAATGAAAACAGGCTATTCCTATAAATAGGAATTCATCTATGGCAAAGCTGCCATAAATTAAAATAAATCAATTAAAAAGCTCGAAAACCCAAAAACACATAAATCTCCTAAACAAATTTCGCGACAAAGCGAAACTCTAAATGCACAGACACGCTTACTGGTCTAATCACATAATGCAAATGAGTTCGAATTTAATAATCATCGAAAGGTTTAAATTAAACATTTAATTAAGGATACATCAACCATACAAGGACGATATTGGTAAAATATGAACGGTTGAATCACTAACTCCATGTGCCACTGCCAGGGATATGAATCCTGCACACTAAACAACACGATCAAGTGCAATTGCATATAATAACATAGCCGAAGCAATAAATGCATTAAATCACCTAATTTAACCATTTATTTAATTATATTAAAATAATCTATTTACATCACTCACATTCGCAAAAGGCATAGCAACGCAGGAATGAAGTAAATAACCATAGCATTAAATCCATCACATAACAAAATCAGAGGTATGTCCAAATACCAAATAACCAGATAACATCACAAAACACACTGTCATCTCAAAATAGCATCATCATGCAATATGATTAACTGAACATCATAGTAGTCTAATATCTATGATACTGGAATCAAAGAGTAACATTTGACCCTCAGGTCATCTCAAATGTAAACATAACATGAGAACAGATATCTCTCACATCAAAATAAAACAAGGCAAATGTCCGTAGCAAATAACCAAATAATCCAACAAGAACAATCCATTCTAATTACTTAAGCATTTAATAATGATTGATTACTTTGCATTAAAAAGGCATTTAAAACACATAAGAAAACACAGTCATAAACATGACTAACCACTGCTACAAGAACCTACTCCAGTGTAGCATGGTAAAAGAACATAGTGCAATCTCTACACACATCTCTGGGTAATCATGGAACAACCTCATGATACCAAATCGATCCTAGTAACCACTGGCACAAACCTCAGTGAACCAAAAATCACATCGTAAACTCAAAGATCAGTCAAAAGCATAAACAAAGCAACTGATACATAAACATAAATCCAAACACCTCAACAGTGTAGACCACTCAGGGTCACAATCATGATCCCATCACAACAAAAGATCATCAAGGTTGCATCCATCAGGACGACTTACAAAAGTCAAATGGGAGAGGCACTACATCATCCCCCCCAAAGACTAGGCTTACTCCTGGAAGCCTGCAATCCAAGAATAGAACCCAAAACACACAAGAACCAAAATCAAAAGCGAGCAATAGGAATGACTCAACAACTCTATACAAATCAAACCCAAATCACTCCACATTCTCAAACCATCACGTTAACCCCCAAATAGGTTAACCACGAGAGAATGGGTGTCACAAAGACACAAGGTCCTCCAACAAGGAACCTTCTATGCGCTAGGAAAAACCAACTAGCCATAACAACAACAATACAAGGTAAGGAACAAGCTACTCTACCTTGTCAACGGGTGCCCAAACTACGACATGCACCAACCACATGACCACAAAACCAGGTCAAAACACTAATCACTTCCAACAAAAGTTGGAATCATGGGGAATAACCATCCCAAAATTCCCAAGAATACTATCATGTCACACATGATCATTTTGGAATCCATGTAAACTCACCTTTAGAACAAAGAGGATGAAAGTTTACCAACAAAAGGACACACTCCAAAAGACTACTCACCACCAAGCGTAGGAGCACGACACCTCACCAAGGCACAAAAGCTCAACTACCATTGGAAACTAGGGCAACAAAACCCAACCAGACAAGATATCACCTTCTCACAAGGTTCAAAGACTTTCATCAGTGGACACAATCACGAAATGTCTGCATACCAACTCACGAGATGGTAACATGTGTCCAACAATACCATGTCCCTCCAGCACCATGCTAGCAAAACTACACCCAAACTATTGCTAAACTCAATCTCTAGCCTCAAGTCAACAGTTAAAGAGAAAACTTGCTTGAGACAATCCACATGAAGATATAAGCTTAGGGAGAAGGATACTATAGAGTATTAGGACTGAGAGGGAGTCAGTCTCAACCTCTACACAAAATCAGTCCAAGATGCATTAAGGAACTCACATTTCCCCCAACCATCAACATACTCACAAGAGAACACTAACTGAGCTAGTGGCATAACCACACTAGCCTACTCTGCCAAGAGAGAAAGAATACGGAGATGTGCCAAGGTCAACATCCAGAAAGGAGAATGTAGACTCATCAAAGAACTGAGTCACTCCCAAATGATAAGGCAACATCATCCACAACAAGGAACACTCACAAACCACACTACACCTCACAAGGGTGGTTCAATGCAATAGGGAACACAAAAACCCAAGCACGAACTCCAACAAGTACCTAGTAGCTTATGAAGCCAAGATAACTCTTCCGTTATGAATAACATGAGGAGTTAAACTTCTCCAATGGCCATGAATACGATATGTCATGATTGAATTCGCCTCTACTCGAATAGGTACTCAGAACATTGATCAAAAACTCCAAAAGCCATAGCCTCATAGCCAAACTCGGATTGAATCCATTTGAAAAGCGTCGAAAAGATATCGACAAGGACTACAACAAGAAGAAGCTAAGAGAGAGACCAAGATCTACGATCTGAGCCACCACTCAAATCAAAACAACAAAGACAAAACCAACAGCCTTGGTCACCAAGACAAGAAACAGACGAAATGTCCAAATCCACACAAGAGCACACATGCCCAAAACAACATAAGGCATGGAATGAAAGGTAAATCATACATTGAAACCATCATTACTTTTCTTTCATAAATTCATTAATTAAGCATAACATAAGCAATAATGCACCATGAAACTGAAAGATTTTCAAGCAAGGGTCCAAGAGTCACTATAGAACAAGTACATACCTTTCAATTTCTTTCAAAATAACATCAAGCTTAATCACCATTTAAACCATTCAGTTACAATAACAACTTTAGAGCTAACCAAGACACACTAGCATGTTCTCCATAAAACCCATGTTTTAATCAGATAAAACCCATAGTTTACCCTTGCAAAAATATCCTTTTCCTATATCCAAATGAAACACACAATTACCCATAATTGATTTCAAGTTAAGTCCCCAAAACAACCCAAAGGTAATAATTAAATTGTTAATAATACTACGATTTTATTACAAATTAATATTACAATAATTAAGTAAAACTTATAACTTAGTTAAACAACTTTCATTATTAACTAATTCTGATTAAATTATATTTAATTAGGTTAATAAATATCCATATCAAATTTTAATCTCATGATTATAAAACACTTTGATAATAATTTAATTAAGATTTAAATTAAATACTATCAAAATTTAAATCAATTAATTAATAATAGCAATTTATTACAGTATAATTTAAATTACCATTATTAATAACTCATTAATATTTTATAGATTATAATTGAGTATTTAATACATATCAAATAATATAAAATATTTATTAAATAATATATATATTAAAAACTTATTTAACAATTATTAAAACAAATAATAATTAAAAAAAAAACTTTTTTAAAACAAAAAACTTTTAGCAAGCGCATTTAGAGGCCCACCGGCCTATCCCCTGCAACTGCAGCTACAACTGCTGCCACAGGCAGCAGTACTATGTACTGCTGCTGCGTAGCAGTCATGCCTACCACGCTTAGCCTTAAAGGCTGCGGCTAGGGTGTGGCAGGTGGGGATGTGGTGGCCCTGCCTCCCCCCCTAAATTTATATATATATTTTTAAAAAATTTAATTTAATGAACATTGAAATTACATCATAAATTTATTTATATATATATTAAATTTAAATTTTATTAAAAATTAATAGAATTTAAATTCAAATATATATATATATATATATTTTTTCTTTTGTATCATTTGTAAATGTAATCTGATAGAAAAATTACTTTCAACCAATCGAATTTCATATTTTAAAATTTTCTTTGAAATCTCCATCCCTCCCCATATTTAATTACGATTTTCTTTTTATTTCAAACTTTTTCCCAAATTAATTTATGTTCTTAAAATCTATTGAAAATGGACAACGTTTATCTTTTAAACCTCAAGCCTGATTTCAATATCCAATAGATTCTCATATTTGTTTGATTTCTTATTTGGTCTTATTCATATTAAAATACAATTCTCTAAAATATACTCAACAAAGTATCCATCTAAGCCATGAATAGATATTTCTCAAACAAGAACAATATTGTATACCAGAAAAACAACACATGCAAAAGACATGGAGCAGATAGAAACTTGAAGAGTGAAAACCACTATACAGTCAAGCCATGAGATCCTACCTGGATATGATGCTGACCTCTAACAACTAGATGCAAATTCCTACCGCAAGCAAAATCTTTCAAGCCACGTAAAATTCTTTTCTTTCCAAACCCTTCGAGTTGCTCTCCATAAACCTGTGTGTGCAATAATGACCCGAAAACCCTCTAATATAGAATCTAATTACTTTTTTAGGGTTTCTGTCACCACCACTTCTAAAATTACAATTATTTTATTTAATTAATTCTTTAACACAATTAATTTTCTTTTAATTAAAATATTATTTTATTATTTCTTAATGCACTTTAAGTGAATTATTAAATTACTTTATTTAATTTTTCCACTAGACTTTGCTTTATTTAATTTATTAACTTTCTAAATCTCATGCACACTTTAAAATATCCTTATTAAGTTCACATATTTATCTTTTAATTAATTTTCTATATTTTAAATTCATTCATGCGAACTTAGATCTTTTTCATAAATTAATATCTTTTAACTTCTTAATTTTTTTTTGAACATTTAATTTGATAAATATTTATTACCTTAAATAACAATAATATTTAACATTTATTTAAAAATGAACTCTAAATATATTATTATTAAATTAAATAAATATTATCATGTTCTAAATTTATTCTTAAAACTTTTATCTTCAAATTCAATTCTTTATATTTAATTAATTTCTCAATTAATTAAATATAATTAAATATTCAAAATGTCATAATAATTTTCCATTAAATTAAGTTATTAATTTAATCTTTTAATTAGACTTAATTAACAGAAAATTCACCAAAGACTCACAAAACAACATACGCACAAAATACTCACGGGTTTAAAAAGGGTAGACAGTCTGTTACGAGTCCTCCGTGCAAGACAAGTATTTTAGGCTATGGCTAGGATTGGACCTGATCATTATCTTCCCATTCTCACCATTTGAGTATTTGTAATAGGGCACGCTCATCCTGGCAATTCAGGGAAGTCGATGCCCGGTACCTGCATCCTGCATAAAAGATGAGCATTTACATGTATATAATATATCTAAACTAAACAGACAATGGCATGGAGTGGTTCATCGTGTAGATCCTGACTAGCAGGTGACTATGACTCCCTCCCTTAACCACATCAAACATGTCAGATAGAAAGATAAAACAAACACATGCACCATACACATGCAAGTATGGGGTAAGTATAAAAATCACAAATCTAAGATCAAATGTGTACATATAATAATGCATCTCTATCAATACAACATAATCATCATTAAAGACATCATGTTAACATTTTTATGAAAGAAATCACATTTACTAACTAGGATCATCAAAATATCATTAACAACACATGAATGAAATCAACTAAGCAATAATAACTGATACATTTGTAATCAAAATCATGAAATAATATCATAATATTACAAATCTAGTATCTCTAAAACTAATCAAAGCATAAAATCAGCCTAAAAGAATTTGACAATGATAACAGAAATGCGAACTAGGGGTAGGCACTACAACTATCTCAAAATGTTTGGAAAAATTTCTTGTTTCTAGTTTCTAGGTTCGTGACACCCTTACTCTCTCTTTGAAAATTCTGGAGTGGAGGGGTTTTGATCATTGGCCGATCAAATTTGCTACTACTAGGGCTTTTATTTTGAAGCATCCACTTTTTAAGTTCTAGTTGATGTAGCTTCATGACTCCTCTCTTCGTGATCTTCTATTATGTTGGTGGAGAGATGGTGCTCTTGCATATGGTACTACTATGTTTTCATTTTCTAAAAGGTTTCAATATGTTAAAAGGAAGCTCAGGATATGGAAAAGACAATGTTTTGGGAACCTTCACTCTATGAAGAGGCTTGCTAAGGAAGATCTTGATGTCATCACCAAGTATATTAGAGATTGAGGTTTCTTGAAGGATCTTAGAAGGGTTGCATCCCTAGCTTCTAGAGTTTTAGAAGAATGGGAACTTTGAGAGAAATTTTTTTGGAAGCAAAAGGCTAGAGTTGATTGGCTCCAAGAAGGTGACAGGAACATTGCTTTTTTTCATAAAATTATGCAATCTCACTGGAATCAGAGCAATATCTCTTCATTGGTTAATTCTCAAGGTATCCAACTAACTTCCTTGCCAGCTTTGTTCCAAGAGGCTACTCAATAGTTTTATACCCTCTTCTCTGAGGAGTCCCCTACTACTAATAATGAAGAAAATATTATTTTGTCTTATATTCCTTCCCTTATTACTCAAGAAATGAATGATTATCTCATGCGACCTATCTCTTTGGAAGAGCTAGAGGAGGTGGTCTTTGGCATGCCTAAGGGAAAGGCTCCTGGTCCTAATGCCTATGTAGTTGAATTCTTTTAGGAATTTTGGGACATCATTAATCATGATTTGTTGGAGGTGGTTAAGGAATCCTATTCTAGAAAGTAGATGCTTTGGGCATTAAATTCTACTTTCTTGACTCTTATTCCAAAAAGAGAGGGGGCTGATCAATTGGAGATTTTTAGACCAATTGCCTTATGTAATGTGGTTTACAAAGTCATAACTAAGTTGATTGCTTAGAAAATTAAAAGTGGCTCCCCATTATTATCTTAGAGGAACAAGGTGGTTTTGTTTCTAGAAGACAAATTTTGGATGGGGTGGTTATTGCTACTAAGGCTATTCACTCTATGGCTAGTTCAAAGAGTGATCAATGTTTGTTAAGCTAGATATGGCTAAGGCCTATGATAGAGTTAAATAGAGTTTCCTGAGGAATATTCTTCTTAGCTTTGGCTTTAGCTCTGATTGGGTGAGTTGGACTATGAGTTGTGTTACTTCTGCCTCTTTTTTAGTTCTTCTTAATGGTCAACCTTCCCAGCTATTTGATGCCTCTAGAGGTCTCCGTCGAGGTGATCCACTCTCCCCCTATCTTTTCATCATCATGGCTCAGGGCTTGGGTAGATTCATTAAGTATCAAGTGTCCTAGAATTTTATTCAAGGGTGGCAGTGGGGTAATGGTTCACCTACTCTTTCTCACCTTCAATTTTTTGATGATTCTAATCTTGCGGGTCTTGTTAGGATCAAGGAAGTTGAAGCCTTTCAACATACTCTAGATATTTATTTGGTAACTTTAGGCCAAAAAATTAATGAGCACAAATCTTCCATTTACTTTTTTGACACTCCTGAATCTATTCAATAAAGGATTGCTGATATCTTGTAGTTTCAAATTGGGTTGCTTCCTTTGACGTATCTTGGCATCTATATTGTTGTTCCTAAGTAGCCATGAATTTTCTAGCAAAATTTGATTACCAAGCTTCAAGATAAGGTAAATCATTGGACTTGTAGATGGCTTTCTACTACTACTCAAGTTACTCTTCGTCAATCTATTATTCAAGCTCTTCCTACTAATAAAAGCATGGTTCAAGTTGCTCCTATTTACATTCTCAAGGATTTTGATGCTCTTTCTTGAAAATTTCTCTGGAGTGGTAATTTATGTAGCACTAAATGGAGTTTGATTAGCTAGGAGACTTTTTGCATGCCTAAAAGGGAGGATGGTCATGGTCTTCAATCGGCTCTCTTCAGTAATCAAGTGTTGGTTGCTAAGCTTTATTGGCAATGGTGCTCTAAATAACATCAACTTTGGGCTTGTATTATCACCCATAAATATTTTAGTGGTGTTGATCCATGCTTTATTTCTACACTTCCTCTTGAAGGTCGTGGCTCTGTGATCTGGTATACTCTGAAGATTGGTGCTCTGTTAATCAAGAGAGGTATGTTCTGGGTATGTAAGGGAGGCTCTGAGGCTTTGTTTTGGTCTGATGCTTGGGATTGATTCCCATCCATATTATCCATGTACCCTCATCTTCAAACTCTCTGTGATTCTTTTCATGATGTTGGATGGGATAAAATGGCTAATTACAAGACTCCTTATCAATTGGGACCTGTTGTTGGTTATAGATGGAAGCACTCTTCTGATTGGCCTCTTGGAGGCATAGAGGTGGATCATCAGGTATTTTTTGGCCTCTAGGGAGTGTTTCTCTTTTCTAGGACCAAATTTTTTGGCTTGGGGATGTACCATGTCTAGTAAACATCATCTCTCTATTCGGTATCAAGAGATAACTAGACAATTATCTGGGGATGTTCAGGTTCCTTGGTGGAAGCAAGTTTGAAATGAAGTTTTTTGGTCCAAGTGCAATTTTTTCATGTTGCTAGTGGCTCACATTCATTTTCTTATGTGGGATAATCTTTATAAATGTGTATTTTAAGGCCTCTCTTATTTTGTTTTGTATGGTAATGGGGAGGAGTCATTCTCCCAACTATTCTTCCATTGGATCTCTTCTACTTAATTATGGCACCTTTGGTGGAGTGCTTGGGGTTTCTCTTACAGGCATGCTTCCTCTTTTCCTAAGTTCTGGGTAGCACTCCCTCTAGGTCTTCTCCTCTCCATGCTACTTGGATTGCTGGCCCATCATTCATTCTTTGGCATATCTAGCTAGAGAGGAATCGTCGAATCTTCCAAGACGTTTAGAATGGTGTTATGCATCTTTGGTGGAAGATCTCACATTCTCTTTAAGAAACTATTTTTTGGTGTAAATAAGTATTTACTATTTACACTTACTTATGTTTACTTAGGTTAATACATTATTTTAATATTTATTTATTAGTCTCCTAGGAGTATGTGCACTCTTGTGAGTTGTCATGTTGACAACATAGAAGTACGCAAGTCTTTTATGCACATAGTGTCTACAACATAGGAGTTAGCACACTAATTAAGCACATGGTGTCTACAACATCTCTACTTGAGATACACTTTGTCATTCTTATCCTCTCATCTAGAATGATGGATAATGTGTGCTTAGTTGTCATTCTTATCTTATCTCCTAGTTCTTTCTATAGACATTCTAGGTGCTCCTTAAGAGGCCTTTATATATAGCCACTCCTAGTGTATACATTGATCATATACAATATAGAGAAATGCATGAGGACATACTCTGATATATTGATCATACTCATTTTTTGTCTACATTTGTGCTTGTATTTGAGTTCTATGATCTTGGATGAATTTTTTCCTAGGGAAAATCTCACACTATTCAAGTGAAGTGTGTACTAGATGGGGGTACAAATTTGATTGATCTTGTTATATGCAATCGCCTCAATTTTCATCTTCAGGATGGGGTTATAGCTTAATGGTACCAAAGAGTGCCCAAGCAGCCTCAGTAGTAGAGGAAAGGATGTGTGAATCAGGAGGAGCATTTGACTCCTCCTCATGGCTCTTCCTAGGGGAATCCAGGCCCTGCTGGTATTGGGAGAGTGGCTCATTGTAGTTCTGGTGAAGTTAAATTCTTTTTCTCAATGCATAAGGGTGACTACACTAAAAATCTCATGGAGGCTCAAGCCATTTTATATGTTGTGGAACAGTGTTGTTTGCAGGGATGGCACAAGATTATTTGTGAGTCTAACTCCCAAGTGGTGGTGAACTTGTTTTCCTTGTAGGAGCTTGAGAATGTTAGTTGGCATCTGGCCACTATTGTTAATCAAACTCTTCTCTTTTGTACCTCTCTTGAGTTCATTAGGTTTACTTGTATTCCTTGTGAATGGAGCAAAGCTGTTGATTGTTTGGTCAAGTGGGTTTTTGGTCATGCTTCAGGCTAGAATATTATGGATAGGGGGTAGCTTCCCTTTGACCTAGAGCAAGAATTTGATGAACTTGTTGCTCAGGAAAGAGCTCCTTGTTGAACTTTCCTTGGTGTAATCCTTTCTAACTTAATAAATGCTTACCCCTCTTTTTCCAAAATATTGAAAAAGAAAATATGCATAATGTTATTTACCAAATGAAAAAGAGAAATGTATGATAATTTAATATTTTGATGAAAGAAGTGTTGAACCAAAATTTTAAACCAAAGGAAAAAGAGAAATGTATGATAATTTAATATTTTGATGAAAGAAGTGTTGACCCAAAATTTTAAATTAAATTAAAGTAAAATAAAAATGAATGTAAATATAAACTTATGTTAAACTGATTTGTTCTCTTTTAAGTTTGATTTATTTTTTAACATAATCATTAAGATAAAATATGTATAATCCCATGTTAGGTAATTATTTTAATATTTTGATAACTATTACAAATACAAAACTATATATATTATACAATGTTAACATTGTATTCACTACATTCACCACCACTTCACACATTTATTTATAATAATATAGTTTATCTTGGCAATATACTATATTTTTGGATGAGAGGCTCACAAGTTACCGTTGTGTTGTAGGCTCTTGCCTAAATAATATACTCTAGTTATATGTGAACAATAATATGCAATTAAAATTTTAGTACATAACTTATAAATGACAATTTTTTATTAAAATATATAACTATATTTCATAGAACTATATATAATAATATATCTCTATTAACAATTTACATATAATGATTAATTCTATAAGTTTATGATATATGATGATAATTAAATAATATATTAATGTTATATAATATACAACTATTATACATTCTAAACTATTTCTTATACTAGACTTATAATATACAAAATAGTAAAATATGATAATTTAAAATACTTTAAAATATTAATAAATAATATATATCTAGTATTATATTAACTCTTTCTATATATAAATTAGTAAACTATCACAATTTAAAATACTTAAAAATATTATTATATACTACATACCTAGTACTCTAATTATCACAACTTTATATTTCTAAAAGTAAATTATTGATTATACTTCACAATATTCAATATTAAATTAAAATTTCTAATTATTATAAAAACTATTATGGAAAGTACATGCCACTCATACTTGTTTAGTTATAAACTTAACATATTATAACAATTGATTTTCTCAAATTTAATATAGATATTTCTTTTCTATTTACAATTATTTGATATATTGTATGTAGTTCATGAATGCCAAATTAATCTCTTACCATTTTGAAATTCAATTGTTCCTATTTCTAACAAAGAATTTCAAGTATATATAAAAATAATGGTTGTATTCAATATTAAAGTAATTTTTTAAAATTTTTGATGGAGTTACAGATGGGCAAACAATAAATTCACTGCTATTAAAAATTTGTGCTAAACTCAACATTTCAAAGCAAACCAAATTTTAACTATAGTAAACTATGTTCTAATCTAATTTATAATTAATAGAAAAACTATAGGAACAAGTACACACCAACTAAAATATCTTCAAGACACAATTGCTTTTATTAAGTTGTTATATAATGAGAAAGATAACTTTCAACATATATATATGTATATATATATATGTATATATATATATGTATATATATATATACGTATGTATATATATATATATATATATGTATATATATGTGTTATATGTATGTATATATGTGTGTGTGTGTATACACACACACACACATATATACATATATATATACATATGTGTGTGTATATACACACACACACACATATACATATATATATATACACATACATATATATACATATATATATATATATATATATGTATAGATATATATATATATGTATATATATATACATATATATTTATATATATATACATATATATATACACATATATACACATACATATATATATATATATACATATATATATGTATATGTATATATATATATATGTATATGTATATATATATGTATATATATAAATATATATGTATATATATATATAAATATATATGTATTTATATATACATATATATATATATATATGTATATATATATATACATATATATATATATGTATATATATATACATATATATATGTATATATATATATACACACACACTAGGATTAAACCACAGACATAAAATAACAATTACATGAAAATATAACCAATAACAAAAAATAATAGATCACACAGAAAAAGAATAGAAGGCACCAAGATTTAACGTGGTTCACCCAATCCCTAGGCTACGTCCACCAAATAGCAAGTCCAATATTATTACAATCCAGTTATTACAACCTGATTACAATCCATAATCCCTTATAGCTCAATACCGCCGCAAGAACTAATTTTGTATTATAACTATGAAACAATCCATAACCCTAAGCTCTTTTATACAAGTATTTTTACCACTTTATGGTTATAATTAATAATTACACATCAACCTAGAATCTTGATTAAATAGGGCCCAAAAAAAATTTGGGGTGATGCCTTGAGCCCCAAAGAATTTATGAAGTATGTACAGTACTTTTCTAATCAGTCACCACAAACTAACAATCTCCCAATTGAGGGCTAATCAGGCTCCACACTAAACAACAATCTCCCACTTGGAGACTGATCTAGTAGCTATGCCGCTACTCCATAAGGCTCCCACTGGATCAAACAACCCTAGACTCTATTGTTCTTTTCTTCATGATAAGTCTAGAAGACCAACTGAAGCTGAAGAGGAGTTTAGCTTCTCCCTTATTACTACCTTTTCAACATATCTACTAGATTGTCATGTGTATGTATCTTATCCAACTTTAACTTTCCATCCTCCAAAACTAACCAAATAAAATGGTACTGTAACTATATGTGTTTGGTCTTTGAATGCAAAGTTGCATTCTTTGCAAGATGAATGACACTCTGACTATCTATGAATAGATAATTATCCTTTTGAGGATGTCACAATTCTTCTAAGAAGAACTAAAGCCTTATCATCTCCTTGGCTACCTCTATAGCAGCAACATACTCTACCTCTGTAGTGGATAGAGCATTAATCTTCTTTAACCTAGAAACCCAGCTCACAACTACCCCACCAATAGTAAAGACATAACCTGTAGTACTTCACCTGGTATCAATATCCCCTGCCAAATCTAAGTCAACATAGCCCTGTAAATCAGTAGTAGAGCCCCCAAAGTGTAAACACTTATTGATGTTCCTTTCAAATATTTGAGAATCCATTTGATTACATTCTAATGCTCAACTCCTGGATGACTCATATACCTGCTAACAACTCTCACTGCATGTGCAACATCTAGCCTGATACATACCATAACATACATCAAGCTTTCTATAGCTGAAGCATAGGGTACCTTGGACATCTTATCCTCCTCTTCTTATGTAGTAGGACACATCTCCTTAGTCAACTTCAAATGACTAGGTAAAGGTGTGCTGACAGCTTTAGCATTCTCCATAGAGAAACATTGCAACACCTTCTCAACATAATCATCCTGAGATAGCATCAATATTATGTTCTTCCTATCTTTGCAAATCTTCATACCAAGGATTTTTTTTGCTGCCCCAAAATCCTTCATAGAAAATGCATGTGCTAATTGGTGTTTCAACCCCTTAATGTGATCCATGTTAGACCCAGCTACAAGCATATCATCAACATATAAACATAAAATAATGTAGCTATCATCATCAAAACTCTTAAGGTAGACACAATGATCTGAATGACACCTACTGTAACCATGCTCATGCATAAAACTATCAAATTTTAGATACCATTTCCGAGGTGCTTGCTTCAATCCATATAAACTTTTCTTCAATTTGCACACTAAGTTCTCCTTACCTTTGATCTCAAATCCCTATGGCTAATCCATATATATCTCTTCATCCAAATCACCATGAAGGAAGGTTGTTTTAACATCAAGCTTCTCTAAATGCAAGTCTTTAGTAGCCACAAGACTTAAAATAGTATGGATAGAAGTCATCTTAACAACATGAGAAAATATCTCATCAAAATCAATGCATTTTTTCTGTGCAAATCCTTTGACAACTAACTTGACTTTAAATCTTGTCTTACCTCCTTCCTCTTCTTTCAACCTGTAAACACAATTATTCTATAAAGCTCTTCTATCGACAGGAAACTTGCATAAATCTCATGTCTTATTCTTCAGTAAAGAGTCCATTTCATATTTCATTGCAGATTCCCACTAAATCTTAGTATCCACCTACACAACTTCATCATAATTCAAGTTCACCAGCATCAGTAAGTAAAATAGAATACAAAGAGGGAGAAAATCTTTGTAGAGGTATAATTTGCCTTGTTGACTTTCTAGCATTCACCAATGTGTGTGGTATTTGTTGTTGCAGTTTTTGCACATCATGAGGAATGGCTAGAACATCATCTTGTGGAGTATCATCTAGCAGTACATAATCATCTTCTTTCTTCTGATGTTGCTGCAACAAATCTTTGTACAACACATTCTCATGGAATATGACATCCCTGCTTCTTACAATTTTCTTATTTTCAAAATTCCAAAGCCTATAACCAAATTCATTAATTTTGTATTCAACAAATACACATTTTTTGACTTAGCCTCTAGCTTAGTTCTATTTTCAGAATCTATGTGAGCAAATGATTCACAACCAAAGGTTTTGAGAAAAGAATAACTTACCTTCTTACCAGTCCATGTTTCCTCTGCAATACCACAACCCAAAGGAGTAGAGGGACCTCTATTAATCAAATATACAACAATATTGATAGGCTCTGCCCGCATGTGTAAGAGCAACCTAGTATGCAACCTCATGCTCCTTGCACACTCCATTATAGTCCTTTTTATATGTTTAGCCACTCTATTTTTTTGTGGAGTCCTTGGAATAGTTTTATGTCTACAAATACCATTAGTGGAGCAATAATCTTAAAATTTATGACTACAATACTCACCACCATTATCAGATCTGAGACATTTTAATTTCTTACCAATCTCATTTTCAACCAGGCATTTCCATTTCTTAAAAGTTTGAAATACATCAGATTTATCTTTGCGAAAATAAACTCATACACTTCTTGTTGCATCATCAATAAATGTAACATAATAATGAGAGCCTCCAAGGGAAGATACCTGAGCTGGTCCCCATACATTGGTATGCACAAGTTCTAATTTTTCCTTTTTGATTTGCTTCCCAGTCTTCACAAAACTCACTCTCTTTTGTTTTCCATACACACAACTTTCATAGAAATCCATATTAACACATTTTAGACCTGGTAAAACTTTCTTTGAATGAAGTACTTTCATACGTTTCTCACTCATGTGCCCAAGCCTATTGTGCCACAACGCTATATTAAAATTTATAATAGCTATTTGTTCTCCTTGCTCAACTGCAACAACTATTCCTAAACATTCATTTTTCTTTGAAACAATTAAAGTAGTAGGAACAATATGACATATACAAAGATATAAGGTGCCTGCTTTCACACCTTTTGCTACTACAAGGGAAATTTTTGAAACCTTCCAATTTTTATCGTTAAAAGTAACTACACAACCCTCATCACTGAGTTGCCCTACTGAAATTAAATTCTTACTTAGCCTTGGAACATGTCTTACCTCATGTAGTAGCCAATGATTCCCATTCTGCAACTTAATCTTAACTTTTCCCTTTCCAAGTATCTGATAGGTTTCATTATCCCCCAAATAAATAAGTCCAAAATCCCCTTGGACATAATCAATGAAATAACCTCTATGAGGTGTAGCATGAAATGAAGCACTGAAATCTAAAACCCATGAATCATCAACACTTTCTAAAGACAAACGCAAAGCATCATCTTTAGATTTGTCACTTACCACATTTGCCTCCTTGTATCCATCTGGTTTATCTCCTTCATTTCTCTTTTGATTTCAACAATCTTTCTTTTTGTGCCCTGGTTTCCCACAGTACCAACAATCGTTTGGTCCTCTCAACTGAGACCTCCTCACCTTTGACTTTCCTCTTGATTTCCCACAATTTCCAAAGTTACTTCCTCTCTCAGTCATTCACCCTACTTTGTGCATTCAAAGCACTTCTTGATGTAGATCCACCTAAGGTTTTCCTATGAGTTTTCTTCACTCAAAACAACACTGATCACATCATCATATTTTAGGGTACTAGATCTAGAAACAAAATTGATCACATCCATTACCAAGCCATTCCAGCTTTCAGAAAAAGAACACAAAATTAAGAGAGCCCTAATTTCTTCATCGAAATTGACATCCACAGAAGATAACTGATTAGTAATAGTATTAAACTCATTTAAATGATCTGTAACAAATCCACCTTCTGCCATTTTCATATTAAATAAATGCTTCATGAGAAATACATTGTTTGAAGCAGAGAGCTTTTCATACAGTTTCACTAGGGTTTTCATCAATTCTTCTGTCGTCTTCATTTTTATAATATTAAATGCCACCGATGGTGCTAGGCATAATCAAATGCTTCCAAGTGCCTTTCTATCCAAAAGATCCCATTCATCATTTGACATAGATCCCTAATTCTTGGCTTTGCGTTCCAAAGACTTCCATAAATCCTTCTGATAAAGATAGTCTTCCATTTGTATCTTCCATAATTGGAAGTTCTGCCTGTTAAACCTGTCAACCCTCAGCTTACCCTTGTATGCCATCACTCCCACTCAACCGTGAGACTTTCCTATATAGGATAACTGAAAACAACCTCGCTCTGATATCACTTGTTAGGATTAAACCACAAACAAAAAATAACAATTACATGCAAATATAACCAATAACAAAAAATAATAGATCACACAGAAAAAGAACACAAGGCACCAAGATTTAACGTGGTTCACCCAATCCTTGGGCTATGTCCACAAAATAGCAAGTCCAATATCATTACAATCCAGTGATTAAAACCTAGTTAAAATCTATAATCCCTTACATCTGAATACCACTGCAAGAACCAATTTTGCATCACAACTTAATGAAAAATACCTGACTCTAAGCCCTTTTATACAAGTATTTTTATGCCAATTTAGGGTTACAATATGTCAACCACATCGGCCATGGCCCAAAATTTTTTTCGAGGTGATGCCTCAAACCCCAAAGAATTTATGAAGTATGTACAATACTTTCCTGATCAGTCACCACAAACAAACAAACAAACAAACTATATATATATATATATATATATATATATATATATATATATATATATATATACACACACACACACACAAGGGCCCATTTCTTTCAACATTTAAACTGTTGAAAACCCATTTGTTGAAGAAAGCACATTCCTATATGAAATTGAGCCTTCAGAACAAATTTGACAAAGAGGGGGTAGCATGAAGGGATCTTGTGTAGGATCGAACAATGAAGACTAAGTTGACCTCTTAAAAGAAAATAGATTAGATCAATGAATTTAGTTAATAGTTTTTTTCTAAATATTGAAATATGATTCTAATGATAGAAAATTAGATCATCCTCTAAATGAAAATGAATAGACTAGAGATATTCTAAAGAAAATGAACTGACTACATCAATGCATTTTAGTTAGGGGAGAGGATAATAGCAGAGTAATGAGACTTGCTGCAAATTGGGCGAGTCTCCTGAGTCAACTAGTCAGGGAGCATTTACTGGGTCAAAATGACTGGTGAAACAGGCTCAGTAGGTCAGGGTTGGTGACTCGTCTAACTCACATGACTTGTGACTGAAGGCATGACTCACAGGCCATAACAGTCATGACTCGACCGTAGCAGTCAAAGTTTGGGTGAGTTAAAACATTAAAAAATGCTTTTTTAAAAATATATTTTTTGGTTCTTGTTTATCCTTAAGACCCTAAAAGGGCTTTCATAAGACTCTATTGTGTGTGTGTGTGTGTGTGTGAGAGAGAGAGACACACAGAGAGAGAGAGAGAGAGAGAGAGAGAGAGAGAGAGAGAGAGAGAGAGGGTCATCATTTTGCAACCAATTGAAAGGAAGAGGAGAAAAGCTTGCATTTGTGACATTGGAGCAACTATACACTTGCATTTAGATCATCATGGAGTTTATAGGACCTCTTCTCAACACTTCTCAACTCATTTCAAAGAGGTAAGAGTTGATTTTTTGGGTTTTGTTGATTTTTTTCTCTATGCTTGTGGAATTTTTGGATGTTTTTTTTTGTATGTTTATGGGTTTTGTTTTACTTTAGATCTTCATAAAATACAATGCTTAAATGGTAATATTTGGTCTAAAATGTCTTATTATAGCAACATTGACATTTTTTTCTTACTCATAATGTCTCCTCCAACTAAAAACCCAAGCTCTCTAAAGGTAATAAAAAAGATGAGTGTTGGAAGTACACCATAGATTTTTTAGGTAGAGGTAAAACTCAAACAAAATGCCTATTTTGTAAGGTCATTAATAGTGGGGGGATAAATAGATTGAAATACCATATTTTTGGCATGATATTGAGCTTTATAAAGTTGCAAATTTCGAGGCTCAAGATTTTTGTTATGTTTCTTTAGAAAAATATGAACAAGAAAAGAAATTAAAACAAAAAAAATTAGCAGAGTTAGTTCAGATTGGTTCCACTTCCCTTCCACGCTGATCTGGAACTACTTATGTATCCAATTTTACACCCCTAGGTTCAATAGGTTGTGTTGGAGAAGGTGCTTCCCTTCCCCCCTATTGTCCTAGTGCTTTTGCTAGTTTTATTTCTTCTACATCTATTCCTTGCACTGCTAGTGACATTGCCCCTACTAATAGTACCAGTGTTACCTTTTGTCCTAGAGTCAGAAAATTTAGGTTGGATAATTTTTTTATACCGCATTCCACTCGTGATGCACAACCCTCACTTGAGAGATTGGCCTGAAATAGGGAGGTCCATGAAGCTAGAAGAAGAAAGATTTGCAAGTTTTAGTATTTCTCCAACATTCCATCTATAGCAGCCAGGTGCTTCAACTATATTTGTATTTGATTGTTTTACATTTTAAGTTTTAAATTTGATTTTTAAATAAAATTTTATAATTTTAACTTGATGGTGAAATATGCTAATTAAAATATTTTTACAAATGTAACAAGACTCCTTATTGGTAGGGGATGATTGATGTTGTTTCCATCTATGGTGCGTGGTTTAAAGCCCCCACTAAAGATGAGTTGAGTGGCCCTCTCTAACTAGAAATGGTTGAGGAGATGAAACTTGAGTTGGAGGACCATAGAAATATTTGGAGCCAAAGAGGGTGTACCATTATGACAGATGGATGGGCAGATAGGAGGAATAAGACTCTCCTAAATTTTCTTGTTTTTAGCTAAAGTAATTCATCATTCTCTACTTCTTGAAGTCTAAAATTTAATGTATTATTAAATAACTAAAGTTTTATTTTATTGACTATTCAATGATAATTATTTAAAAAAAAATTTCACTTTTAAAATCCACCATATTTTTGAAGTCTATAGATGCTTCCTCACATGTCAAAAATGCAAAATTCTTATGTGAGATGTAGTGCCTGCCCCTAGGTCGCATTTTTGTTATCATTGTTGAACTCTTTTAGGGCTAGTCTTGTGTTGATGGTTAGTAGCATTGTTTTGAGATTATCAGATATTGTGCTATGGATTCAGTTGATATGTGATGAGATTACTTAGACTCTACATTTCATGTATGCATGATGATTATTACTTTACTTTCAGTTATTGATGATGATTAGTTAGATGGTTATTATCACATGTTTTCTTATGGATACTTACCCCATACTTGCATGTGTATGGTGTGCATGTTTGTTCTCTTATTGTATGGCATTTCTGATGTGGTTAAGGAAGGGAGTCGTAGTCACCTACTAGTCGGGATCTACATAATGCACTACTTCTTGCCATTGCTTGTTTAGCTTAGCATATATATATATATAGTATGTACATACATGGATTTTATGCAAGTTGCAGGTACTAGGTATCGAATTCCCTGAATTTTCAGGATGAGCGTAGCCTATCGCACTATCTCAATGGTAAGAGAGGGGAGATAAATTTTCAAGTCCAAATCCTAAACCCTTAAACCTTTTTGTCCTAGAGAGGTAGGACAAGTATCTGAGATATTTTACCTTTCGAATGTGTCGAATGAATAATTCGTGATTTAAACCCTTTAGACTGATTTTGCATGGATTGTTCTATGATGGGTTTTCATATTTTATCTTGGAAGTCTATGGTGAATTTTCTATTAATTAAGTCTTAAATTAAAATATTTAATTAATAATTTAATTATTTTGGAAAAAATTTAATATAATATCATGATCTTTTGATATTTTGATTTTAATTAATGGGGAATCAATTGAGAAAAAGAATTAAATAAAAGAAATTAAAATTATTAATAATAAAGTAATAAATAAATAATAATAATAGAAATAATAAAAGAATTAAAATAAAAGTTATAAGACTACCTAGGAGTAAACACACCTCTTGATTGCACATATGTCAACAACACAGGAGTTAGTGCACAAATTAAGCACATGGTGTCTACAACCTTGTGACTCATCTAGAAGGTTGGAAAAGACTCGTGCTTAGTTGTCAACACTTTTTGGTTGTTTCTAGAGACATTCTAGGTGCTTCGTGAGAGTTTTTTATATTCAGGCACTCTTAGAATCTTAGAGAGCATGTTTGGAGAACCCGAGAACGTTGGAGAAGGAAGGAGCTTGCTCTACGGATTCTGAGGAGAAGTGATTTAGCATCAGTGTCCAAGTAGACACTTGTGATTTTGGCATATGATATTTCGCTTCTTGCACTTCCTGTCTTCTTTGTGTCTTCTAAATGCTTTTTGAGGATTCTATGCATGAATGTTCTAGTTATATGCAATTTTGTCATGGATATCTAAATTGTCATATGAGAAACCCCTACATGCGTAGATCAAAACATTCTATGGGCTAGGGTTTAAAAATTTATAGGCAAACCTATTAGAAAGATTAATAGGTAAATCTAGAGATCAATCATTATAGGGAGAGTTTTTATTTATAAAATTGGAAAGCCCTATTTGTTTGAAAAACTATATTTTATTTGCAAACATTATTGTAAATGTTTCCTGTTTGAAATATGCATATATGCTTATAAATTTGCATGTGTGTGTGTGTGTGTGTTTACTAAAAAAAATGTGCTACATATTATTTTAATAAAACACAGAATGGAGTAACATTTATAATATGCGATTTTGCTTTTGAAAAAGCGTTTTAATGAAGTTGTTTAAAAAAAATGTGTATTGGAAATGTTTTTTAATAAATAAATAAAAATTAAACAAAATTAAAATTGGGAGGGCAAGCCCGTACCCCATTTACATTGAACGTAGAGTACCTGTGTCGCACGTACTGTGTTGATAGCAAGTACTCTATACCGCTGTCGTCGCAGGCCCTGTGACCGCAGGGTACCGTGTATCGCGTCAGCGATAGCAGTTATAATATGTATATAAGTTATGTTTGTTATAAAAAAATTTATTATGTGTTGCGAAATCAAATTTTTTATATTTCAATTTTTTTATGTAATAATTTTAAAATATTATTATTATTATTGAATATTAATAATTATATATATATATATGTTATTTATAATTAATAATTATTATATTTGATAAATGAATTGTATTAATAGGTCATTTTTTTAATAATTAATCATTTTGTAATATTATAGTCTAATGATATAGATTTAATTTAATTATTTAATTGACTTGAATTATGAAGGAAAGATGTTAACGAAAAAGAATTGGTAATTACTCATGTTAAAATCTACAATGAGTCCTATTGGAACATGATGGGGGTCATTTTCAAACAACGTTTATATAAACAGTATATTATTAGAACAATTAGAAAATTGAGTCTATGGGTTTTGGGGAGAATACTTCTATCTATCAAACAAATACGTGGGTTAGGTAAAATGTATAAATTTCTCCTCTCGATCTCTAAATTTGAAAAGGAAAACTGAGACCTCCACACTTAATTCAACTATGTAATTTTAGTAAACCAAAACATGTGCTTGCATTTTGTGTTTTCTCTATGCTATCTGTTTTGGGTTTTTGAGTTGACTAGATTGTTGACCAGTTATAAGACGTCTACCAGAGGCTCGGGGGTTATGATTGTGATGTCATGATGATGTCTTTTGATCTTGATCTTTTTAAACTCAACCATGGTTATGTGATGGCATGCTGATTGATATTGTCTTCAATCTTCTTGTGTAAGCTATGATTTATGTAACCATTTATTAGTTAACGATTAGCTGTGTTTTGGATTACTTTCTAGTCACTTTGATGGGATTGAATTATTTATCTGATCTTGATGATGTCATGTTGTGACATGTTTTAACTTGACCATTTTTGGAGTCTTCGATCAGTATTACTTTGAGATGCTTTTGGTTGTTTTTTGAGAACCAATGGATATTGTAATTATCAGTGATACCTTTAGTTGCCAATAGAGAACTTTAATGGTCATGATTATAGATGGATGCTTTGTAGTTGCTCATGGAAATTTGATGCTCTTATTATGGATTATTTTTTGGTATTTTTCTAGTCGCTTGTATAGGACTGTGGTGATTTTGTGATTTATGATTCCATGAGCTTAGGGTAGGTTATCTACTTGTAGTGTCAAGGAGTGGCTTGCAATGGGGGTCGCGGCCCTAAGTGGTTGCCAGGGTAACTCATTATAAGTTGTTCTAATAAGAAAAAACATTCACAACTAATACTGACTTAAATGGACTTAATAAGATAATTGTTTGTTCTCGCCCATGCCTCGAGTGCTAGTACAGACTAGGATGGGAGTAGAGAGAATGCTTGGTTGCGACCTTGTATTCCGTAGTATGCCTCGTCTGTATGAGAGGATACTAGTGGCCGCATAGGGATCACTAGGGGTCTGAGGTCTATTGGGTGACTACTAGGGTAACTCTAGCATGATTCGTGCGATGACACTTTTCGGCTTGCATAGTAGGTTCCCTACATGTCTTTGTGTGCCTCTGGAATTAGATGTCAATTTGTGATTGAAACCTTTGAGTTAGTATACTTTTAGAATTCCTGGACTTAGAGAGTATTTGTGCTATGTGATTTGATAGCCTGTTTGGGACTTGAGATTATCTCCTCAGCATGGTGGGAGTGGACCATTTAGGTTCCACACGATCGGGTGGTAGTGCTTTTTCACTCTTACCATTTGATATCCATTTGAGACACTGTGGTTGATGCACTCTTTGTTGGCATCTATCTTCATTCTGTTCATGGATTATGATGGTGGACACGTATCCTTACATTGATGATTTGCATATGTTAGATGATGTTATCTTATGCTTTACTTTGCATGTTAGATTTATTTTCTGCATATGATGTAGTATGATTTAGGAGTGACATTCCTACTATGATAATACCGATGATCTCTTCGGTGATTTGGAATGTTATGCATGGAGGGATGGCTAGAGCCCACGATGGTTTAATGATGCTATTTACGGTTGGGAGGAACCGTGCACTTATTTAGTTATGTTTGTGTTATATCGATATCTTTTATGATGGATGTTTATATCTTCTATGATGATGTATCATGTATGACATGTGGTTTCATTTACTTACTACAATTGCATCATGGATTAGATCAGGATGATGTACTTACTTTTCACATATGTATATTCTTTTAAGCTTTTCATACCCTGTGGCTTGTACAGTGGATGATTGAGCAATCAGAAATGTAATTTAAGAACGTTGGACTTTTCATTATTATTTTATGTGGATGTAGTATTGGATGGAAGGGTAAAAGCACAAACCTATGTCACCCTTTGTGATATCTTTCACTGTTTTGGTCAAAAACCTTTCGGCCGTAACAGTTTCGGTTGTAATGGTTCCAGCTGAACATACATGGCGATTTCGCGCGCCTACGTGGCTCACACCATTCCGGCTGAAACCTGTTCGGCCGAAACTGTTACGGCCGAAACCCCGAGCCGGTATAAAAATTTCCGCAAACCTCTAGTGGCTATCATTGTTACTATAGCTGTTCCTAGATTTTTGGAGAGCAGGTCAAGGGTTTCGGTCGTAACTGGTTAGTGGTTTTTTCCTCCCCATTTTTTAATAGTTTTTAAATGTATTTTTTGATTAATAGATGTTAGTTATACTTAAAATAGTTGTTTTTGATCTATTTTGTGAGTGAAATGCTTAAAATTGTTTTTTTTAATATGTTTAAATTATTTAAATTATTTTAGATTGTTTTAGAATAGTATTTAAATTAATTTGTTAGCAAAAATGTAGTTAAACATGAGATAAAAACCTAGAAAAATATTAAGTTAAAATATAGAAAAATATTAGGAAAAACATTAGGTTAAAATATAGAAAAACATTAGGAAAAACATTAGGTTAAAATATAGAAAAACATTAGGAAAAAAATTAGGTTAAAACATATAAAAATATTAGGTTAAAATGTCAAAAAAATTAGTTTAAAAATTTAGAAAAACATGAGGTAAACATGTAGAAAAATATTAGTAAAAAATGTAGCAAACCTTTAGGGGACATTATTCAGTTTCTAATATAACCTGATGGATCTAGAGGTGAAACAATAATATCTCATGGTGAAATTAATTTTGACATTAAATAAACCTTCTAACATAACCCTATATTAACTACAATCATAACCCATACCACACTCTAACCATAACATAGGCCCTCTACTAACCGAATGAACCACACTTAGATATTGATGATGTTCATTTTAACAACTAGTTATTGTTAGGTAATAATGAGTCTTACATTACCAAACAACACATTAAGATTAGTTAAATGATATGTTTTTAGGTACGGGACAGAGGAGTCGTAATAGGTCAGACTATTTTTTATAGGTTCTAATAAGTCTTAATATGTATTATTAGGATATAATAGGTCTTATTAGGTAATGATGATTCTTACATTACCAAATGACACATAACGAGCTCATGATACATTTCTAGGTATTTTTATCCATATATATGTTAAGGGGACCTAGGGATTCCTACTAGGTCATTACATCTGTTATAGGTTGTAATAGGTATTCATATGTTTACTAGCACATAATAGGTATTTTCAGGTAATAATGAGTCTTACATTACCAAACAACACATTAAGATCACTTATGTCAACTGCATTTTTCAATACGTTATCCATACATGTGTGTCTTAAGGGGACATAGGAGTCGTAATAGGTCATACTATTTTTTATAGGTTCTAATAAGTCTTAATATGTATTATTAGGATATAATAGGTCTTATTAGGTAATGACAATTCTTACATTACCAAATGACACATAACGACTTCTTATGATACATTTCTCGGTATTTTTATCCATATATATGTTAAGGGGACCTAAGGACTCCTACTAGGTCATTACGTTTGTTATAGGTTGTAATAGGTATTCATATGTTTACTAGCACATAATAGACTGACCTTACTATCAACCTTAATAAAACTATATCCCATTTACTTTATTAACATTCTTAACTCTAATTGAAACTACTAAATTAAGTCATGAGTTCTAAATTGTAAACTAACATTTGCTAACTAAACTCATTTACTTATCTAGTAACAAATTTTTCTATCCCTATGTCCTAACTCTCATCTACACTCCCCATAATCATCAAAGCATTTACATCAAAATCTAGATTTTAGTCAAGAATTATATTTTTTTATTGCATGTATGTACATGTGTACACTTAGTTATCATTTAATCAAGAAATTTTATTTTATTTTTATTGCATATACATGCACATGTATGAATATTTATTTTTCACATTTGCATGAGCACGTTACAATGTACATTAGATATGGTCTCTAAGATTATTTGTTTTAAAATACATATGTATGTTACATGATTGAATTTAGCACCATACATTTAATGTTGTGTATTTATATGTACATGTGTTTCAAATTAAATTTAACTTTTAATTATTTTAATTTAAATACACTTGTATTTTTATATTTGATATATATGCATGTGCAGATCTCTAGATATTTATCACATTCATATCCTCATATTTATTTTCATATATACATTATGACATCTGGTTCTGGGGATCGTGCTTCTGCATCCTCAGGGGATGCTAGTGTTCGTGGTGGGGGTCATAGTGCTGAGTCTAGTACATCATGTAGATTGAACTCCTCCACTCATGATAGACAATAGTTATTTAGAGATATAGTTGCAAGATTATCTCGTGCTATGTAGGTATTGGATACCTCACTTTCCTCTTCTATGACCCTCCCTAATAGGGAGAAGGTCATAGTGATGTGAGAGGAGTTATTTCATACGATTTAGATAGTTTAATCATACAAACCTTTTGATGATATGAGCATTTAGACATTTTATTCTTGTTTATCTCACAGTGTCACTGGCACTGTGAAGTACACACAGATTGACACTGAGGTTTCCATCGGCATGGTGAAATCCATGTTTCCATCTTATGCAGATCGTCACAGAGTTAGAGGCTACTCTGCAATGAAGTGTACTGATCCACTCATCGCACCATTGATTTATCCTCATTGGTTGGCTACTCATCATAGATGGCCACAGAAGGATGAGTTTCCACTATATTTTTGCAAAAAATTGTTTGCAAAATTTCATTTACACTATGATGTTGACTATATAGATTATCCAGGGCATGTTGGACAGGGTCAAGGGAGACTTTCTGACAGATTTAGACCCACGGACACTCCTGCACCCGTTAACAAATGGGCAATGGTGGGTCCAAACCTTTTGGTTATGCCGAGAGGTCCATAGATGGCTATTGTAGGTGAGAGTGTTCCTGATGACACAATTAGGACACAAATTTTTTCGAGCATCGCCACCATCACCACACAGTTACACGAGATTTCTTCTGATCGATGTAGTCGATATATGCTATGGTCTTGAGGTATCGTTCCCACAGTTGCATCATCTAGCACACCTGTTGATGATGATTATGGAGTTGTAGACATACCTTCTCTTGTAGACATTTTTGCAGTCTTAGAGGTGGATGCATTGCATCATTTGGCATCATATTTAGCATCTGATCTTTTAGATGCATATTGAGCATTATCTACACTATTAGAGATTCCACTTTGTGACATGAGCTCTCAGATTAGACATATTTTTTCACGTATAGTAGTCCCAGAGGATTCACAAAGGTAGGAGGACATTCCTGCACCTTCTACTACTCCTACTGCTACACATGCCCAGGCTACAGCACCAGGCCCAACTACTCAGGACCCTACAGCACCCTCGCTACTCAGGATCTCAGTGGCACCATACAGCTTGGTCTATTTACTTCCATGCTTTCAGATTAGGGCCACACTATTAACTTGGATGCTGATACTATTTTTTCAATACATGATTCAGATATCAGTCAGATCAACAGAGCATTACATAATGCTACGGTAAATATCTCTATATGTTTAGATTTATTTTTATTATGGTAAATAATATGTCTATATGTTTAAATTAATGTATATGTGTGTGTTTGTGTATGTGTTATAGGGTTTGAGTGATAGTATGTTATGTTTTGCTAATCTGCAGACACTAATAGATCCTACACGTCGTGATTCCCAGGTATGTTACAATATATATATATATATATATATATATATGTAGATCTTGATATAATTTGTCTGTACACATAATTAAATGGTTCAAGTTATCATTTGACACAGGGTTCAGATGCAGCTGATAGACCCTTTTGGGGACAAGGCCCAGGATCAGGAGGGGGAATGTAGGTGATTAGATCATATGTGGCAGGCTTTTTATTTATATGGACAGTTTGATGTTTTATATGTTATTTCCATATGCATACATTTTATATCCAGACACTTTGATGTCATATATGTTATTTTTAGATACATGGTTTATATGGACACTTTGATGTTTTATATGTTATTTCTAGATACTGTTTATATCATGGACACTAAATGATGTTTTATATGTTATTTCTAGATACATGTTTATATGGAGATTTTGATGTTTTATATATGTTATTTCTAGACATTTGATACATGATCTATTTTTATACATTTGATATGGGTACATTATATTCTCCAGATATATGCACATGTATGTTATTGATCTTTTAATTAGACGTCTATTTTATTGATCTTTTCATGTCTTCATCTTTTATGTAACTTATGTATGTGTTATGCACATGTTTCTATAGGTTATTCATATTTTCAATAAACAAGTTTACATGTATATGTATAGTTATTTTCTATATGTACATTGGTGTACATATATCAAATAGAAATAGACATGTCCAAATAAATATAAGTTAAAATAAAGTTAAATAAATGTGTAATTATTTTTTCTATACTAACCTGCACATCCATTAGACCATATCCAGTGCTCTAAAACATTTATTCCACGATTTCTAAGATCTTCAGAGAACATTGCAAAACAATGAGCCACATAACTCCTATCATGAACTCTATCATCACTAATATAGAAATGAACCTCTTTGATGATGATGCATTCAATTTCATCCAATCTTTCTATCCTATCCACCTCAACTTGTGCATGTCTATAGGTCACTTGCACACATATTGCAACTTGTTCAGAATGATAATATTGGCTTTGGAGCTCTGTATGAGGTGCAAATGTATAATTCTTAGAAAAATCTACAACTGAAAGTATACAACTAGATGGAAAACAATTTTTGGAATCACGAAACTGTTTAGCTTGCCATTGTGCACCATGACAATGTTGGATATGTGGATATATCAATGGATAGAACTTGGCCATGAACTCATCATAATGCAATTCACTCTCCTTCAATACAATTTTTTTGGATTCATCCCCTCTATTATTTTGGTATGTCTCATATTCATATCTCATCCATGAAACTGGTGTGGATTCATTAATATTCTCAACTTGCATAATTTCAATTTTTTTTTGTAAATCTGCACAATCTTCACACTGATTTTTGATGCATTGCACTTTGAATTCATCTGAATCTTCTAATTTATCACATAATATGGACCTCACAAATTGTGTTGTACTTCTAGGGATGACCAAATTAGGATCAAGTATTTCCATAACTTTTTAAAATGATTGCAAGTGTAGACCAAATTCAACATGATTTCTACAACAACAAGTTTCTCGCATCTTATTTATGCATACAAAGGAAGGACGTAAACTCTCAAACATTCTCTGACATATTTTGACATTTGAAAATTCTTGTTTGAATGCTTCAAAAAGTTCGCTTTGAGTTATATCTATGAAATGTTTTGGATGTTCAATTTTGGCCCCTATTTCTTGATCTTTAATTTGTATAGTATCACACCTGTTCAAAGAAACATGAGAATGTGTGGTCCAAAATTCAATAACTTGTCTTTTTACTTCTTCAGAAATCCTGTCTTTTTGAGGAACTCTACAAATATTCACCCAGTTATTTTCAATGTTATCATCTAGCATATTTCTCCTCTTCATGTATCTCGGGACAGTTCTTCTAGATATATGTAGTACATCAGAAATTGCACGTACCTATTTTCTATGTGTCAATTTTCTACTAGATATAGTAGTCATCAATGCTCTGCGTGCATTACTCAAATCACCTTCTCGAGTTGTGTTGTCAATTTTGTTATAAGCATTTTGCAAATTTTCAACTATTGTCTTATTAATATTATGGGCATGGCTTTTCCTGTTATCAACACCCAACAACTCTAAAACAGGTCTCATATCTTTTCTCCTAAATAACTTGACAAATAATTGTGCCTGTCCAAATATACTTTAATCTTTGAAATATTCATCCCACATGTTCTGGCAATGCTTTCTGATATTGTTATCATTTATCATATCTTTAGATGGAATTTGGTTAAAAAGTAGTTCTTCATCCAAATCCATCAAATTTTTTATGCTTTCTAATTTGTCTCTATCAATAGAACTGCCAATTTCTTCCTTTTGATTACTTTCATTTTCTTCATGAATCTCATCATGTTCAGGAATTTTAGTAGGTTGGTTTTGAGCATGTTTTGTATGGCCTTTCATTTTGTCATCTCTTTTTCTATCATATTTCCTTGATCTTTTCCTTTTACTACCCATTGAATATTTCAATCTATAGAAAAAATAAAATAAAATTAGATTTCACTAAATATCAGCTAATGGTTCAATATATAATACATAAAAATAAAAATAATTAGAAGAGAAAAAAAGCACCTTCAAAATATTCGATCCTTTGCAATATTGATTAAATCCGCAGAATAGTTGTTGAAAATTGCTTCAAAATTAATTGTTTTTTGAAAATCTTCTTCCAATTTCCGCTGTCTCTGTGTATTTAAGTTTAAAAAAAAGAAAAAAAAATATTTTTTTATATCAAATAGTAGCATTAATTGCTAGTGGTTTATTCTGTTGACAGGGGTTTTGGTCGAAATTGTTTTGGCCGAAACTCTTCCGGCTGAAATAGTTACGGCCGAAATAGTCTATGTGGCAGCCAAACAAGCAAAAATTAGAACTTCTGTAAACATCTCACTTTGAAGGCCAATTTGACATACTAAATTGAAGTATTTTTTAAAACTAAAAATATACTTTTTTAGTTCTTGGAGTCACGATTATGATTGTATAATTTTTTTAAAGTTTTGATTATGAATAATATGTTATAATTTGAAATATTACAAGTAGGTATCTTAAGATTCAGGAAGACGTCTATTCAAAAATAAGAAGAAAATAGTAAATCATGTTAAAAAGTTAATTTTTTTTATGGTGCACTAGAGGAGAGAGTCTTCTTCAAGAATATGTAATTTAAAAAAAATAAAATGTAGATTTGATGGAAAAAGTTTGACGGGAGAAAAAAACTATCTATTTTTGATAACTTTGACTTTGACCAATTATAACTTCAAAAATATTAGCCAAATTTCAATTTTTCTTTTTTGGTGCACCAGGTATACATGTTAACTCTAACATATTCCAAAATCAAACCAAAATATGAACATTTGCATATATTTGTTTGACGGGAAAAAAACTCTATATTTTTAGTATTTTTAAAAAATTAAAAAATACACTTTATAAATTCAAAAATAAATAAAATTTTAACTCAAATTTTTTAAAAAAAATTGGAGACATAAACTTTATCCAATTTTACACATTTCATTAGTTTACATCATCTTCAAATTCTAAGCACAAATGCCACTTTTATTTTGTTAAAGTTGAAGACTTTAAATTTTGATATCACTTCTCCTTTATAAAAGGTGACACAAGTTTGTGCTTTTACCCTTGACTTTATTATTGTAAAAGATGTCAACTGATATCTATTAGACTTATTCTCACCTTGATTTTGTAAGTGACAAAAAAATTCTATAAAATGGCTTAGAGTTGGGGATTTTATAATGTATGATTTAGTAGCTTGCTATAGCGGTATTGAGCTATAAGGGATTTCAGATTTTAATCACTAGATAATAAGATTATTTGAGTCATTATTTGGTGGACTTAGCCTAGGGATTGGGTGAGCCATGTTTAATCTTTGTGTCTTGTGTTCTCTTCTGTGTGGTTTATTATTTTATGATATTGGTTATATTTGCATGTAATTGTTAGTTATGTCTCTCTAATTCTAAAAAGTGGTATTAGACAGAGGTTATTTTAGTTATCTTCTGTAGGAAGTTCTCAAGTTGAGTGATAGTCTCACAACTAAGTGGGAACAATGGCATATGAGGAAAAATTGAATTTTGAGAAGTTTAATGGGAAGAACTTTAAGTTATAGAAAATGCAAATGGAGGACTATCTTTATCACAAGGATTGGTGGAGCTCATTGCAAGAAAAGGTCGAGAAAATGGTAGCTATGATAGATGAGGACTAGGAGATTTTGGATAGAAAGGCACTTGGAAGTATTTGTTTATGCCTGGTATAATCAATAGAATTTAATATTACGAAAGCTAAGACAAGTGAAGAGTTGATGCAAACCCTAGAAAAGTTGTATGGAAAGCCCTCTTCTTCAAATGGAGTATTTCTCATGAAATATTTATTCAATATGCAGATGGGAGAAGGTGGATCTATTACTAATCATTTAAACAAGTTTAATATAGTTACTAGTCATTAATTGTCCTTTGTAAATGTAAATTTTGATGAAGAAATCAAGGATCTCTTGATTTTGTGTTCTTTTCTTGAAAGTTAGAATGACTTGGTAATGATTGTGAGTAATTTTCTTTTTGGTTCTAGTACTATTTGATGATGTTATTGGTGTAATTCTAAGAGAGGAAGCTCATACAAAAAGCTTAGGTAGATCTACATGAGGAAGAGTTTTGAATGCATCGAGTAGATGAGCAACAAATGAAAGAGGAAACAATTCTAGAAATTGTATAAGTTAAGAAAGTGTGATTTTGAAAATTGGTTTAATAAATGGCTTTTAGTAGCTATATTAAGTTGGAGATGGAGGTGTACAATAAATTAATGTGATTCTTGCATTCTAATCCTAGAAATGACGACTAGTGTGTTTTTAATTTTAATTTTATTAAAATACATTTATTTTAGAGGATGACCTATAGGGGAAGAGATTAGTAGCTGTCCAAACTAATTTTGTGCACTTAGGGTAGCCATTGCTCAACATTTTTAGGAAGGAGTTGGTGGCCCCATAGTTTCTAATGTTTTCTACTTATTTCCTAGCATCCATCTAAAATAGAATGTTTAAATAAAAAAAAAATTAAAAATTTTGTAGATAAGTTTCTTTGGAAAAAGTAGGAGATAATAAAATATAGGAAAAAATGTTATGCACTCATTTTTCTTTTTTCTCAATAAGCAGTTGCTTCTTATTCTAGCCTCCCATGTTTAAAGTAGGGATACATTCTAAATTATCCCTTTCCTATTATTAAAAACTAGCAATGGGGGTACTCCAACTATTGGATTAGATCTCTTATATGTAAGTTGAATTATGTTGATTCTTTTGGTGTACCCCTGTAAGTGATTCAAGAGCCTAAAGTTAAGGTTTGGTGTAGAGACCATGAAGTGTGAAGTAGTTGAAAAATGTCATTTTGAAAAAAATTGCTAGTTATGCTCACCCCTCAATAGTGGCTTACTAAAAAACAATAGTTTAGGCACAAATAAAGCAATTAGAAAGAAAGAAAGCTAAGAAATGATGAACTATTAGTACATGTGTGATTGGTTAGTACATGTGTTATCAATTTTTTGGGGCTTTTTTGAAGTGGTAATTGAGGGTACCAACAAAACCAATAATGTGGTGCCCACATCAAGTGCAGAAGTATGGGTTCTCCTTTTGCACAATCTTTGGTTTGGCTTTTTATGTAGGGTGTTTTGGACCCCTTCACAAAAGGAATGCTAATGTACGTTCAACATAATTGATGGCTATGAGTTTAATTTTTAGTTATAAGTAAATGACTTATCAAATAAGAAACCATCATTAAAAAATAGGAGTAATTTAAAATTTTCAAATAGAATATTTACATCTTAACTATTGATCCCCTCCCCTAACTAAAATCCATTTCTAACTAAAATGCATTGCTATAGTCTATTCATTTTCTTTAGAATTGCTTTAGTCTATTCATTTCTTTTAGAGGATGATCTAATTTTCTATCATTATAATCTTATTTCAACATTTAAAAAAAATTATTAACTAAAATGTATTTCTCTAATCTATTTTATTTTAAGAGGTTGACTTAGTCTTCATCGTTCGAGCCTTCATGAGCTTTGTTCATGCTACCCCTTGTTGAAATTAACATAAATATGTCTATCCATAACTCAACATTTAGTCAATTAGTTACATTGCTACTAAGCTCTATACTTGCTACCAAGCTTATCATTTAGTTTGTAGTGTTAACCAAGTGATTTAGTTGTTTCTAAGCCAAGTAGTCAAAATACAGAGGCTACTGAGCTAGTTAGTAGAAGTAAAGAAGATCAGTGTTAACTGAGCTCTATAATGTTAACCAAGTCCAATGGTGTCTACCAAGATCATAGGGTTAACAAAGTGGATCTAGTGTAGACCAAGTCATCCAGTGTCAACCAAGTGATCTAGTTACCACATAGTTTCTCATTATTCAACAAGTCACATAGTGCTGACTGAGTTCAAGCTACTTGGAAGTGATTAGTAAGGACGGAGCTTCAAGTTCAATTGAGTGCAAAAGTTTTTTGAGCATTGAAATTTTTTTCCATGTATCAGAACATCATTGAGTTTGTCTTCAGAACCTGAGTTACAATAGTTGGGCTGACTTTGTGAATTATGATGAAATTGGTATTGTATCTAACTCCAATAAGTTATGATTTGGATTGGTATATATGTAATGCATTGTATCATATCCATGTATGAATTCAAAAAATATATGTTAAGAAGAAGTGTGAATTAAATAAGGCTGAAAGGAGTATAAGGGACAACACAGATTTATCTATCACAGTCAGGTGATAATCACAATACAAGGAATCTCAACCAAAAAATTAGAGTTGTAGATTAGAGATCAACCATTGGTTCATCCTAATAGGTGTATCAATCAAATCCTTTAACATGGTAGACTTAAATTTTTTTCTAAATCTATTAACAAAGTGCATAACTAATTGTATGTTTGTAGATCCTTTAACAAGGTGGACCTCACAGTCCTTATTGCTCCTAGTAGGGTAGATCACTAGAAGTGGTCAATTATAAGCCTTAACTACTGTAAGCATAAATGATGATGATATTCCTATGGGGGAGTATTATAGAAACATGATTAGTTTATTATCATGATGATATGTTAGATTCATGACTCTGTTTTTCATTGATGTCAACATAGCCATTTTCTATGGTATACAATAGAAGAAAAATGATAAAGATCAAGTTGGTACAGACATATCATTGAGTACTTTCAATAGAAAGGTTAGAGGGAGATTATACTATGTGTCTAGTATACATAGTTAACCTTGAAAGCATAAGATATTAAGTCTAGAAAAAATTTATGAAAATTTTGGTGAAGACTATTCTGAGATAGAGTTTAGAGAGGCATGTTCTGGTAAACTTGTTATATCTCTTAGCAGAGTTGTTATTCTGAGAAGATGAAGTCAAAGATGTGAAGAAGAAATTTTGCTAATGACATAGCTATGCTTTCTCGTCATAATTTTATGTGTACATAAATTTATTTAAGTTGCAAGGTGAAAGATTAATGTTATTGCTAAGTGTAACGTGTTTTTAATGTGGTCCTACAATAATTAATTGAGAAGGTGTGACAACTAACTCAGGGAATTATTTTATGGATTTGGTATAAAGGAAGGACATTTTCCTTTATCATGTATGATGGATGTATGAGATGTACAAATTATTGTAAGCAACATGAAGAGAAAAATGAAAAGTTAATCAGAGTAGAGCAAAGTGAAGAAAACTTCATTGCCAAGGTCTTATTGTGTGATTTGAAGTTGGATATTTTGATCTGAGGTTCATGACCTAGTCTACAAGGTTAGAAAATGATTGGTTTGATTGATAGGATAGAGGAAAGAAGCTAAAGTATAGTACATATAATTATTTTATAGGGAATATTTTAGAGATCAGTTGGATAGTGAGTTTGGTGATCTTGCCCCAGAAGCTGTTTGGACAGTGGGTCCTTCTATTTTCTACAACTCCTACCAGGGTTAGAATCTTCCAACAAGGATTCAAACTCTCCTAATAGGGACTCATATGTACTAAATGTTGTAATAGACTCCTAATAGGGTCCATCCTCTAACAAGGAATATTTATATTAATATATCATCTTATAGTCATCATTCCCATCAGGGTTTTCCCTCTGATCAAGGGTTTTCCCAGTTAACATATCTAGTGTAATTGTGTATGTGCATCTTTTTATGGTTTCTATTTAATTTGGTTGAATGTTTAAGATTATTTAAGGTTGATAAATGTTTTAATTATTGGATAATTGATTCAACCCCCCTAGATATCTTAGTGGACTATTATTTCTAGCAATTGGTATTAGAGATTCAGGTCCTTGAAGATAAAGTTTAACAACTTTGGGAGATCCATGGTCAACATATTGAAAAGGGATAGTTTGAAGTTTTATGGAACAAATTATGATAGTTTGAAGGAAAATATGAAGACACATTTGCTGTGTATGTGTCCAGGATATTGGAATTTGACAAAATTAGAAAAGACAAGACCATTGCTGAAAAAGATTTGGAAACTTGTACTGAGGAAGAGAGAGATCTTTTTATGTGTGACATGAGAGCTAGAGAAGCACTATTTTCTACACTTCCTGAAATTGAGTACAACCAGGTAAAGTCACTTATTACTTCTCATATGATTTCGAAAGCTTTGGAAAATAGTTTTGAAGGTGATGAACATTATAATAAATTGAGGTTACAAAGCTAGATTTGTGCATTTAAAGATGCTAAAATGATGGAAGATGAATCTATAAGGACATATGTAGGCAGGATATCAAAAATTACTACAAGTATTAGATCTCAAGGAGGAACCAAAGAAGATGATGAGGTGATATGGAAAATATTGAAGAGTTTAATACTACCATTTAAGCCAACACTTCAAATGATATAGTTGTTGATCTTTTGTACCAAATATTTCAAAAGGAGACATTGCTTGGGAGACTTGAAGCACTTGAGAATAAGCTTAGATAGTCTAAAGAATTTACCTAAATAGAAAAAACTTTCAGTGCCTTGAATATTCGACCTAGTTTATCAAGGAGCATAAGTGCTAGAGGAGACTTTGCTAGCAGCCATAGACTTGTTGAAGATAAAAAGATTGAAGGAGTAGCCCTTTTGGTTAGAACAGAAAAGAACAATAAGAAAATATTTAATTGTTGGACTTGTAACGAATTTTCTCATTATGAATCTAAGTGTCCTAAAAGAGAGAAAAAGTATAGAGGAAATTTCAAACCTAGAAGAGATAGAGAATGTCTATATGCAAATGAAGAAGATGATTCTAATGAACAAGTAGTAAGTGATAGTGATGATGAAATAGGATTTGTAGCTATTAAAGAAGAAAGTCCAGAGAAAATGTCTTTGGTATCACAAGTTGAAAAGAAATCTGATTGGATAATTGATAGTGGTTGTTCACATCATATGACTGGTGATATGAATAGATTTGTTAACTTCAAAAGTTATGATGGAGGCATTTTCAGAGTTGGAAACAATGCAACATGCCAAGTTAAAGGTATTGGATCTATAACTCTTGATGGTAAGACTAACACTGAGGATGTATATTTTGTTCATGGTTTGAAGCACAATCTTTTGAGTGTTAGACAACTAGTGGATGAAGGTTATTAGTTGTAGTTCATAGAGAAGACATGCATGATCGGAGACAAAGATGGAAAAGTAATTGACACATCAACCAAATTTAGAGGTAATGCATTTAAGTTGAATCCTACTAAAATGACATGTTTGGTTACAAAAGTAGATGACAATTGGTTATGACATAAGATATTTTGTCATATAAACTTTGATAGTATTATGAAGACTATTAGTATGTTTGCCATTAGAGATTTCCTGAAGATTATAAAGCCAACTAACACAATTTATAAGGAGTGTGTATTGGTAAAGCATAATAGACCTTCTTTTCCCAGCAGGAAGTTTACTATTGTAGAAAAATTAGAGATTGTACATACAGATCTCAATGGTCCTATGAAGACTAAAGGATTCTATGGTGAAAGGTATTTCATGATTTTAGTTGATGACTTTTATAGAATGAAGTCGTTTGCATTTCTTAAAGAAAAATTTGTGGCATTTGATAAGTTCAAGGTATCTGAGAATAGAGTTGAAAATGAATCAGGTATGAAGATTATATGTTTAAGATTAGATAGAGGATGAGAGTTTACTTCAAATGAGTTTAACATCTTCTGTGAAGAAAATGGAATCAAAAGATAGTTATTAGCTCCAAGAACCCCTAAATAAAATGGTATAGCAAAGAGAAGAAACAAATTAGTAACAGAAGCAACAAGAGCTATGTTAGCTGAGAATGATGTATCCAAGATGTTTTGGAGAGAAGCTTTGAATACAACAGTCTACACTATAAACATAGTGCAAGTTAGGAAAGACACAAACAAGACCCCTTATGAATTGTGGTTTGGTAACTCAACTACAGTTAAGTATTTCAAAATTTTTGGCAGTAAGTTTTATATTAAAAGAGATGATGATACTAGTAAGTTTGATGCTAGAAGTGATTGTTAGTTTTTGGTGATTGATCAGGGAAGTACTGTACATACTTCATAAATTCTTTGGGGTTCAAGGAATCACTCCAAATTTTTTTTTTGGGCTATTATTTTCCAATGACACAAAATTTTGGGCTACTATTCGCCATTCACCAATGGCACAAAATTTTACTCTACTATTAGCCAATTGGCTATTGCTTATATTTGAGAATTTATGGCCTACATGTTTTAACCCTAAAGCGGTAAAAATACTTCTATAAAAGGGCTTAGGGTTAGGGATTATTTTATAATGTGTGATGCAAAAATTGGTTCTTGTGGTAGTATTGAGTAATAAGGGATTATAGATTGTAATCAGGTTGTAATCAATGGATTGTAATAATATTGGACTTTCTGTTTGGTGGATGGAACTTGGAGATTGGGTGAACTATGTTAAATCTTGGTATCTTCTATTCTTTTCTGTGAGATCTATTATTTTCTGATATTGAACTTATATTTGCATGTAATTATTATTTCTATCTATGGTTTAATCCTAACAAGTCATATCAGAGCAAGGTTTTTTTTCAATTATCCTCTACAGGAAAGTCTCATGGTTGAGTGGGAGTCTCATGGTTAAGTGGGACTGATGTTAGATGAGGGTAAGTTGAGGGTTGACAAGTTTAATGGGTAGAACTTTTAGTTATGGAAGATGCAAATGGAAGACTATATTTATTAGAAGGATTTATGGAAGCTGTTGGAAGGAAAAACCAAGAATAGGGGATCTATGTCAAATGACAAATGGGATGTTTTAGACAAAAAGACACTTGGAAGCATTTAATTATATCTGGCACCATCAGTGGCATTTAATATTTAAAAAAAAAACATGACAAAAGAGTTCACCAGTACATTTGACCTCATTTTTAGACCAAATTTTTTGACCATCTATTAAAATGGGGTCAAATTGGTCAAAATATGCAATGAAAATATTTTTTTAAAAAATTCATCTCGTGTTGGTTGAAAATTTGACCAACACAAGTGTTGGTCTAAATTTTACCAACACTAGCTTCATTTGATTTCACACACATTAATTGAGACCTTAATTAGGTCTTTATTCAACATGGGTTATTGGATTTACTTGACTTAAGAGAGAGACCTTATAATTAATTAGGTCGTGATTGTGAATATGTGGCTCAATTATATGAGTGTTTCTCCCTGTAATATTCTCAGGCCCATGGTTCACGGATGCCTATTTTCGAGTGCTAAGAGTGGTTGAAGACTCATGACCACAAGGATTCACATCTTGTTTCATTCATATTGTGTGAGTGATAGTCTCTGTGGCAATCTCATAACATGGCTGCTCTCATGGCACATGACTGGTATGTTAGATTTCTTGGGCTATTTGTATGAGCTAGAAGGAACACATGAGAAAAGACTTAGGATGAGTGCTTGGTGAATGCCTAGTGATGAGGGGTTTAGTTTCTTTCCACCACAGTTGTCTTTGGGCCCTTATATAGTGTTGAATTTTCCCTGCTGATGAACCGCATGTGAAAAAATTCTTAGTTCCTCCTCTCTTGGTGAAAATATTATGTGAATACAACACAAAGTCGTGGGCATTGGAATTTTAGAAATTTTGTAAATGGAGATTTGACATAGGGTTTGGATTAGGGTCAAGGTCTTCTAGTAATTTTCAGGCATCCCATGTTTCCCCATTTTAGGGTTTATTTTATTTAGAGGGTTTTAGATTTATAAAATTGTTTTAACCATTCATAAGTTTTTAGGGTAGAGCTTGCATAGTAAAAGATGACTATATAGTGTGCTTACTGTAATTGCTAATATCCTGTGTTTTTATTTTTGTGCCATGCCTTCTACATACTTGTAACCGTACCACATAACGAGTAGTGTTTTTAGCACAATTCTTACTTGTAACCCTTGGTAGGGACTTTAAAATCAAGCTCATCTTTTCATACCTTTAGAATTTAGTGGAACCATGGTAGGGATGAGAAGAAAACACTGTAGACTGACTGATTTGTTAAAGCTCACAAAAAACTAAGGTATCTACTATTCTGACCAAGTTTCTTTTAGACTAGAGAGACATATGGGTCGCTTAATTTTACTAAATTAAGAGTTTTGGTTGCTCTTATTTATGCTTTTCTAGCTTTTGGTTTTAGTTTCATCAATTGTATTATTGATTTCTTTTCAATACTTTTTATGGTACAAGTAGTTGTGAAATTTTGTGTATATTGATAGAATGTGTTGAATTTGATGGCATTAAGAAAGCTTAGGTTTTTGCTCCACCTAATTATGAATTTATGTTGAAATTTCTAGGATACTAGCTAACCACTACATGGAAAGTTAGGTTCAAGAATTACGAGTAAAATTAGATTCTATGACCACCCAATCTAAGTCATTGGATGTGTACTAGTGTTTCATCTCTCTTCTAGTTTGCAGTCTACATGTACATAGTTAGTTTAGTATTCTTATGGAAATACAACTGTGACTTTCTAGTAAACTTGCTACAAGTTTAAATTTCTAATCATAACACATGCCTCGGTTCATTCTAATTTCTTTTGATGCCACTCAGTTCAAGAAATTTAGATTTTTTATGGATCTATTTTTTTTGTTGATGAAAATGGGCTAGGAATAGTGTTTCTCCAAGATTGATTTAAATTCAAAATTACTATTGATCTGTGTTGACGTTGATGAAAATAATCCAGCATCTTGATTTTTCCAAAAAAAATTTTAGCTAATTTTTATTTGGAAATTTTGCACTAAATTTGACATCTTATATTTGTGTTTCACTTTGTTTTGATCTAGGTATATAGAACAGTGTCAATTGCCTTTCGATCATTCTTGGATGATTGTTTTAAAGAAGCAAAATTTTGGTCCCTATTGCCCTGAAGTCATTAATGATTTGCCTCATCATAAATTGTTTGGAAATTCTTTCAAACATGGAGAAACATTGAGCTTTCTCCAATGTCCATGTTTGACTAGTTTAATATTTGTTTCTTTTAGATGAAAGCTTTCATCCAGCTAACTACTGCAATTTTATACCTTGCTTTATGATCTGTGAGTTGGCTATGTGATGCAAGATTCAACTCCTTTTTAGCAATTGATTCTATTTTTGTTCTTATATTCCAATCTTCTGGCATCTTATCTTGTGAAAGATAGCTCAATTGATTTATTACTACTTCAAATGTTAGTTACTTGCATACAAACACTTGGACCACATGCAGCTAGAGTAGATTGGACTCAACCAATTTGAATAATGCACTATCTGGTCTAACTTTCAATTGCTTTAGTTATGCTCATTATGCTTTGGGTTGTTGACTTCACCTTTACATTGTGGTTGGTATTTAATTACAAGCATTTGAAACATATGTTTGGCTTGTAAAATGAAACATTGTGATGTTAGTTACTACTAAAAATGGTTTGAGACTATCCACATTTTGGAGAAACTACCAAAGAACTATCTTAAAGTTGATTGCACTAATTACGGAAACTATAAATAACACTATGCATTCAATGATGGCATGATTTTATTAAATCTTACTCGAGGAAAAATATATCAGTAAAAAGAGTGTTCATCGAGGTTAAAAAACTGTAATATAGGAAAATCAAAGCTGCAACAACTTATTTCTTTGATTGTAATCTTGTATTACATAATCAAGTTGCTCTTAGCATAATTCAGATGCAACACCTTACATTATTACTTTTGTGATTCATTTATATTTCCATCTTGTGTCTCTTCAGTTCCACCATCTGCTTGTTTTTCATCCTTGTCAGAGCTGGAGTTGTGTAAAGTTGTGGGAGACCCAACACTACCATTTCCCACCTCCAATATAAATATAGGTGTTAAAGCTGAGGATTGTGGCACTAGCAATAGGACAACCTCTTTTCATGTCCACCTTGGAGCCAAAACTTGTAATGAATTTTAATAAAAAAATTATTTTCAACATATTGGAGGAGATCCAAGGTTGAAAAATTATGACAAGTTAATGTCAATGCCATAGCAAGGAAGGAATCAAGATATGGAGAAAATAAAGACGTTTCTATCTTTATGGTGAGTGGAATGATAGGGCATAAACAATGGCAAGAATTTGATATGGAAAACAAACAAAAAGAAAAATGGAGCTGAGCTATGTATTCCTATGACCAATTCCAACTGTCAAAGAGAAAGACTTAAAAATAATAATCATCCTACTCCAAATAATGATCTTATGGCAATGATAGACAACATAATTACTAAGTCATGAGAAAGGATCAAGGTAATCCTTTCTCATCCTTCAATGATAAATTTCACAAAAGGATAGCTCATGCATTTGATTAATCTAGTTGTTCAATGTAGTTCTTCCATCTATTGAACTATAGCAATGCTCTAATTTCATAAATTGTTTCCTCAATTATATTGGATCCCAAAATTCAATGTGTTGTCTATCCATCTATGCCGGCCCTTTTTCCCCTCTATCTCCCACACCCTCCGTTCATTTTCTATGAGGATGAGAAAGGAACTAGAAAGACTTATCTTTGTACGACTTACAATTATCTTCATAATAGCAAAGGAAGAGAGGATAAAAGAAGATTAAATTTATTTCTTATTTTCACTAATGATTTCTCTCCTTATCTAATTCTTGAGTAAACAAGTTGTTGGTTATGATATGTAGTCTAGAGGTGAATTCATGTGAGATAAATATATCTATTGAAGTAGACTTAAAACATTTCATTAATGCTATATCAAGAAGAAAATACCATGACTACTTGAATTTAGTCAATGGTGCTTACTACATAAAAATAGACTATTTTCATTACTTGAAAGAAGGTTATGGTTTTTCACCAAGTTGTGAAATCAATTCGAGAATCCATTGTATTTATTGTAGTTCCTTATAAGTATCATAACTGATGTAATATATGGCTAGCTATATCTCTATTACAAAATTGTAATGGTATGAACTTGGTTGATAATGCTTTAATGTTGTATTATAATTGCCAATACACTTAATAAATTTCTCATATTTTATTTTATTTTTAAACTGAAAAGAAAAAACACTGGGGTATAGTCACCAAACTTGGCAAAGAAAATGTTGAGCAATGCATCTATTGAAGTAGACTTAAAACATTTCATTAATGTTATATCAAGAAGAAAATACTATGAATACTTGAATTTAATCAATGGTGCTTACCACATAAAAATAGACTATTTTCATTACTTGAAAGAAGGTTTTGGTTTCCCACGAAGTTGTGAAATCAATTCAAGAATCTATTGTATTTATAGTAGTTCCTTGTAAGTATCATAACTAATGTAATATATGGCCTAGCTATATCTCTATTTCAAAACTGTAATGGTATGAGAAAAGAAAATCCACTGGGGTAAAGTCACCAAACTTGGCAAAGTAAATGTTGGTCAATGCATCTATTGAAATAGACTTAAAACATTTCATTAATGCTATATCAAAAACAAAATACTATGACTACTTGATTTTAATCAATGGTTCTTACTACATAAAAATAGACTATTTTCATTACTTGAAAGAAGGTTTTGGTTTCCCACCAAGTTGTGAAATCAATTCGAGAACCTGTTGTATTTATAGTAGTTCCTTATAACTATCATAACTGATATAATATATGGCATAGCTATATCTCTGTTCCAAAACTATAATGGTATGAACTTGGTTGATAATGTTTTAGCGTTGTATTATAACACAAATACCCTTTGACAAAATTTGTAGTAAAGGACTCAAAAGTTAAATCTTTCCAATGGCCTATAATTTTGATTTGTAAGGTCCACTAAGGATTCTTAGTAATGTGAACTAGCATTCAGTGTGATGAAGTTTTAAATTATGGTTCATTTTTCTTTCTATTTTCCCAAATAACAAGAAATATTGGACTAAAAATGGTGCAAGATGATGATGAAAACCTTTTGGGTGATTAGACCTTAAGGAAATTTACTTATTTTCTTCCTCCTTTGGAAGAAAAGGGGTGTGACTATGTTTGCATGTGTATTTCAGATATACTATTAGTTGTAATCCTCTAGAGTTTTCACAATAGGAAGATCCTCAGATCTTGCCTACGTTGTGTTTTAGTGGTTTATTGTTCATGTATAAGCATTGGAAAAATGGTGAGTTCTTAACAACAAAATGATAGCTAGCACAAGTTGAGGGTAATAGAAATGATGAAAACATACCATCCTATTAGTTCTTAAATCAGTAGGATTAAATATCTCCTTATGGACTACTAGAAGGAGGAAACACATATGTGGGACTGGGGTTATTCAAAAAGTGAAAAGAGAAAATCTTAATAATGTTGAGTATAAATAAATCCAAGATGAGCCAATCTTTCCCCACATACCAAAAAGTGAAGATTAATAATGAGTTAGTAATAAGATCTACTGCATACTCTTTTAAATCCATACTGTTTTGAATCAATAAGGAGGAATTCACTAATAAATTTCAACCTGAAAAAGTGTTTTAATTTGATTGTTATATCTCTAATGAAGAATATAATAATATGGAAAATTTATATCTAAATATCAATAGCTGGAATGGTACCATTAAATGAGAAATTTTATTGCATATCAAATACAACATATCTTTAATAAGTACAAGGAAGTAGGTTTTTAAATATTGCTTCTTGACGTAATTAATTCTTTTCCCACATATTATGTGTCTATTGTAGCTTGTTCTTGTTGTGGAGACAAAGTTGTAGCATGTTATTGTAACACTTGCACTAGAGAATGTGACTGGAAGAGGATGTTTGTCTGGTTCAAAGATCAAGCCATAGGATGAATTGTTTTGGTTTAACAAGCCAGAGTTGCTTCTTTCTCTAATCCATTTCATACTTTTCTAGGTATAAAATACTAAATATTGCTTTGTGTTTACTCTTAGTCCCTATGGAATTGAATTGGGTTGGGATAACAATGTGTTCTCTTAGGTGTGTGATTTTGTAGAATGCATTTGAGCTGGCTTCATTCTTTTGGTTTTGGGTATGGATTAGAATACACATATCTATAGGAGCTCCTGATTTTTTATTATACATTACCAGAAAGTTTTCTACATTATCTATTGTAAAATTATCTTAAGATATCTTTGTAATCACTTTTTATTTTTAATGTCTTTAATTAATGCGGTGGCAATTTGGATATACTTCTTTTTATCTTAAGAATCACATGCTTGTCTATGTATGTCTAATTTTGGGGTATGAAATTGATTATTTTATCACTAATTTCTAAGATTTTCTTACAGTCCTTTGGACATAGCTTACATCTATTTTTTTGATGAACAACTTTGTAGGATAGTTTCTTTGTAGCTTTAGTACTCTACCACTTGATGCACTTGCTACTCAAGTAATCCACACACTACTTTCCCTTTTAGGTATTTCAGAAGGCTTTCAAATTGCTTTTGCAAACATATAAATGAGAAGACACACATACATCAAACTTTGCATAAGGATTGCATGGATTCATCTTTGGTCTGTTGAATTCTTAATCTCCCACCTTGGTTTTTCCATGTACCTCTGTCTCTCTCTCCCTCTCTCTCCCTCTGTGCATCATTTCCTACAAACATTAAAATAGAATGTTCAAGCTTTAGTGGTTCTAGAATCTAGTGTTTTTGTTATTGGTTCCTCTATTCTACTATAGGTAAAATATATCATATATATATATATATATATATATATATATATATATATATATATATATATATATATATATATATATATATATGCTTTTGAGGGTGACTAACTGACAATATTGACTATTCTTGACTTCAAGCATAGTATATGTGGGTAAGCCTTATTTTGGTTTCTTCAAAATTTTAACATGCTTCATGAAAAGTAGGTTTTTTAGTTTATTTTTATTTTTTGCCACCTTGATAAGATTTACTATTTATGGCAGGTTGGTCATTATTGGATGGTTTCTTGTGACAGGAACATTTTTTCTCAGCAGTGTGTTTATTGCACTTAACAAGTAAGTTCCCATTTGTTTAATGTTTGTTTATTATAAATGTTGTGATTACTAATCTATATCTACTTTGCCTCTAAGTTTGTTTGGTTGAAACTAGGATTCTAAAATTTTTTGGTGAAAATAGATTTAGATTTAAAAGGTTTTAGTGTTATTTCTATAAAGATTAGGATCTTAAAATCTTTTTACTAGAGATAAAATCTGAGGCTTGATTACAGGGTTATTCAATTATCTATGGAAGTAACAAATATGCTAATTAGCTAGAGTTACTTTTGTATCTATGAGGCTTTAAAATGACTAGAGCATGGATATTTGGACCTTTCTTGAGGGGATCTATAGCCATTGGATTATACCTTTTTATATTGATTTTCTTCCTTCATAGCTATCTCCATATGAAGATTATTATAGTCAGAATAGTACAATATTCTTTCTCTAGGTCTTCACTTCAAGTGTTATACTTTATTGGACAGTCTTATACATCAACCTTGGTCTTATACCTCAATCCTAGTGTTTTTTGTAAATCTAAAAGGATGAAGCTTGAAAACTTGATTTTAGGCCCTAGGGTATAATAGACATTTCCAAATTTGTAGTAGATTTTTCTGAGATATCTCAATCTTTGAAAGTTGAAACGTCTCTTTCTGTATTCCCCAAATAAATTTTCCTATTTAATTCTCCTTATCTAACATTCTCTTCATTTTAGGATGCATATTGATCTTGATTTGATTTAGCCATACAAGAAACAATAAAATAATGATGGAACTAAGCCTTTTTAGAGGTTGGATTTCTGCACTCATTCATACCTTTTTATTTTTTAATAAACCTTTCTCCATTCACTTTTATTAGGTAATGAAATGGTTATTAGATGTTGGTAGATACTTCTGCTTTTATGCATTAGCAGCTAAATTATTTTTTGATACAGAGGAAGTGTTATGCTTCACTAGGTGATCACCAGTAAGGGGGTCAAACTTGACTGAGAGGTGAGACTCAAATAGGAATTGTATAAACAAATAACTGCATTTTTTGTATAAAGGGACCCCTTCTTTGGGTTTAGCTTTAACCAACGATAGAGATAAAGAAGGAAAAATCCAATAGAAAGAAGGAAAAATCCAATAGGGAAAAAGAACATAACATAGTATTGATGATGATGACGAGATTTTTAAAGACATGTGATGTTGAGGCTTTTGGATGCTTATTGACATTATTATTTTTAATTTTAATAATGAAGTTAGAAAATTTCCCTCTAACTATTGGAGAGTCTTTAAATTGACATTACAGAGCTCATTGGGACATTTTTCATGACATTTAACTCATTTGTATTACAATATTTTAAATATTTATGGTAGTTTAGTTAATTTTAAGATGTTGTATGACACTTTGAGTTTAATTAGTACTTATATGATATTCTAAACTTAATATCTATTGCAAATTTGAATAAATTTGTGATTTTAAATGTTTGTGTGTGGGTTGCCTTTGGTGGTCAAATGTGCTCATGGGTCTAGGCCTCGAATTTGTTAAATTAGGATGAGGTTCCCCATTTGTGAAAAATGTCGAATGTTCTAACAAGATAATAGAAATAAAAAATTATAAAAAATTATTTATTTAAATATTAAATAATTAAATTGCTAAAAAATAGTAGAATCACATTGGAAGAAAACCCTGAAAATGGGCTGCCTTAATAGAAAAAGTACAATTGAATTGCATTAGTGAATTAAAAAAAATAATTAAATTTAGTAGAATTCACATTAGACTGTTTAAAAATTAAGTCATATAGTATCTAACAGAGCTGAAGAATGTGTTTATTGGGCATGTGTGGGTTCCAATTTGTATTCAAGCCATATTTGATAAAGTGATAGGACTATATATGCACCTGGGTAAAGTCTAGTCACATTCTATTTGGTTGGGGTAGCTTGGTGAAAGATGTATTTCTTTGAGCACAAAATTGTCTTACATGTGGACATATTTTTAGTAATCTTAGAATATAGCTCAATGTGAAGCTATGTGATTCCATTCTTAATAGCTAATTGGCTACCTGTTTCTATTAGTTAGTTTCCATGTAGAATATCTGCTTTTTAAAAACAGTAAAGCTTGTCAGGGACATGAAAAGTTTCACAATCTATAAAGATAGTTTGAATTTTTGGATTAAATTATTTGAGCAGTTTTTCTTAATCAACACTTTAGATCACACTACGTGATTCATCATCAATAGAAAAATTCGATAATGAATTGTCTTCTCTTTCCTTTTGTTGTGATGATGGATATGTAGTGGTCTAAAATGTTGATGAAGAGAAATTGTTAACACAATTTAGAAACTGCAAACATTGAGTAGCAACTAGATAGTGAGCATGCTAGTGCTAATGGCACTACTTGTTCATTCTATAAATTAATACATACATCATCTAGTATTGATAATGATGATGAGATTTTTGAAGAAATGTGATGTTGAGGCTTTTTGGGTGCTTATTAACATTATTATTTTTAATTTTAATAATGAAGTTAGAACATTTACCTCTGACTATTGGAGAGTCTTTAAATTCACATAGCAGAGCTCATTGGGACATTTTTCATGACATTTAACTGATTTTCATTACAATATTTTAAATATTTATGGTAGTTTAGTTAATTTTAAGATGTTGTGTGGTATTTTGAGTTTAATTAGTACTTTTGTGATATTTTAAACTTAATATCTACTGAAAATTTGAATAAATTTGTGATTTTAAATGTTTGTGTGTTGATGTACCCAACCCCAGAAGCTTTTGGCAGAGTTATTGAACCTAAATCAGAACCATTAATTTTGATGTTGTTCATGAGAATAGAAGAGAGGCCTATTTATTAATTCTTCTATAGGATTGCTACCTAGATTAAAATTTTGATGCTAGCCTTTGTTCTTGTTTGGAGTATGCCAAGAAAATTTGTTTGATTTGGCTTGTGTATTTTTAGTGAGGATACTTGTATGGGACTACTTTTTGAATTTATATTTGAATACATGCCCTTTATTGGTTGTACAACTTTTTGAATCCTCAACTATAAGCTTCCCTTCAATAGCCATGGGAAATTCATCATATTGCCACTTCTAAGGTCTTGAAGTGTTTCCCTATTTGATTTTTAGAATAATCTTTACTCAAGGAAAACATTGCTATATATTAATATGTTTCAATCTTTTAATCATCTTCATTAGTTGATGCATTAATCACATTAGTCATTGGTATCATGATTAGTCAAGGCATGCTACTCATAGAACTTGAGTAATTTTCACCTTGGAACATCTCTTTGAGGTATTTTGCAAATAACTAAGATACATTGTCTATAACTCCACATTTTGCAAACATCTAGGCCTTCTAGAAATTATAGGATCATTTTATTTACATTTGAAAACATTAATCAACAATTTCAATATGTGCAAATATAAACATTAACTACAACATGCCCAATTTATTTGTAGATATATTTTTCTATGAAGAAAGACCACGCCTAACAATATGAACCCAAAACAAAATAATGAGACAATGGCTGCATTGTGGGCCCAGTTCTAAAGAAAACCTGATAAATGTTATTTTCCTTCCAAAAAGTGTAAGGGCTTAAAGAATCGAAGAATTCTAATCACAACAACCTAGAGTCATTGTAGGCAACATGGTCATGTTGAAGGGGGCCATGATTTTTGTCCATTGCTGAATGTAGATTTCCTACTGGAGGAACATGGAGGTGTGAATATCCAAGTTGAGGATAACACTCCCATGGAAGAAGATGATAATGTGCCAAAGGACATGATTGAAGAAGATGGTATTGGAGTAGGTGATGAAGAGGCTCACAATGATGGTACTAGTGAATCTAATAATGATGATGAAGATGGTCTTGATATACCTTTACTTGAGAAGGCACACGAGCCCTTATACAAAGGCTCCCAAACAACTCTACTCTTGGCTATAGTGTTGTTGGTGAACTTAAAGGTTATGAATGGTATATCTAATGTAGCAATGTCACATATGCTAAGGTATGTCATTTTTTTCATCTTCAATGTTAGCATAAAATTACTATTCATTACATTAACAATGCATATTTGTTGTTGTAGGTTGATTAGTGAGTTTTTCTTAGCACCATCAAACATTTTGCCTTGTTTGTACTGAGAATTATCTAACATAATGAATCAAATTGGAATGAAGTATCAAACAATACATGCATGTTCCAATGATCACATTCTATATCATAAACAATATAAATTTGCAATAGAATGCCCTAATTATCATATTAGTAGATATTGGTAAGATTAAATAACAAAAAAAGTGCCTCACAAGGTTCTTTGGTAATTCCCATTATTCTACGTCTTCAACGGTTATTCAGGTGCTCTAGCTTGGCGCAATTTATGGATTACCATGCACACAATAGAAGTTAGGATGACATTATGTGAATGCCTACTGATGGTTCTGCATTTAAAGAGATAGAAGAAACATGGTCACACTTTAAAGAAGAACCTCATAATCTAAAGCTTTCATTGGCAGTGGACGATGTCAATCCATATGGAGATATGAGATCTATTTACATAGTGTGGCCTATTTTTGTTATTAACAATAACAATCCTCCTTGGATGTCCCTAAAGAGGGAGCACATAGTGTTGTCAATGATTGTGCTAGGTATTTTTTCATTTTATAGTTATCTAAATTAATTTATAAATAGTGCATGAAAATGGTCATAATAATTATGTAATGTTTATGTTCATTCAATTGCTAGGTAAATACTAAGTTAAAGATATGAATGTATATATTGAGCCCCTAATTGATGAATTTTTGAGGTTATGGAATGGCATCACTATGTATGCCATCTCTGGACTGATAGGACATTGATAATTTCAATCCCATGCAATGCTTGTATGGACAATACATGATGCCCCTGGGTTAACTCATTTTTGTGATATGTTATATTGTTAAGATCACATATTTTTTTTCTATTATAGTGCTTACACATTACTATCAAATGCTTAAGTTGTGCATGATAATTGTACATGATCTTTTAGGTCTTCAGAAAAAGGGAAAATTTGCATGTCTAGTCTGTGGTTCGAAGATGAAATCTTGTCACTCGAGAAGTTTAGGAAAGTAGGTGTTTGATGAGTTTAGACACTTTCTCCACAATAATCGTAGGTATCAAATTGCTGAAAAACATCTTTTCAATAAGAAAGAAGAGACATCATCAAGGCTATGAATAATGACACCTCATCTATGGAAGTTGGAATACGATCGACTAAATCATCAAGGTAATGTCCAATTTGTCATCTGAAGTTTAAAATTTATATTTTGAAATTGTCTTATATTTACTAATGCTATAATTAATTCTCGTGAAGGTCATCAACGCATCAATGAACAACTTATTAGAGGAATGAAAAGTTATCCTACTCAATTTAGTAGGTTACCATACTACAAGGAACTCTCAATCACACATTTGTTTGATGCTATGCATATTGGAAAGAATGTAACAAAGAAACTATGGAAAATTTTGGATGGAAGGCATGATAGAGAAAAAATTGCCAAAATTTGTACTGACATTCATGAATCCAATCATGTACAAAAATATTTCATTGAATCAAATAGGAATGGAGACCACAAAAATACAAGTGCCCTTCCTTGGTTATTAATAGAGCAACAAAGTGATGCATTAAAAGAAGTCATAAAAAAAGTAAAATTTCCAACAAGATTTACTACAAATATAAGCACTCTTCTATCAAAGAAAGGTGATTTTGGGCTAGGATTGAAAACACATGATTGGCATACCTTTGTCAAGGTTAGTCATGTTCTCTGTTTACAATATATTTGTAAGATTGAATGTACTACCTATTGCATTATTTAATAATATATTGAAATGATCATTTTTTAATGATTGCAGTTCATCCTACCTTTATCCCTTCCACAATAGTTTGTCAACAATATTAGACAAGTTATATACAATATTTTAAAATACACGAGGTTAGAAGTGTTTTTTCTTAGATTTGTAGCTTTATATCTGAAATCTATTGTAAAATTTTATTTGAAATCTCATTTATGTGTTTTTTCTTGTTGAATCTCTTTTAGGTGGTTATCATCTAAAGAAATTGATATAAAAGATATAAAATATTGGAAGAGGAAAATTCCACAACTTATGTGTAAAATGCAAAAATGTTTACCTCCAACCTTTTTCAATGCTCAAGAACACTACATCATACATCAAGTTGAGGAGATTAAATTGTGTGGACTTGTACAAGCTAGATCAATGTGGATGGTTGAGAGGTACTTGAAATTTGTGAAGGGATTGGTTTGAAAAAGAGAACATCTTGAGCGTTCTATGATATACCAGACCATGGTGTACATTAGTGAATATCTTCCAAAATTTGCAGTAGATATCCATATAGATCGCATTTGGGATCTCAACTCTAATGACAGGTTCAAAGGGGAGTACTTGACAGGGAAAGGTAGATTGAGGAGGGTGAGAGGTAATTATAAGTTTTTTTATTTTTTTTGTAGTTTAATAATTCTTATCCATCATCAATATATAAGTTGCTTCTAACTGGTGTAATTGTATTCTTTATAGTTGGTCATGAGTGGGATGCACTACATTTGTATATTGCAAATAATCTTGATTGGATGATGGTATGGATTGAACAGTCTCAAGAAAATGGTCACTCATTAACATGGGATGGTGTTGCATCATTGCTTAAAGAAGCTCATCGTAATGGAGATCCCAATGTTATGCTAATGGTACTTGATCTAATATATGGCTTAAGAGATACAAAGGTACGCATAAGATTACTAATCATGAGACATAAGTTTAATATCAACTCATAGATTAATACAAATAATCTTGGCATGTTTGAATAATTGCAGGTCAAACACCACAAAGCTATATACTACCATGTCTATAAATTCCACACAAAAAATTTAGATGAAATGAGGAAAATGTGTGATTCCAGGATACATGTCATCTTCACTGTCACCAATATTTCATCTAGAACTGACATATGTCCTCAACAATATGAAAATCTATACTATGGAATTTTGGATGATATACTTGAGTGCAACTTTAATTCATTCAAAATAGTTTTATTTGTCATCAAATGGTTTAGGTTATGAATTAATCAAAATGATCCTGATAGGACTGCTATTGAACATGATAGTGGATTTACTATGATTAATACAAGGTCATTTGAGCCAATTGGAGATGAGCCCTATGTTCTTCCAAGCCAATGTGAGCAAGCGTTTTACTTTGGTGTTCCACACAAACCAAGTTGGTCATTTTTTGTTAGACATGACCCAAGAGGAAGGCTAGTAAAGTATATTGTGATCGAAGAAGAAGATATTGAAGAAGCACAAGAGTAAGTAAATGATTATGAGGAACAATAGTTACCCAATGATGAAGAAGAAGATGGTGATGATTTTAGTCATGTTGATGATAATGGTGATAATAATGATGATGATGCTAATGAAAATCATGATCATGATAATGAAGATGGTGATGATCATGGAAATGATGATGCTGATGAAGAAGATGATGATGGCGATGATGATGGTGGTGGTGACAACAATGATCAAAGTGACAAGTATGATGATGGTGGTGATGATTACATGGATGAAGATCATGATGATCAATAAAATATCCAGCTGGATCAATGTCAACTATGATGGGGTCTTGTACGACCAAATTTTTCTTTCCAAAACATATGTGCACATATAAACATTCAGTAGAAAATGTCAAATATTTTTTTAGATATACACATTAGTTACACTAAATTTTTAACTTAAGACAAATGATTTACATATACAATCTACTTTATTATTAATATTTTTTTTGGTAAGTCTATTACTTTAATTTCGCTACTGATTTCTACGAGTTACAAATTTTTTTCATAGGGTGATGTGGATGCACCATCTCAAACACCTTTAGCAGAGGTAAACATTAATTATTGTAAATTTAATTTTTATATAGAAATAAATGTCATATTATTATGTTCTTTTCCTTATGGCTTTGGAGTTATTTTGATGAAATTTTACTGATATTTTATGTCACAAATGATAGGAAAAAGCTAGAATGACCACTGATCAAATGTGATATGAAATATGGGCGTCATATCTACATGACATCTCCCTTAGTGCTGACCCTATGTTCATCACCCATAAAATTAAGCAAAGATACACTAATGAACTTGTTAACATTATCATCGAGGGTGATAGAAGTGAGGAGAAAGAGGTACTGAGAACATAATTGGACCGTAGAATCCAATCTTTGCAGGTAAGTAGTAATTTGACGAAAGCAATAATAGAAGTTCAATAGATATTAATATTTTATATTATCTTATGGATCATTATCTCTAATTTTATGTGTTCTTGTATACACATATGTTCGAGTTGTGACATCACATGACAAACATGGTGAGGGTTGTCATGCACAACATTCATGTAAGTAACACTTTGTTTGTTTTCATCAACATTATAACACTTTCCTTTTTTTTGTGTATGTTTCTAGATAGTATCCCATTTGATCTTTATCCATTGCAAATGCCTTTGCTAACAATATTGTATTCTTCAGCTCATGATGAAGTGAAGACTCCTCCTTCGGTTGGTGGTCTAGTATTGCCTGGTGCATTGTCGACAATAAGGACCATGCAAACATCCTCGTCTATGCCCACTAGAACTGGTAAAACCTTGTTTCACTATATTTTGTAATGCATTTCTAGAAGTTGATGAACAATGAAGTAGCATATCAGTGCCTAAATGATGTCTACAGAAGCTTGGATACACACAAACACATGCACACATACACCATGCATGCATGCATACATACATACACACACACATATATATATATATATATATATATATATATATATATATATATATATATATATATATATATATATATACCCACACATAGAGAGACATGGAGATAAGTAGGGGGTAGCCTTTCAATTTTGTCTTGTATACCTTTTCCTCATGACTTTTCATTTGCACTTTTGACATTTTTGGGCTCATGACCCTTGATTATTTCTCCTTGTAATATGTTGGTACAAGAGCACACTTGTATTTACTCATCCCAAATAGACGGGCTAGAATGCATATTATTATTCAGGTGTTGTAAATGTTTGTTCCTATCTCTAGTTGTTTGTTTCACATGCAACATTTAATCTCTACATGACTTCTCATTTTATAATTTTGTTGCTAACTTTGTGTTGAAATTACTAGTAAGAATAAAGCCTTGTGGTGTGTCATCCACACCACATTTAGTGTAGTTACACACATTTATGAAAATTGTTTTTTATCACCTTTTTCTAGCTGCTTGAAGAGTGTTGAATAAGTAAAATTAACAGCTTGAGGTCTATAAAAGTACCAAACTATTGGTTGCAAGTTGTGTTTGGTCTCCACTTATTTAAACCTAAAGCTGCTGCACAACATTTGTTAACATTGGTAATGGCATATACAGTTGATAAAATAATGACAGATGTTGATGGAATTTTATATAAGTTAGCGTAGGTCACATGCCTTGAATTCTTTGGCCTATCAAATACTCTTGCTTCAAATATACTCCAAACTTATGGGTCATTTGGATGCTTTTGTGATGCATTTACTTTTTAGAATTTCCTTGAACAACACAATCACTCATCTACATTTTATTGAAAGTAAGAAGCTCAAGCACCTAAGGCATTCTACTTCATATAGCATCCTTACGCATAGGAGCTTTAAGCTTCAAAGAATGTTTGATATTATGTTGTAGATGATTATGTGGTTAAAACTTACAAATAAAATACACAATCAATTCTATAAGATTACAGTTGCCAATTTGAACTACTTTACTAATGTTCTAGATTTTGTAGCCCATTGGTTATGCTTCTCTTTCATGCTAGGCTAGAATTTAACTCCATTCATGATAAAAAATATGCATTTTAGCAACTTTTAGTTCCTTTGTATTGTGAAGCTCTTAAAACTCTGGAGACATTTTTTCTCATTTTAGTTGTTATTACTATGAATTCAATTTCAGTTATAATGAGGTTACTAAAGCTCTTTAACTTTGAATGCCATCAATGGTGAGTAAGCTTCCTCATTAATCTCTTTCTGTAGTTTCTACATGCTATATAATGTGGTAGTCTTGACATTGATATTTTTGCCAGCTATTGTATCTTTTAGCGATTCTAGTTTGATATGCCTATTTTTAAGTGTTGATCAAAGAGATGTTAATAGCAAATAATGAGTATGAAATATGGGTATTCTGTCTTTTTGATAGCATCAATACAATTTTTTTAAGTTAGAACCATAATTCCTGTAGTGATAGGGAAATTATTGTTTGTTGAGATTTTGGATGTGATTCAGTATAATAGTATAGTATGGCATTTATCTGATGGTGTAGAAATTAAATAAAGGGGCAATAGATGCAAACTTTAAATTCCATGTAAGTGGCATATAGAACAGTGAGGTGTCAAATTGGTGGTAGGTTGTTGAATATAAGTAGCTTTGGATGTTGCATTATTTTGATTGTCTTTCTTGCAGATTGGTATTTATGGTTACTAAAGGGCCTCTTCTATACAAGGTGGCTCTGAATAGAGGTCTATGATCAATGGAGCAAAAGAAAATAGGAAAGACTTATGATCATTAGAGAAAAAGAAACAAAAGATTCCTCTTGTTTTACAGATGACATTTGGATTACATAGATGTCTAAATTTAGTATTGCTAGTGATTTGTAGCTAATAGAATAGGAGTACACAGCGTCAACATTGTCAATTTTAGAGTATTGAATTTATGGAGCTTTAATTGGCTAATCACCACTATAGATTCTAAGATTCTAGTATTGTAAGTTATTTATAGCTAGTGTGATAGTCCAAGTTGTAAAGCATAGTGATAAAGGTTATTTGTACCTTAAGGTTACATTTTACTACATTTTTCTTGAGGTTTATGGTATGCACCAACCCTTTGATTTGATTACTATGGCAGCCATAGTTCTCTAAGATGCAAGTGTGGTATTGCATACTTGAACTAGTTGGTCTTGTTTTATCTATATTTGTGTACCTTGATCATCATTGAACACTAGGTTGATTTGTTTGAGTTGCAACTGAATTTTCCTATTTCTGATAGTAGACATAGTTTTTATGTTAAGTGCATTTGTGGAGTGAATTGTAGTGTTAGCTAATTGTTAGTATTCATTTTTTATGAATGTTTTGTGAATGTTAGAGGTGGGGTCACTTTCCCTAGGTGTTCAATCAAGTGCATTTATATGCACATGTGATTGGTTACGTTCAAACTGTTTCCTCAACTTAAACCCAGGGCATCATTGTTGTAGAAGTCTATTATTACCATAGTGCCATGTATGTTGGATTCTAGTAAATCATTATTGATCTTAACTTTGAAGCTTTATAATCATTTTTTGTGAAGTGTAGCTCTTTGTTTTTGCATGTGCTATTTTATTTCTCTTTTTGGTCAAGTGTGGCTTTATATTCTTATGTGTGTAAAATTACTATATTACAATATGGTATATTGTACTATGGTTTTACATGCATGTATTATTATGCTACATAGCTTATTGTATATTTGTGTACACGTGCATAAGAGTTACCATATGTTACATGGTCCTAGAGTTTGATATACATGTACATACTGTATATTTACCACATTTGTGTTTTATATGGTAATGCTATATGTTATCTATGTATAGAAATGATATAAATACTATTTTATCATCTGTACATGACTTCTCATTTTATAATTTTGCTGCTAACTTTGTGTTCAAATTACCAGTAAAAATAAAGCCTTGTGGTGTGTCATCCACAGAGATGGCCAAGATAGATTTGCTTCAACCCATCTGATTGTATGCATAATTCACAAAATTTTCACTTGTTCTTTTTCTTAACTTTTGTTTATTGCATGTATAACTACTCTTCTACATTCAAGATGCTAATCTTACATCAAGTTGGTGAACAATCAGATCCAACTTAGAAGCTACTGCTAACAATGTTCTAAATGATGAGAGGAAAAAACATTTTTGCTAGTCAATTTCTTCAATTTGATCATATCCGTAAGTATGCATATGTATTTGCATTTGAAATCTATTCTAGGAAAATATGCAAGAGTTTCTATGCTTGATTATTGAAGAATGAGTTGTATCTTTAATCCAATAGTTGTTTGGCTATTATTGATTGCACCTTTCACAGTCTCTGGTATTGTCTTCTTCTCTAGTATTATAATTTACATTTGTTTGTAGGAAGAAAATTAATTGGTCATATTAATAAAGTGTGACTGGTGGCATCTCTTTGTTGTTCAATTCATTTGGTGTCTTCTTTAATTGTCATGATGTTTCAGTTGATAGACCATCAGAGAGTATTATTGCTGAAGCTGATCCATTTCCTAGAGTGGTCCATGTGAGTAGTACTAGTTTATATGAAGGGACATTGTTGTTGAATAAGAAAACTATGTTTCTGTTAAAAGAATGAAAGCTTCTAGGTGCTTTAAAGTTGTTATTATTTAAAGTGTAAATTTAGTTTACTTTTACATTATTCATTTTGGATTGATAAATCCTTTATGTTTTTGTAGGTAATAATGCTTTCTTTGAACATCTTTTTCATATGACATTGAGACTATTTGGACCCACCATACGTAAAAGGTATGTAGTTTCATATCATTGCTACATAATTTTTTCTTTTCTTCCATTTATTGTAATATATTAAAGTTATTGATCTAGCAATCTATTTGTTTTTAAAAAGGTGGAATGTACAAGCTATGGAATTAAGAAATTAGTCGATTACATCTTTTGAGGAGAAATTTGGGAAATTTTTTTTTGACACTGGCCTACTTTTCAAAAGAGCAACAAAGCATATAAAGACTGTGAGGGATCAATATAGAAGGGCTCTTAAGGATAAGCCAAAGTATGACCATCCTCCTATGATTCCACTGATGGAGTGGAATGAAATAATAGAAGATGCAAAGGAGCATAGGGCAAAAAGAGGTATGACATGATAGTATTAAGTACATTGTAATCATGCACTAATTATTGATATTTGTAAATATATAATCTAAGGTGTTTGAAATTGTTCATAGATTGCATGACACATCCATGGCTACAAAAGCGAGACTAGAAAAGTTTGGCCAACACAAACTTGGCTTTGGTGGCTATATGAATCTCCAGTCTCAACTTGTAAGTAGGAGCAATGAAATTTAATATTTTTTTATATATAATGTTGCAAGATTTTTTTTTAATGAAACCATACATGGAAAATTGATGATATTAAGCAAAAAATATAGGGCACAAAATTCAATGTGGAGCTCACAGATGAAGATAGAAGAATTGCCTTGAAGGAAGGCTAAAAATTTATGGGTGCATGCCTACATGAAGAATTTGTAAGCCTTGCCCAAGAATCCAGTCCACCAAATGATATCTCATAGGTAAATTGGTCAAATGAAAAGTAAATGAAATTGAATAGTTGAGAAGATTCTTTTTTGGTATTTTTTTTGAATGTAAATTGACTGCATAACAATGTGCATAACTGATGGGGACACAACCCAAGCACAGAATGGACACAACAAAAAAGGGAAAATTTTATTAACTATAAAAATATGCTAGTACACTTAGTGTAGAGAAACAGACTCAAAAACATGCCCTATGGGCTTACAATAGCATAAATCTAGAGATAAATTCTTCTCCAAGTACCTTCTCTCAAACTCCACTCCTAACTGCCTTTTACAATGCCAGAAATGTTCTTAAATAGACCTCGGAGGGTTAAGGATTAGGAATACATTCTAGAAAGTGTTAGCAGGCATCCACCGACGAAATAGAAGGCTCTAGAAGTCACATTAGAAGTCAGCGCAAAATTAGAAGAATCCAGAAACGATAACCGAACTTTTGGGAGGCATAACTTTTGAACTGTAGCTTCGATTGATGAACCATTTACATTTCTAAAAAGCTCTCAAAGTGCTCTATAGCCCTATGACTAGCTTTGCTCGTCCCCCATTTTTGCCCCTGTTTGAGGTCATTTAATGCCCCTAACTTGACTTTGAAGCATTCTTAGGATGTCTCCAAAAATCAAAAAACTGCAATAACTTTCAAACTATGGGGCCTTTTAACTTGGTACATTTTCTAGAATGCTCTAAATTAAAATGAAAATATTTTGACCAATTTACACCTTCTAGTTCACCAAAATGATGGCTCAATTACATACTCCTATTTTTTTGGCATTTACACATATCCCAAGGTGATTAAAAACTCTATCTTAGAACACTGATAGTGGAACTGTGAGAGTTGGAACCTTTATTTGACCCAAATGGGTATCCAAAAATGAAAACACATGAAACAAAAACTAAGTCTAAGTACATTTTTTTGGGTGACATAGGATTGTTCTTATACCTCTAGATGCTCCTGCATCAATAAAATTTTACTATAGCCTTCATATCCTACCACAAAACCTGCTCGTGACAAAGGCCATGATGTGCATTATAGTGGTGGAGGTATTAATTTCCTATTGGAAATTAATTATGCAATTATTAATACAATTTAACATCTTCAATTTCAATTTGACATGTATTCTTTTTTTGAATATTTTAGAGCATGTTGAATATCATGCTGAAGGAGTGGAGCATGTTCCAAGTGTCCAACATGTTGACATGGCGGTGGATCAAAATGTTAATGTACATGATGTGGCATTGTTAGGTAAGAAAAATGCATTTTATGTTGTATTAGTACTTAATTAAAGACTTGTAATAGTTAAAAAAAGAAAAAGAGTATGCCAATTTATCCCATTTACTTGTTCTTGCAACAGAGGCCCCCTTTAGTGTAGCAGCCTCCAGCTCCTCCAAAGAGAAGGAGCCATTATAATTTGACATTAAATATGCCAGAAGAGGAGGAGAATGATGCAGATATGGATGCTCCTATGAGCGATTTTCTTAAGAGAGCTCAGAAAAACAAAAAGAAGAAATGATGTTTTAAAAATCCTCTTTGATAAACCTTGTTGGATAATGAAAGAACTTTGTTCTAAGTAATTATGTATGAATGATGCGTATTAATACTGATTTTTATTTTATGTTAATGAATATTGTTGTGTCAATGAAGTCTTGATTTGTATTGTGTATTAATGAATTTTATATCATATTAATGAATGTTATGTGATTGTATTGATTGAATGTTATAGTTCATAAGTGGATGAATGAATGAATGAAGTATGCAATTAGATGATAATGGGTACTTTAGATTGATGTTAGTGGGAGGGGGGTGAGGCTAGATGAGCTTCCACCTTCACATGGTTGGCCTTGTCAAGTAGAGAATATTATATTATTCTTGAAACCAAGTGAAGCTCAAACTAACATAAAATGGACACTTTGCATGGGGTAGTTCTAAAATGATCCACAACTATTTTCCCCATAACATGAATTTATGAAATATATTTTGATATCACCAATTTTAACACTCTATTTGAAGCATAGGAGTGGCCTATAGTCTTAGCATGAATTTTGACTAATGCCTCAGTTTCAATCCTTATTGAGAATCTTGTCTTCTAGCATATTTTTGACAAAACCTAGTGCAACTTTTGACTCACAAGAAAAGTTGAACTTCAGTCTCATGTTGGAGACATGACCACATGCTTTTAGCTCCTTTCCCTTTCTTGAACTATACACTTGCCCACCATCCCTTAGAAATGGGTTTAGCATCAATGTTCCTACCAATCCTCCTTAATTGATGTTTTAGATATGCCTGATGCAAAGTGTAAAAGTTTCAAACATGCCTCATGGAAAAAATTTCATGTTCTTAAAAACTAGAATGACTTAACACATGCTTGTCAACATGATCATATCTAACAAAATCATGGTGCTTGAAAACATAGGTGTCTTTAAAGATCAATATGAGACCTTTTAACTGACTGGTGCCCTTAAAGATCAATACAAGAACTTTTAACTGACTATAGATGGTGTGCCTTTAAAGATCCATGCAAGTAGCAAGACATTTCAAATGACTATAGAGGGCCATTATAGGTTCTTGAATGATTCCTTCATTAGCAGGATAATGTGCTACATGATAAAAGGTCACTTGCAATGTGAAAAGCTGATAGAATCAAATTTCTCCCTAACCCAGATGCTTATTCTACATATTTACTGAGAATTCAATTCAGACTGTTCCTTTTATTAATTGCATTATCAACACCTTAGTCACCTTCAACTATTAGAATTCTCTAATTTTGAGATTATGCCAAATCTCACTAGCAATGCTTCCTATTTTACTTCATTATTTTTACTTATACCAAAGAATAGAAACCTTCCATAAATCTCCTTCAGTTAGAGCTTTTATCTAAAGTTAGCAAAATGTTTGATTTTTGGTGTTTTTGTTATGGGGAGGGGTGAAGTGAGTTTAACATAGAATGAAAATGTGATATGGGATTTATGTGTGACTACCTATAATGTTTGATATTTGATCATTTTGTTCCCTTTATATATTTACATTCTCAAGGTAGATTTGGCAAAGTCATTGTGGTCTAGCAATTTTGACTTTTGAGTCTTGCTAAACTTGTTATTGTTGAATATGACTAATAGGTGATAGCTTCCCTAAGAGAATTTGGGCTCGAGTTGTCAAACTTTATTCTTGGAATTGAATTCACCAAGAGTAATCAGTGGATTGGTATCAAAATCTTTATACTAATATCTCACTTTTATGTTGTGCAATTTTTATAAAGCAATGACACTCTCTAGACCTTGCCTTAAATAATCACTCTTGGAGATTTCAACTTCCTCCAGAAGAAATGTATGTTTTTTTATGATGTATTTAATTTAGAATGTTCTAACAATGTTAAGTTATTTGTGTTATTTTTTCTTTTACCTAAAAAAAGTAGAATATGGAGAAGTTCATAGTCATAGTGATAATGAAGATTTTGTTTGTTTGGCAAACAATAGATTCATTGATCAAAATGCACTCTATATAAATTTTTCATGTTGAAGTTTCTATGTAGTCACTAAATTGTTTTTTAATAGTTTAGTGTTTGTGACATTAACAAATTTTGGATCAGATTTTATTTTATATGATTTCAAAAATGGTATGGTCTCTCTGATGATGTTCTTTATTTCTTCTTAATGTGAAATAAAGAAGATAGAGAAGTTTGTGATGATGATAAAGATATATTGATATTGTATAAAGTTTTTTAGTTAATTATGGAGGAAATTTAGTATTCAAGTTGGAGTAATATTGACAGGGGTGAGCTTTGAAAAAAATCTATTCATGAAACATAGGTTAGTAAGTTTGACTTGATGTTGAAAATATCTCCTATTTAATTTGAAAATATCTCCTATATATATAACTTCAATACTAACTTAAAATACTTTTGAAACATTTTTTAATGAAAAAGATTAATCTTCATAATAAAAAGAGAATTGCTATATAATTTTAACTTTTTCTATTCTTCATACTAAATAATTGATAGATTAGATTAGTATAAACTTTTTGCATATCTCACTTTTTTAGTTTTTGCTTGTATCCAGAGAAAATATGCTTCTGGCTGCATCATTCCTTATACCTATTCCCAATCTTTTGTCACCTTGAAAAAAGTTCCCTGCACAAGGAAAGAATGCATGCCCACTTTTGGAAGAATAGACTATTTCCTTGTTACCTACAATGTATTCCAAATCTAAGACATTGACCCAATCACCACCACTATGCCTGAAAACATAGGTGTCTTTAGAGATCAATATGAGAGCTTTGAACTGACTGGTGCCCTTAAAGATCAATACAAGAATTTTTGATTGAGTATAGATGGTGTGCCTTTAAATATCCATGCAAGAAACAATATCTTTGAACTGACTATAGAGAGCCATTATAGGTTCTTGAATGATTCCTTCATTAGCAAGATAATGTGTTACATTATCATAGGTTATTTGCAATGTGAAAAGCTGATAGAATCAAATTTCTCCCTTACCCAGATGCTTATTGTACATATTTACTAAGCATTCAATTTAGACTATTCCTTTTATTAATTTCATTATCAACACCTTAGTCACCTTCAACTATTGGAATTCTCTAGTTTAGAGATCATGCCAAATCTTGCTAGCAATGCTTCCTATTTTACTTCATTGTTTTTACTTATACCAAAGAATAGAAACCTCCATAAATCTCCTTTAGTTAGAGCAATTTTTTGAAGTAAGAAAAATGTTCAATTTTTGGTGTTTTCATTATGGGGAGGGGTGAAGTGAGTTTAACATAGAATCCAAATGTGATATGGGATTTATGTGTGGTTACCTACAACGTTTGATATTTGATCATTTTGTTCCCTTTATATATTTACATTCTCAAGGTAGATTTTGCAAAGTCATTCTGGTCTAGCAATTTTGACTTTTAAGTCCTACTAAACTTGTTATTGTTGAATATGCCTAATAGGTGATAGCTTCCCTGAGAGAATTCAAGCTCGAGTCATCAAACTTGATTCTTAGAATTGACTTCACCGAGAGTAATGAGTGGACTGGTGTCAAAATCCTCTCACATAGAAAGTTTCAAATTTGTTTAGTTTAACTAAACTGGGCATTGAAAATCAATAGGTTTATTTTTTTGATAAATGCAAGGAAGCACTTTTTTAATAGGAAAAGTTTGCATGAGATTGGGAACATACCAAACCCATATGAGCAAGTGATTTCTATCAGTGGTCAAACTCTGTCTCCATTTGACGAAGATAATATGATCCCCTATTTTGGCTTTGGCGATGGTTTGTACTTATAATTTTTTTTTACATTAAATAAAATAGCTTTATGAAAATGCATTACACATAGATATATGCTATCATGTGATGCACATGGTTGCCATTATCTTCTTTGGAATTATATATGCTATCAGATTTTGGTCTTGCTGTAATAGTTCAAGGAGTTGTGAATAGAAACTTTTTTCAAGTTTTGGGAACCTTGGGATATGTTGCTCCAGAATACCTTGTAGATGGTATGCCTCAAATACTAGGTTGAGCTTTCAAATTATGTTTATGGCATATACGCTTTCCAAAAATATCACATCCTAGGAAAATAGATATAATTAATATTAATTTTCTATGCTATGAATGCCCCCATGACATTGATTCGCCTCTACTTAGATAATTTTCTTTGTTCAACCAATCATAGAATTATCTTTGTGTAACCAATGACATGGAAATTGATGGAAAAAAGTGATGTCTATGCATTAGGAGTAGTTCTATTGGAACTAATTACTAGAGGAAATCTTGTAGACAAATCTATGCCAGAAGGAGGCCAATGTCTTGTTACCTGGGTATGGTTTATCTTATTGCTTACTAATGATATATATTTTATTGATAAAAGGCTGAAGTCAAGATCATTATTATTATGTGTTGTGACCAATTCTCATATAAGATACTCATAATTTACTGTTGTGAATTTTAGGCTCTTGCCTTATATATAATGTATTATTATTTATTAGGCATATGTAACAATATAAATATCCATAAGTTTTTAAATTCAATTTGAGATTAAAATACAACATTCTTTACCATGGTTTCTCATTATTTCTTTAACTTTTGATTCTTGCAATTATATACTAGCAACAATTCATTCACTTGTGGATGAACCTATTTAAGATCCATACACATGTTATGTTGTTCGAAACCTGATTTCAAGCTTCATGAAGAAATCATCTACAATAGACACTTTAGTTTGTTCTTGATATTACTTGATACCCAAGTAGACTAAAATGTGATAGTACTTGATACTATAATTCTCATAGGAAAAGCTTTAAAATATGAAATTTAAATAGAAACTTAGTTAGAAATAGAGGAAAGTGCATACTTTGTTAAGCCAACTTGAATGTGATCAAGATCATAGAATGCTTTGTTCACATCTGTTGTGAAAACTCCTACTTGAAATCCATAGTGCATGTTATTTGCATCTTGCACTGCATCCATAAAATCTCTATAAAGGAATAAATTTGAGCCAAATCAGAATGGTTTCTAGTGGAGTTTCAAATAGAAGCCTAGCTCAGATTTGACTATATAACATGATATTAATCAACCCTTATTCTTGACTCTAGAATAAAGTTCATCTACTGCACATGACTCTAATTTTTATTTAGTATTTCCATTATGAGAATGTGAAGCCTCAAGCTTATTGAAGAGTAGAATCATCCCAAGTACAAACATTAGTTTTTATTACTCCCGTTGAAAGAATACCAAATTGAAAATTAATTTTAGGGTAGTGTTTCATGTAATTTTGGCGGCAAGTGGCTATCCAACCATTAGGATGTACCAAGACATCTGTGACTGATGCTACAAACTAAAGTTTTGGTGTCCCATTGATGATGAAGTTGTTTTTCATGTGAGGCAATAGTATAGTGAACAAGCAGTGGAAAATCTTCATTGATGAGAAGTCAAAACTTTAGTTATGAAACATCCAGCCATTGATGCAAAGTTGCATCGTGATGGCTTACTAGTAGCACTTGCTATCATGGCGGTAATATTATCTAGAGGAGAGGAGGCGAGAGTAATTATGAAGAGTACATTAGGATCACCAAACATAATCAAACATCATTAGGGAGAAGGGATAATTTTGAAGGAAACCTGTAGTAGTACATTAAGACCACTGGCCCAAAAATCTCTTCTTGTCTCACTTCAGCTTCTAGGGGAACATTCCATTTTAGAAGAAGGATGTCTCTTTTCTTGATAGTAAAAAATAAATGTTGGAAATTTTAGAATTTAGATTTAGTAGCCTACAAAATCATCGATTTCAGTTGGTGAGTCCCAACTTTAATTCTTAGGCATCTGAGCATATGTTCTACCATTGATCCCTGACTTCAGGATATGTGGAAGTGGATTAGAAGAATCAAAATTTTTATTTATAGAATTTGTAAATGAAACAAGCATCATCTCTCTATCGCAGGCATATTTTGTCTATCAAAAAAAATCTACCTATGACATAGACGACTCTTCTGTCTAGCTTGCTAGTGCATACGAAATTAATGAGATATAGATAAGTCTTATGAGGACCTTTTGAACTATATTTTTCTTGGTCCCATTTGCTTTTTTCCTTACTATTATGAACATATTGAGTATTGTGTATGAGAAAAAATTAATGTTTTTATAGAGAATTATACCTTATCTAAAATATTTCAGACAAATGCTATAAAATCATCCATCTGAATTGCAAACATAGTTTATTATTTAATGAAACATACAGTGCCAAAGCATCAAAGCCTATGAAGAATAACAACATGAAAATACCCGTTTGAAGAGATTATATTGCACATTCTTGTAGAAGTGTACTACTACCCTATTGTTCTGAGAATTGTGGGGCCTCTAGAATTGATCAATTTTTCTTTTTCATTTCCATTAGGTATCATAAGATACATAGCTCATTAAGGTTGGATTGGTTAGATGTTTGTGTACATACTACATACTAATATCTAGGTACATTTGGATATAAATTTGGGCAACATACCAACCTGTTTGGTGCATTTGATCTCAAATGGCTCCATAAATGAAAATGACACAAACTGATGAAAAAGAAAGATCAAGAAAACCTTGATAGTTCTTAGGGTTATATGTACTCAAGGTTAGCTAGAGGAATTTGTCTAGGAGTCACAAAAATCTTGAAAAAAAGGAACCTCAAGAAAATGCTATTTTTCTTTAAAGATAATCTATAATTGACCTTATTTGATACCAGTTGCTTCACGATGATATGGAGTTCTACAAGTTGAATTTTTTTTTATAGAAAAGTGGAAGATTTTATAAGTATTGAATTAGAGAGAAATATGAGTGCCTGTCTTTAACAAAGTTGAGAGATTTGAGTGATGAAATTTCATATTTTAATAATATTATTGTAGTCAACAAGGGGAAACTATTGGTGCAAAGATACAATCACCTTTCATTCCTTTTCAAAACATAGCTTCAAAAATGAAAGAATTATATCTCTCTTCTATTTTTAGAAAGCAGATGATTCTGTAGGCTACTAAATGTAAATTCTAAAATTTCTAATCACAAAATCTTATCTTTCTGAAATGTCTCTCTTAGTTTTTAAGATGCAAGAAGAGAAATATGTTTTTCCAATTTTAGAATGAGGTAGTACTAAGAAAATTGAACCCAAGCAGTTAGAAATGTTATCTACTATTTCAGGGTGGTGTGAAGACCTAATTTACTCTATGAGACAATGAAAATGTAAATATATTTAAACTGAAGATGTATTAACCTCCATTTAGAATCTTACTGGACTGTAAAGTTCTTCCCTTATGTATAGTCATTGCATGTGGATACATGATTAACCACTCTAATAAAACATCCTTGCATAAGCCTATAAATCATTTCCTTTAGGTCAAGAACAAGGTCCTCCACTATGGAAGGAGAATTGCCTCCAAGTTCCATCAGTACCTGACATCCCACATCAAGTTAAGGACAACTGGATCATACAAAGAAATAGACTAGAATTTCTTCTAAAACATCAACCTCACCTTCTTTTTCCCAGCTCTAGCTTTCATGTTCCATCTAGAATTTCTTGATCCTATGAAACTGAGTAGCTCTTGTCTATCATCTATTATTAAGGAATCAGAGGCCCCTCTAGAGATTGTGAAGATAATGGGGTTGGTGGTCATGATTTGTGAGTGCTTTCAATGAGAATACTTTCATTGTGGTGTTGATTTTTTTTTAGGTTTTGGGTTATAGTAGAAATGCTTTCATGTCATTGATGGTTTAGGTATTCTATTTTATTGGTTTTCTAAAGGATGATGATGCAATGTGGGTACAATCTTATACTTTTTATTTAATGTGTTTGACAATCAACACAATCTTTGAAATGTGAGCACTGTATTCTACTTGTTATTTAAATGTGTTTGACAATCAACACAATCTCTTTTTTCCCCAACTTTATATTTTAAAGTGTGTTTGGTACTATTTCTTGACAAGAAATCATGGTGGGAATTAATGGAAGTGACTAACTAAAAAATTCAATCATGAAAATGGGTAAAATGTGCTTTCCTCAAGTTGTATTAATTGCTTTTAAAGCATGTCAAAAGCACTGTTTATTAAGTGACAAGAAATCATGGTTTCTGTGAAAATTTGTAGAGGTGACAAGCTAATAGCTTAAATCATGGAAATGGGTATCATGATTTTTATGTGCTCTTAGTCAGCACATTTCTAATTGGTTGTTTTGTCTTAAAATATATGTGGGTTCTGTATTTTGATTCTATTTGGGTTTCAGATAACAATAGATACAACTCTAATGCCACACTTGAATCAAATTCACTAAAATTTTCCTTTGGTGTGTTTTTGGATTTTACTCTAATGTGTTTTACTTTATATTCATCATTGTAGTCTAGTCATCCAAATTTAGGCACAATATACCAACTACTATATTACATGCAGTTATACTGATAAATAAATGTTACATTGCAATGTGAAATACAGATCTTAATTGATCACCCAAATAAAAACATGAACTTTATTAAATCCTAAATAGCTTTTGTGTCACACTTGAATCAGATTCACTATTATATTTAGGGTGTGTTTTTGGGTTTCACCGAATAGTGTATTAGATATCCATCAATCAAGATCATTGGCTTTTAGCCCGCTCTGCCAAATCTAGATACAATATATAAACTATCAATGTTGGAGATCTATTTCTCATGACAGATGTTGAGTTTTTTATCACTTCATGTGTAAATCTTTTAGGCTTTGAAGAAATTTTTGGATGGAGATTCCATATTAACTTTAGATCCAAAAATAAATAGAAACCCTGTTGCAAACTTGGTGATAGAGAAAGTGCTATTAAGGAGTGGTTAAAAGGCTTGATAGTGGTTTGTTTTTGATCAATCAGGTATGCTTCATGTGTCCAAACTTTGTCTACTCATAATTTAGCTCTTGTTTATGGCCTATTATTATTATGAGCTTTATAAGTTTAGATAGTTCATTTCTCTGTTAAAAATTGCTATTACATTTTGGTTTTCTTTGTGTTGTACATAATCCAAATTAAACCCATTTATTTCTTATTATAGGGCTGCATCAGCCTTATGCTCAAAAAAAGAAGAGGAAGCCTCATGTTATAGGATTAGAACCATAAGGGCCATAGGAGAATGTCGAAGATAGTCATGATGTGCCTATTAGCGTCGTGACTATCTTCGATATTCTCCTGTCGCTCTTGTGGAATATTCAAGGATTACAGGTTATTCAAGGATTGCAAGTTATTCTTCAATTAGGAATTCTCTTTCAGCTAAGCTCACAAGGGAGATCAGCTAGCAAAGATGCTCTGTTAGCTTTTAATACACTTCATAGATGAGATTGCATTATGTGAGATTCATTACTACACTCAGGGATGGGCTCATCTTCAATCTTCTAAATGTTGAATATGAGCCCATTCTCGACTGTAGTAATGAATCTCAAAGCTCCTTCAGCCTAAGCATATCATGTCCTTTAGATGATCTTTCTGAAGCTACATCAACATTGTATCCTTTAGGTGTTTGATTCTTCATCTTTCTTCTTTATTATTCTACAGAACAATTCTTATGGTTTAAGTTTTTCAACATCAATTTGTAATTTTAGTTAGAAATATCTATATATCTTTTCTTGCCAGACAGGGTTGCTTAGTCTTTATGTAAATGTCTTTGCTTTTGCAACTTGGACTTGAATTCACCACCAATGCTCTTTATACTATAGTGGGGGTGGCCATATTGGCCTTTTTTTTTCATGTTTTGGGCGCTTCTATTTAGAAGGGGATCTTTGCTAGAGGTTTTGGAATGGTATTGTTGACTCTAGTTGATCATGAGGTAATTAATATTACTTTGTTCTGCCAACAAAAGGGGCTCCACCATAGCTATGGTGTATTGTTAATATTTTCTTCAAGTGTTTGATGTTGTAATGTGTGCTTTGAGTTTTAGACTTTAGTTTATACTAGCTAACAACAACAAGACTACTTTGCATCATTAGAATCATGAATAAGGAATGCAGAGGTAAGCTTTTTTGGGTTTTTGCTAAGAAAATGTTGATATTAAACTAGTGGAGCTGCTTGGCATTTTATGCAAATTTGTTTGGTGTAATTTAAGATTTGAAGAAAACTATTAAAATTTTTCATGTCTTTCCTATTTTATGCAAATTAAATATGAGATTCATTGTTACTTGACTCCTCTACAATTTTCAATAACTGCTGGGATACTAAGAGCACATATTCTTGGAATGTTGGTATCATGTTGCAAACTTGCTATTATAGGTAATGTTCTTTACACATTTTCATCAAATAAAATATTACAATAAAAAATAAATGGTCTCCATCCAAGTTGATGTCTGGTAAAAATCACAACATTGAGATTGTTATTTTGCATTTGAGGAAACTCAAAATTGGTCCACTTATATGTGTCATGAAATATATTTCTAGGAAGGTCTCTTCTTTATTCCAGAGTCCCCCAGGTGGTTATTGAATAGCCTTTTTTCCTAATAATTTCCTCATGGTCAGTGATTTATGTGAATTGTTAGTACTTTTAGAATCAGTTTTTTTTATATATAGCTTATGCCTAGTGCAAGAAACCAGATTTTGGATATGTTACATGTTTATTAGCTGGCAACACCATACTAGATTTATGTAGGTAGTTAACAGAGTGAGTGAAGCAATGAGAAACTCAATCCATGATTCCGAAGCTCAATTATACTTAGTGGTTTTAGTTTAGATAATTCATTTTACGATCCCAATTGATTATATAATTCACTTGCAGGCAAAAGTTGGACAAGAGAAAGAGTTTAGAGCAGCTTTGCAAACCCCTTGAGGAAAAGATTCTGATGTTTCTATCGAGGTAGCTGAAATCAAAGTCTTTGCAATTTTTTTCTCATATATATGTAATTTTGAGTTAGTTATGATACACAGATAGTTTAAATTTTAAGTTTTGTGTTAATTATCTCATCTATTGGAAAATAGATATAAGCTTTGTCAATAAAAAGCCTACCCATTATTTTAAATTGAATAGTTTGTAAAAAGAAGTTGTTTGAATTGGCTACCTGCTGAAGGTCCCTAATCTGAGACCACTTCATCTATAGATGTTGAATCAAAAAATATTTTTGAAGATGCTCTTGATAAAGTTTCTCAAGATCTCTTATCTATTTTTGTTGCATATCATCTTTGTATTATGAAAGTTGTAGATGATTGGCTAAGCTCCACCTCCCAACAACTGCATAGGTATTAAGATCATATTTCATTATAGTTGTAGGGATTTTTATTCTCATAAATAGATTAGTTTTTTATGTCGATATAGATTTTTTAAGGATTATTTTAGATCACTGTGAATGTAATTGTTATAGAAAAGAAGACAAAATAAGGCAATTAATTTTATATGACAGAAGACAGATAGATGTATTATGACCATAAAGTAAAATAATAGTCTCTATCTTGTTATAGAGGACCAAAATAAGAGTTCTAACCAAATGAAAGTTTTCTTTTATGGAGTGTATAATATGTGCTACAGCTTATGTTCATTGCCTAGTTTTTGCATATCTAGCAACCATGGATTTTGATGACCACGTTATGTTTAGGCATCTTGTCAAATAGTTCATGTGACTTATCTATGCTTCCATTTTGCAAGCATGTCTAATTCAAGAAATCAATAAAATACAAATAATAAATTATGCAACAGAATGGGAAATAACAATATGTTCTATTGACATACCTAGGAACTAAAATTATGTCATGGGACTTAGCCAACAATATATTTGTACCAAGTATAGTGCATTGTAATTGTATTGTTCATACAATGTTGATATTTACTCGAGAACACTATTTCTATTTAACTTTAATCACCAAGTTTCCTTTTCAGTTTAATTTTGAGCTAGTGATGCTTGAAACTTAAATGCCTACAAATGCTGCATGCAGTGTCCAGTCTCAAGCCCTGATCACTAGGCAAGCTCCTAGCTCTTATTACAGTTTTCTTACTACAATGTCACATCTAGTTTTCTTGTGATTCTATTGACCTAAAGGATCCTTATCCAAAAACAACAGTAGTCTCCTCTGCCCAAGGTAATACAACTTTGTTTGGATTTAAATAAGAAAATTATAGTAGCATTATTAGTGAGGATTTGTGTCTTCTTAGAAACTTCTTATCTAAGAAAGCCTTCCTGAGGGTTGTGAGCTTGTCTATTTCTCCTTTATGTCAAAGGTTCAATTCTAGCATGTTGCTAAGAGCCTACCCAAGGTTATACAAATGCAAAGTGAACTAGTTTTTGATTGCCTCTTTTATTATAGTAGGTTTACATGTGGGGTGTAGAGTACATGGAGAGCTTGCCCACTTATTTAGAGTTTTGTTTCTCATCATTTCCCTAAATATCATATCACAAAAAATAAAAAGAGCTCGCACAAGTTTGTATGATTAGTTACTATTGATGTTTTTCAAGCATTCTATAAAATAGTTCACATGCCTTGCATATGATATGACATTTTGCATGCATCCTGCACTCTCTCATCCGGCTGATGATGGATTACAGAGAGTGATTTGAAATGATGATGCTAAAAAATACACACAATCAAATCCAAAACAAACTTGCATTACAAATGGATTGTGGAAATCTGATATTCTGATATTGTTATCAGATTTCCACAATCCATTTGTAATGCAAGTTCATTTTGAATTTGATTGTGTGTATTTTTTAGCATCATCATTTTAGATCACTCTCTGTAATCCATCATCAGTTAGATGAGGGAGTGCAAGATGCATGCAAAATGTCATATCATACACAAAGCATGTGAACTATTTTACAGAATGCCTAAATTTTTTTTTTTACACCCAGGCATTGGTAGAAATTTCTATCTTCATTGGTCAAAATCTCTACCAAATCCTAGATGTTTTCTACCTTCATTGGTCAAAATTTTTACCTTCATTGGTCGAAACTTTTTACCTTCATTGGTCAAAATTTCTACCTTCATTGGTCAAAATTTTCTAGTATCACTAGTCAAAATTTCTACCTTCATTGGTCAAATTTTCCACCTTTATTGGTCAAAATTTTCTTGCAACATTGGTCAAAATTTCTACCTTTATTGGTTAAAATTTTCCACCTCAATTGGTCAAAATTTCTACCTTCATTGGTCAAAATTTTCTACCTTCATTGGTCAAAATTTTGACCACTTCCTGGTAGAACTTGCCCCATGGCTCTAGAACGTTTTCGACCAATAGATTGGTCATTTTTGACCAATGGGTTGGTCAAATTTGGTAAAAATTTGGGTAAAAAATTCAACCAATAAAGGTCGAAAAGTGGGTCCAAATGTACTAGTGGTTGATGGAAACCCTAGCAAAATTATATGAAAAGCCCTCCACTTCAAATAAGGTATTTCTCATGATGCATTTATTTAATATGAAAATGGCAGAAGGTGGATCTATTGCAGATCATTTAAATGAGTTTAATACTATTACTAGTCAGTTATCTTCTATGGGTATTAATTTGGATGAAGAAATTAGGGCTCTCTTTATTTTATGTCTTTTCCTGAAAGATGGAATGGCTTGGTAATGGTTGTAAGTAATTCTATTTCTGGATTTAATACCCTAAAATATGATGATGTGATCAATATTATTTTGAGCGAGGAAACTCATTGGAAATCCTCAAGTGGATCTACATTAGGAAGTGCTTTGAATGCACAAAGTAGAGGCAGAATGACTGAGAGAGGAAGTAATTCTAAAAATCATGGGAAATCAAGAGAAATGTCAAAGGATAGGTCTCAATCAAGAGGACCAAATGACTGTGAGTACTATGGTAAAACAAAGCATAAGAAGAAATATTGCTAGACTTGAAAGAAAAATGAAGGAGAAAAGCAAGATGGAGACAAGAAGGCAAATGTGGTAAGTAACAAATATGAAGAGGATGCTTTGCTTCTGTCTTTAGGAAGTGTTGGTGATTCGTGGGTTTTATATTTTGGTGCTTCAATTCATGCTACACCTCATAGAGGTTATTTCATTGATTATGTCCAAGGAGATTTTGGGCTTGTTTATTTGGGGGATAATGAACCTTGTCAGATTGTTGGAAAGGGAAAAGTTAAGATTAAGTTGCAGAATGGGAATCATTGGCTACTACATGAGGTAAGACATGTTCCAAGGCTAAGTAGGAATTTAATTTCAGTAGGGAAACTCGATGATGAGGGTTGTGTAGTTACTCTTAATGATAAAAATTGAAAAGTTTCAAAAGGTTCCCTGGTAGTAGAAAAAGGTATGAAAGTAGACACCTTATATCTTTGTACAAGTCATATTGTTCCTTCTACTTTAATTGTTTTAGAGAAACATGAATGTTTAGGAACAATTGCTACAATTCAGAAGGGAGAACAAATAACTACTATAGATTCTGATATAGCATTGTGGCACAATAGACTTGGGCACATGAGTGAGAAAGGTATAAAATTACTTCATTAAAAGAAATTTTTATTAGGTCTAAAATGTGTTAATATGGATTTTTGTGAAATTTATGTGTATGGAAAACAAAAGAAAGTGAGTTTTGTGAAGACTAAGAAGGAAAATAAAAGGGAGAAATTAGAGCTTGTGCATATAGAAGTATGGGGACCAGCTCAGGCATCTTCCCTCAGTGGCTCTCGTTGTTATGTTACATTTATTGATGATGTAGCTAGAAAAGTATTTGTTTATTTCCTTAGACATCAATATGATGTATTCCAAACTTTTAAGAAATGAAAATGCTTGGTTGAAAGTGAGACTGGTAAGAAATTAAAATATCTTAGACCTGATAATGGTGGTGAGTATTATAGTCATGAATTTGAAGATTATTGCCTCAGTAATGGTGTTCATAGATAGGAAACTATTCCAAGGACTCCATAGGAAAATGGAGTGGTAGAGCACATGAACATGGGTATAATGGAGCATGCAAGGAGCACTAGGTTGCATGTTTACACATGTGGGAAGAGGATGTCATTACTACTATATATTTGATTAATAGAGGTCCCTCTACTCCTTTGGGTTGTGTTATTCTAGAGGAAGCATGGATTGGTAAGAAGGTGAGTTATTCTTTTTTCAAAACCTTCGGTTGTGAAGCATTTTCTCATATAGATTTTGAAAATAGAACCAAGCTAGAAGCTAAGTCAAAGAAATGTGTATTTTTTGGATATGGCATGAATGAATTTGGTTATAGGCTTTGGGAATTTAAAAATTGTAAGATTGTAAGAAGCAAGGATATCATATTCAAAGAGAATGTGTTGTACAAAGATCTGTTGCAGCAACATGAGAAGAAATAAGATGATTATGTAGTGCTAGATGATACTCCAAAAGATGATGTTCTAGCCATTCCTCATGATGTGCAACAACCACAAAAACAAATACCACACACACCAGTGAATGTTAGATGGTCAATAGGGCTAATTAGACCTCTTTAAAGATTTTATCCCTCTTTGTATTGTATTTTACTAATAGATGCTGATGAACCTGAATTCTATGATAAAGCTGTGTAGGTAGATACTAAGATTTAGTGAGAGTCTGTAATGAAAGATGAAATGGACTCTTTGCTAAAGAATAAGACATGGGATTCATGCAAGTTTCCTATAGGTAAAAGGGCTTTACAGAACAAGTGACTTTATAGGTTGAAAGAGGAGGATGGAGGTAAGAAAAGATTTAAAATTAGGTTAGTTGTAAAAGGATTTGCATAGAAAAAAGGCATTGATTTTGATGAGATATTCTCTCCTATTGTTAAAATAATTTCTATCCATACTGTTTTAAGTATTGTGGCTACTAGAGATTTGCATTTGGAGTAGCTTGATGTTAAAACAACCTTCCTCCATGGTGATTTGGATGAAGAGATACATATGGCATAGCTAGAGGGATTTGAGGTCAAAGGTAAGCAGAACTTAGTTTGCAAATTGACGAAAAGTTTATATGGCTTGAAGCAAGCACCTTGACAATGGTATCTAAAATTTGATAGTTTTATGCATGAGCATGGATATAGTAGGTGTCATTTAGATTATTGTATTTATTTTAAGAGGTTGGATGATGATAGCTACATTATTTTATGTTTATATGTTGATGATATGCTTGTAGCTAGGTCTAACATGGATCACATTAAGGGGTTGAAATGCTAGTTAGCACATGCATTTGCTATGAAAGATTTGGGTGCAAAATAAAATCCTTTGTTTAAAGATTTGGAGAGATAGGAAGAAAAAGAAATTGACACTATCTCAAGCTAATTATGTTGAGAAGGTGCTGCAACATTTCTCTATGGAGAATGCTAACAATGTTAGCACACCTTTACCTGGTAATTTGAAGTTAACTAGGGAGATGTGTCCAAAGACATAAGAAGAGGAGGATATGATGTCCATGGTACCCTATGCTTCAGCTATAGGAATTTTGGTGTATGATATGGTATGTACAAGGCCAGATATTGCACATGAAGTGGAATTCATTAGCAAGTATATGAGTCATCTAGGAATTGAGCATTGGAATATAGTCAAATGGATTCTTAGATATTTGAGAGGAACATTTAGTAAGTGTTTACACTTTGGGGGCTCTACTATTGACTTATAGGGCTTTGTTGTCTTAGATTTGGTAGGGGATATTGATATTAGATGGAGTACTATAGGTTATGTATTTACTATTTGTGGGACACCCGTGAGATAGGTTTCTAGGTTATAGAAGGTGAATACTATATTCACTATAGAGGAAGAGTATGTTGCTGCTACAGAGCAAGCCAAGGAGATGATATGGCTTTAGTTCTTCTAGGAAGAATTGGGACACCCATAGAGGGATAATTATTTTTTTACAAATAGCCAGAGTGTCATTCATCTTGCAAAGAATTCAGCTCTACATTAAAAGACAAAACACATATAGTTGCAGTACCATTTTATTTTGTTAGTTTTGGTTGGTCTTCTAGACTAAATAGGATTAAAGAACAACAAAGTGTAGGGTGGTTTGATCCAGTGGGAGCCCCATGTGGTAGTAGTAATGTAGTCAGGTTGTAATCACTAGATCGTAATCATATTGGACTTGCTATTTGGTGGATGTAGCGTAGGGATTGGGTGAACCATGTTAAATCTTGGTGTCTTATGTTCTTTTATGTGAGATCTATTATTTTTTGATATTGTTTATATTTGCATTTTTATTTTTGTCCATGGTTTAATCCTAACAATATTGAAGGTATGTTTATTGGCTATTCATTGAAACTCAAGGCTTACAGATGTTCTAATTTGAGAACTAAGACTATTATGGAAAGTGAAAATGTGAGAGTTGATGATAAATTCAGGATACAAGAAAGAATAGTTTATTACAACTCAGATGATGAGAATGTTGTTACTAAATCAAGGAATGATGAAGTATTCTATGAGACTAATAATGATTTGTAGGATGAAGGAGACCCAAGGTAGGAAAAAAGCTCAAAATCTTCAATAGAGCTAAGAGTTGAGATAACAACTCCCAGTTTAGGTAAGAATATGACAAAGAATCATCCACCCAAGAAGATCATCAGAAGTAGAGATAATTGTGTGATGAAAAGAAGTAGAATAAATAAAGAACTATGTTTGATATCTCAAATTGAACTAAAGAATGCAAATGAAGCATGTAAAGGTGACTACTGGAAGCAAGCTATGAAAGAGGAATTAGATTAGATAGTAAAGAATAAGACATGGGAATTAGTTCCCAGACCAACAGAAAAAATGTGATAGGAACTAAATGGGTATTCAGAAACAAGATGAATGAACAAAGTGAAGTAGAAAGGAACAAGGAAAGATTGGTATGTAAAGGTTACTTAGAGAAAGAAGGAATAGACTATGATGAAACCTATGCGCCTATGGCAAGAATACAAGTAGTAAGGTTATTCTTAGCATATGCAACATATAAGAAATTCAAAGTATATTAGATGGATGTCAAGTCAACAATTTTGAATGGAGAACTTGAAGAAGAGGTATACATAGAACATACTAAAGCTTTTCCTTTGATAGATGACAAGGACATAGTATGCAAATTGAAGAAAGCATTGTATGGTTTGAAACAAGCACCTAGAACCTAGTATCCAAGGTTAGACAAGAATTTGACAAAGCTTGGACATGGAAAAGGTATTACAGATAGTAATCTTTGTTGGAAAGAAATTGATGATGGATTAATGATCTTGGTAATTTTTTTTGATGATATCATATTTGGAGGAAATGATGATGAAAATGACAAGTCTGTAGAAGAAATGAACAAGAAATTTGACATGAGCATGATAGGAGAAATGAAATATTTTCTAGGATTACAAATTGTGTAGGACAAAGAAGTATTCTTTATTTCTCAGACTAAGTATTTGAAAGATTTACTGAAAAGGTTTAGTTTGGATAGATGTAAACCCATTGGAACAACTGTGGTAACTTGACACAATTTATCTAAAAAGGATGAGACACCTACTGTTGAGCAGAAGAAATACAGATGTATGATTGAAGGATTGTAATATTTGACTCACACAAGGCCAGATATAGAAAATGTAGTTGGAATTGTTGCAAAATTTCAAGCTGATCCTAGAGAACAACATTATGTAGTAGTCAAAAGGACATTTAGATGCTTGAAAGGAACACCAAATTTTGGATTGTGGTATGATAGATCTAATGATTTCACTCTGTATGCTTATACTAATATTGATTGGGTAGGTAGTATGGATGACAAAAGGAGCACCAGTGGTGGAACCTTCTTTATTGGAGGAAGATTAGTTTCTTGGCTAAGAAATAAGTAGGATTGTACCTCACAAAGTACAATAGAAGCATAATATGTTGTAGTAATAAACAATTGTAATCTAATTGTTTTGATGGAGTAAATGCTAAAGGATATAAGGATAGAATTTAGTGAACATGTTGTCATACATTATGACAACACAAGCACATTGAATATGGCCAAGAATCTAGTGTTTCATTCTAAGACTAAGTACATTTCTATTAAGTATCACATGTTGAGAGAGAAATTTGCAGAAAAAATTAGATTGAAGTATGTAAGAACTAAAGAGAAGATTGAAGATATTTTCACTAAGCCTCTTCCCAAAGAGACTTTTGAGTATTTGTGATGTATGCTAGGGGTTATGCCCATTCCTACATCAAAGTAGATGATAGAAGAGCACATTAGTCTAGAGTAATAGAGAATTATTGTTTGTCTAGATTGAATTCTGATTCTTCCTATATGGGGGAGTATCTGTGATGAACAAAGTCATCTAGACTCTTATTGGATGTTGTTTTTGAATAGTGTCTTTAAACACTTGAGCTAGTCAAAAATAGTTGTTGCAGATTTTGATGGTTGCTGAAACCTTTGACATTCATGTTAATGGGGGAGAAGTGCAACATGATAAACAAGGACAACATGGAAAAATAGTTCATAAAGCATGGAAAATAGGTAAAAAAGATTCAAAAAATTAGTTGGAAAGAAGTATAGTAGGAAAATTAAAACATGGAAAAATAGTTTGATGCAAAGCACATTGAGGTATATCAATGGGGAGAATGATTGATGAAGAGGATTTGAAAAGAGAGATTAACAGTCTTTTGTAGTTGGTATTCTTAGAGCTAGATGTTTTTCATCTATGTTGCCATCAATGCAAAAGGGGGAGATTGTTGGAAGCATGAATATTGATGATATTCCCATGCGGGAGTATTGTAGAAACATGATTAGTTTATTATCATGATGATATGTTACATTCATGACTATGTTTTTCATTGATGTCAACATAGCAGTTTTCTATGGTATTTGAAAAAAGAACAATGGTAAAGATCAAGTTGGTACATATAGATTGTTGAGTACTTTTAGTAGCAAGGTTAAAGGGATATTATACTATGTGTCTAGTATACATAGATAACCTTGAAAGCATAAGAGATTAATTTTGGAAGAAGTTATGCAAATTTTAGTGAAGACTATTTTGAGATAGAGTTTACAGAGGCATGTTTTGGTAAACTTGTTATATCTCTTAGCAGAGTTGTTATTCTAAGAAGTTAAATTTAAATTGTGAAGAAGACATGTTGGTCATGGCATAGCTAACTCACTCATCATTATGTTAAGTGTACAAAAAGTTATTTTAGTTCCTAGGTGAAAGATTAATGTTATTGCTAAGTGTAACATGTTCTTAATGTGGTCCTATAATAATTAATTGAGAAGGGGCAATAGCCAACTTAGGAATTGTTTTATGGATTTTGTTTAAAGGAAGGAAATTTTCCTTTATTATATATGATGGATGTATGAGATGTACGAATTATTGTAAGTAGCACAAAGAGCAGAATGTGAAGTTAAGCAGAGAAAAGTGAAGGTGAAGGAAATTTTTTTGCTAAGGTTTTATTGTGTGATTTGAAGTTGGATATTTGGATCTAAGGTTTGTCACCTAGTATACAAGATCAAACAATGATTGGTCTAGTTAACATGATAGAGGAAAGAAGTTAAAATATAGGTCTAGTTAACATGAAAGAGGAAAGAAGTTAAAGTATAGTATATAAAATTATTCTGCAAGGAATATTTGAGAGATTAGTTGGAAAATGGGCTCAGTGTATTACCCCAAAAGCTATTTGAGTAGTGGGTCCTTCTATCTTCTACAACTCCTACCAAGGTTGGAATCTTCTAACAAGGATTCAAAGTCTCCTAAGAAGGAATCATATGTACTAAATAATGTAATAGACTCCTAATAGGGTCCATTGTCTAACAATGACTATTTATATTAGTACATCATCTTGTTGGCATCGTTCCCACAGGGGTTTTCCCTCTGATAAAGAGTTTTCGTAGTTAACATAGCTGGTGTAATTGTGTATGTGCATCTTTGTATGGTTGTTTTTTAGTTTGGTTGTTGGTAGACTATTATTTCTAATATTAATAGGTTAAATTTATACTAAAATACTAAAGCTTGTGGGTATCATCACCATGCCAGTTTCACTTTCTAATTGGAAGGTTTTCGGGTCACCATATTTGGTGTCAAAGTGTTATAGATGTTTATTTGCTTTCATTCTTTCATGAATGCAATTAGATTAGAATATTATATGAAGGATTAATTGGTGAAGTAAGATAAAGTTTTATTAGTTCCTGATTCAGCCCTCCCCTCTTAGTAACCTTGCCTACCTTATATTTCCAACAATCGGTATCAAAGCAATTTAGTTCTCACATTAGAAGTTTAACAACTTGAGACAAGATTAGAGGCAATGGAGATATAGAAGCTAGATAAGACTATTGACAATGAAAAGTCAGATCTTAAATTGGCCATTGGATAACTCAAGAAAGAAAAGGAGCAACTCTCTCAATCATTGAAAATAAGGAAAGATCTTATAGTACAAATGAATGACAATATCTACATTGAAGAAAGAATTAAAGACATATATCCATAAAGAAATTCAGATGAAGCTGATGAAGTAATCAAAGACCTATTAGAAAAGAATTCCAATCTCAAGAAGAAGTCAGAAAGCTGAAAAAAGAACAAGAAATCCATTCAGTGAGACTTTGTGAAGTTAGGGAAGAAAAATACCAAGACAAAGAAGAGACAGAAGAAAAGAACAATGAAAAAACTATCCCTTCAACAAGAAGACTTCATTGATCAACTCACTAATGAAAATGAAGAGCTTATGAATCTAAGATCAAAGAATGAAATATTGTAGAATGATCTCAACATTGAAAAGATAACCTATGAAAGAATGATGAAATCTCAGGAAAGCATGAATTAATTGAATGAAAAAATCAATATATATACAAAGGAAAAACTAGAATAGGATACATAGAAGAAGGTGAATGATTTCAGAAAGGATCTCAAAAGAATAAGAGGTCTACTTACAATCATTGTGGTAAGATAGGTCATACATCAAAAAAAATGATGGAGTAATGGTAAAGAAAAATTTAATGGAAAGTGTTATAGTTGTAATGAGCATGGCCATAGATAATGTAAATGTAAAGAGAAACCTAAGTTTGAAGGTAAATGTCACAATTGCAAGAAATAAAGACACAAATCTTCAAAGTGCAAAACCAAATAGTGGAAGAAAATAGAACAAATTGTGAAAGCAATATTTGGATAGGATTACAATTCATGGTGTAGATGTCACTACTATGGTGAATTTGGGCACATTAGAGAAAACTATGTGAACCATCACACGATCGAGGAAAATAGATTCGAAAAAAAGGTGTTTTATTTGTACAGAACTTGGACATCTTGCCAAGAACTATATGAACATTGGTAGAATTGAAGATGTGAAGAAAATAAAAAGCTAATAATATTAGAAATAAAATAAGGCAACAATGAATACCAAAATCTCTAGACAATGCTACCCAAAATCATGAAGTGAATGACACCCAAGTCAATGAGTTGGGTGGTTCAATCATTTAAATTTAGTTCCTTATGGAGATCACTAGAACTATGATTTAGAAGAATTAGTCTAACACCAGTTCCAACCAACAAGAAGAAAGATCCACATCAACATTCAAGATGCATAGGGATCATTGAGCATGATGGAAAGTAGGAGACCTTACTGAGCAAGGTCAGGTTGCATATTATTGCAAACACAAAATTAGTAGTTCCTACCGAGTGATGGTGAATCTACTGAGCTATAGATGTCTTTGAAGAATTAAAGAATAAACTAAGTGAAGGATAACCTATCACTGAGAAAGTATGAAGTAAAAATCATTAATGGAAATCAAATAGAAGAAATTCATTAGATGGAAGAAATTAAAGGCATTGTTTCACCGTGAATATCCATAGCTATTTTTGAAGAGTGAATTCAGAGCCCCTGAATAATTTAAGTTTTTTCTATTGAAGAATTCTCAAAGTTTTTAGAAACCCTACTGAGTGTAGCATCTTCAAGAATAAAAGTGAAGAAAGGTTCTAAAATGTTGGTTCATGGTGTCAAATGCAAGGCACCTAATTTCAAGTTGAGTCCAAGGATTGTAGAGGTGGTCGACTCAACTGGTGCACAATCTCAAATTACACCCAAGTTATTACTTTGCATAACATCCATTCCCTTTACCACTATTCTATTTATGAACTCAGAACCCTAGAGATGGATAAGGAATTTAGGAAATTTTGTGTGGATGGTGCGTTAAAGCCTGAACATCAACATTTGGAAACCAAAGGTTTGACACATATTTCAAATATGCCAAGAGATTTTTAGGTCAAATGGATTAGATATATTCTAAGATATGTTCACAATAAGAAGCTATGGTTGAACCAACACATTTAGATTATGAAGAAAATGATTCATAGAATCAATGGGATTCCAATGCTAAACAAAGCTAAGATAACCAACACCCTAGGTCAGGAAGAACTAACCATGAAAACTCTTACCAAGTGGGACAAAAGAGGTATTAAACTTAATGGAGTAACTGATATGGAGTTGAAGTTTAGCATACATGTAATTACACACAAGATTTATAGCTATAGTCAATTAAATATTGTGTCATGTGAAGTTGTCGATCTTGCATACAAGGTTGTGAAGAATAACCTATCCTTCGACCTTACTAAATTGTTGTCGAACCAATTCAACAAAAACATGGAGAGCATTAGAGGATCAAAGAATAACCCATGTAAGTTTGGATCTCTTTTTTCATGTTTATTCTTCTTTACTCAAAATTTTTTCCCTTCTAAAGGTAGAATAGTATGGAGGAAGGATGTTCCTATTTTATATTAGATCAATGAATATATAATAGAAATGGGGGAAAATTTTGATAGCATCATGGATAACTATTTTGAATCATTCAAAGAGAAGATGCATAATAGATTTAGGATCCCTAAGAAGCTCTTAGAAGATTACAAGGATGATATCTATTTCATGGTGGACTATGACAATGTATACATTCAAGCAATTAGACCTAGAGTGACATGGGCTAAGCCTCTAGAGTATGAGGTTAAGATTGATGAAACTAAGGATATCACAAAGGCTCTACTGAATGAGCCCGTGGATCCTAAAGCTACATATTTCAGAACATATAATTAGGCAAAGGTAAGAATTAAGATTGAGATCAAGCTACCTCAAGTAGTAAATAAAGGAAGGAAAATAGTAGAGAAGCTACTAAAAAGCACTAAGCAAGAAGGTTCTCCTCTAATGCTTACCAAGGGAAAAGTTAATTATATAGAAGATGATGATGAAGAGGATAAAGAAGAGGAAGCCAAATTTGAGGAAGAAGAGCCTCTAAGAAAGAAAGGAAAGGTTATTAGAACTAGACTACTTAGTCATCCCCTATTGTATTCACAAGAAGGGCAACCAAGTCTAGGAAGAAATTGAAGTTAGGTGAAGATGAAGCCAAGTAGATTTCTTTCAAGAGATCTTCACCTACAATTCAAGAAAGATTGAAGAAGATAGAAGAAGGAACTAGTGTGACATGTTGAAAATTTCTCAAGTATTAGACAAGGAATTGAGAAGAGAAAAGGAAGATTGAGGATACTATTATAACTGAATTGGGAAAATGGAAGTATTCACCAGATGAGCTTAAATAATAAATTCCTAATGGACTTATATAGACAATAAATCCTAGATGAGAAAATGCACAGAAGATTGCCAAGGACATCTTTGAATATACCTTGAAGCAACTCATTCCAAATCTCAATAATAAGGAGGTAAATAAATCCTTGAAGAAAATGGAGAAGTTCATTGTTAAGTTAAACACTTGTATGATATTGCTTAAGGACATTGAATATGTGGTGAAGGCAACTACAACTACATGGAGGAACAACTATAAGTTGCATCAACCTAGTGACTTTGTTGTACATGTTGATGACAAGGATGATGAAGATGAGGAAGAAGATATAGAAATAAAAGATGCTAGATGATATGTCAATCTGGATGATGAGGAGGAAGCCTTCTAGAAATATAAGGGATTGAGGAAACTAATGTATAGAAAATTGTAGTAGTAGTCATGGCCTCATTTTCTTGCTCTCCAAGAACAACCTTAGCATAATCTAGCCTAGAGATAGCTTCTACTAAGTTGGTTGTGGATACCACTTCTATACAAAAAACCCAACCAAGCTCTAATTCTGTTTAGCTGAATGTTACATTGATTGAAATGCCTAACACTTCATCTGTTGAGAAACAAGGTCCTCCATCATCAGGCTTCACTGGGCAGCAAAAAAGGTATTCCTATTGTTAGTGCCATTTCAACTTTTATTTCTAGTCCATAAATTTTGACAATTGTTTCTATTCCAAGTGTATCCATAGCCAGTTGAATGATAGTTGAGAATCAGTCTGAATTGAGCACTAAAGTTTTTAAGGGTAAACAAATTGCTTCTACCATTTTGATAGAAAAGAGTAAAGAAGAAGTAGAAGTAGTTGATCTAGATGAGGATATAGTTATTCCAAATTGGGGATATCTCTACTCTCACCCTTGATCAAATAAATACCATGGGTGAACTACTAAAGAAGAGAGTTAAGTAGCAAAAGCTTAGAGAAGAAAAGAAGAAAGAAAGTGTAGCTCTTGAAGACATAAAAATCATATTTATTGATGCTCTAAGTATTGAGGTTGATGAAAAAAAATCCATCCTAGAACAATTAGTAGAAATTGTCCATAAATATAATGAAGACTTGAATAGATAGGAGAAACTGCTATAAAGAGTTGAAAGAAAATTTGAGAACAAAGTGTTGGAACAAGTCACATAGAGATTTACAATAGATCAAGTAGAGTTAACTACTATTCTTTGTTCACTAGAAACCTCTATTAATAATGTTGTTTCATTATTTTTCAAGTGACACATCTATCTTTACAAATGAGATCAAGGAAAAATTGTCCAAGATAGATGAAGATATGAAGGAAAGTGCACACTAGCTGTCACTTGATCCAAGTCATAGTTTTGCACATTATTCAAAGATTAGATGTTTGACAAATCTGTTGGTAGAATTATTGAAGGAAGAAGCTAGAATCTAGGCCACACTTGCAAAAATCTAGGGAATGATTCTTCAAAACATGGATGCGTTGCAGAAAGACATTACACATGAAAAGACACTCATCCATGATAACAACTTCTCCATAGCTGATCACATGATGTAATTATTAATAGAAGTTCAGATTACATTGCATGTAAGCAAGGTATTACAAAAAAATTGGGACAAGAAAATGGTACTTATTCTAAAGGGACATTCTAATTTCTTGTCACATTTTTGTATTAATGTATAGATATTATACACCTTTAGCATTTATGTCAAAAATGGGGAGAAATGAATATATTTTATGTATAAAAGAGGAATAGTATACTACACTCCACTTGTATATACATAGGAGAGACATATGTATGGGGGAGTAGTATAATAGTATGGATAAGTAGAACGTACCTTTACAAAAGAAATTTTGATAAATTAGAAAAACAAAGTATGTTAGCAAGTGACAATAGATGGAAGTCAAAACTAAGTTGAAGACACTAAATAATGATAGAGGAAGTTTTGACTTATAATTTTTAATGATAAGGATATTTTTTTTGGTAACTGTTTTTGTGACTAATGCCAAAGGGCGAGATCGTCAACATTAAGGTCAAATTTTCTATTAGTGACTCAACAATTAGTCAATTGGTTACATTGCTACTAAGGTCTATAGTTGCTACTAAGCTTATCATTTAGTTTGTAGTGTTAACCAAGTGATTCAATTGTTCCCAAGCCAACTAGTTAGAATATATTTCCTACCAACCACCTAAGTCAATTTACAGTGTTTTTCAAGCTACAAAGTGTTTACCAAGATTCATAAAAATAGTTCAGCTAGTAGAGGCTACTGAGCTAGTCAGTAGAAGTGAAGAAGATAGCAGTATTAGCTAAGATCTATAATGTTAACCAAGTCCAATGGTGTCTATCGAGCTCACTAGGTTAACAAAGTGGATCTAGTGTTGAATGCATCATGCAGTGTCAACCAAGTGATCCAATTGCTACCAATTTTCTTAGTATTTACTGAGTCACACAGTGCTGACTAATTTTAAATTTCTTGAAAGTGATTAGTATGGATTGAGATTCAAGTTCAACCAAGTACTAAATTTTCCCAAAAATTGACAATATTTTTCCTATATTAGAACATCATCAAGTTTGTCTTCAGAACCTAAGTTACAATAGTTGGGCCGACTTTGTGAATTATAATGAAATTGGTATTTTAGCTGACTCCAGTAAGTTATGGTTTGAATTGGTATATATGTAATGCATTGTATCATATTGATGTAGGTACACTTTGTTACCACTGACAAAGGTATACTCTGATACCACTGATGTAGGTACGCTCTGCTACCACTGACAAAGGTATACTTTGATACCACTGATGAAGGGTCACACCACCCTTACCAACTCATAACCAAGATCACAACAATATGGAGATAAAGAGATGAAAAAATGCTTCATAAAGCATCCATTAATATTTGAAATTCATTACAATATTCTACAAATGAATAAAAAACTCCAAACTCTTATAATATAAGAGAGATTCCTCACTAAGGGCTTCCAACTAGAAGAGCTTACAACAAAAGAGCTTCTTCTTGAGGACTTCTACTTCCCAAACTTCTACTTCTCAAGGTTGTACTTGAAGAGCTACACCTTGAGAGCTTGCACTTGAAGAGCTTCTACAAGAACTTACACTTGAAGAGCTTCTACTTCTCCAACTTCTACTATTTGAAGAGATTGATTACAAATGAACAAAAGCCTTCCTTAAATAGGCACTTGACACCCAATGCATGATTTATCCACAACATTATAGAATATCCACAACCTTCTAAAATATCCACAACCTTCTAGAATTTATACATAAATACAACTAAGCACCACCATGTGGCTCAATTAGAAAATTACATTTGCTTTATGGATCACAACAAATATTAAATGTATGATTTAAGGAACTTTCCACAAACTTCTAAGATGCCACCTACACACCTCGATTAATATAATGACAACTATTTTCCTATTTATGCCACCCATGCACCTTGAAAATAGAAATTCCTATTTTCTCCTTTTTTCCTATTTTTCTATTTTTTATTATTTTTTTTCTATTTTCATCACTTTCTCTCTCCTCCATAATTTTTTTTTAATTTTTTTTTTTTTTAAAAATAATTTAATTTTTCCATGCAAGATGCTCCTACATCAGAATATCCATGTATGAATGTGAAAATTATATGATAAAAAAAACTCTAAATTAAAAAAGGCTACAAGCAATATAAGGGACAACAGAGATTTTTCTATCATAGTCAGGTGATAATCACAATACAATGAATCTCAACCAAAAGATCAGAGTTGTAAATCAGAGATTAGCCATTGGCTCATTCTAATAGGTGTACTAGTCAAATAATTTAATAGGGTAGACTTAATAGTCTTTGCTAAATCTCTTAACCAAGTGCATACTTCATTGTATGTTTGTAAATCCTTTAACAAGGTGGAGCTCACAGTCCTTATTGCTCCTAATAGGGAAGATCACTAGAAGTGGTGAATTGAAAGCCTTAATAGATTAACTTTATATTATAGCCTTCAAGCTTGTGGGTATCATCCCCACCCCAATTTACTTTCTAATTGGAAGGTTTCTGGGTCACCATATCTTGTATCAAAGTGTGATGAATGTTTATTTGTTTTCATTCTTTCATACATGCAATTAGATCAGAATATTATATGAAGGATTTATTGGCGAAGTAAGATAAAGTTTTATTGGTTTCTCTTAGTAACCTTGCCTACCTTATATTTCCAACAACCCTCTTCTCTCAAATTTATTAAAGGGTTCAATTTCAAATAGGAAGGGGAATTCTTCATCAAATGGATTTTTAAGGGTTTAAATGTTGAAAGAAATGGGCCCTTATGTAGTAGATATATGGGTCATATCTATATATGTTGGAAATTAGAACTTCTCATTATATAACAACATAAGAAAGGAACACTTTTGTGTTGAAGATATTTTAGTTGGCCTTTAAATGGTCTCTTTAAAAGTAAAATAAGTGCCACATAGTGCTTGTACTTGCAGCTATAGTATTTATAGTAATTATAAATTAGATTAGAACATCGTTGAAATTTGGTTTGTTTTGAAATGTTTAGTGCAAAATTTTGATAATAGTGAATTTATTATTTTCCCATCGAACTCTATCAAAATTCTTAAAAAAATTCTAATATTGAATACAACTATTATTTTTAATAATTGAATTTTAAAATAGTAAGAGATTAATTTGGAATCCATGAGCTACATACAAAATATCAGACAATTGTAAATAGAAAAGAAACATCTATAGTAAATTTTAGAAAATCAAATGTTATAATATATTAAATTTATAACTAAATAACAAAATTCTAAATGACAAAAAACTAATTATATGTAATGTAGAATTTAATTGACTAATCATAAATAATATATTGTGATGATAATCTACATTATTATAAATAACTTATGCAAAATATTTAATATGAAGAATTTGTTGATATAAGATTGTTTTGAAGAGAAGAATATGTAATGGAACAATAATTATTTTGTCAATGATGTCAAACATACTACCTACTAGTGAGACAATTGATTTTTGGTCTGAAAGCTACCATCTAGTTGATTGATGAAGAGGATTGGAAAAGTAGAGATAAAAATAGTACCTAGAGAAAGGCTGAGTTATTTGGTACATAAAAGAAGCATTAAGACCAAGTAAGACATTGATACTATAGTGTATTGTTTATCTACTTAATGTTTGAAATGAAAGATTACTCAAGTTAAGACTAGAAGAAGATCAAGTAAGAAAAGTGTCCGCCAATCCTTTCTGAGTAGTCAGTGCAAGCCAAGAAAAAATCAAAGGAAGTTGAGTGAAAATCAAGAGGTGCCAAGCAAAGATGAAAATAGTGTAAGTCGATATTGTTAGTATATACTGAGTAAAGTTTAGTTGGTGTTGAGCATTAGTAAAATTTAGTGTTTTCTAGGTAAACTAGTGTTGGCCAAGTAACATACCAAAATAGATGCCGAGTGATAAAATATTGATGTCGAGTGCCAGTAAAAGTGTTAAATCAAAGATTTGATGAATCTAAGTCGAGTACTTTATTTTCTTGAATTATGTGAAGCATGTGAAAGATAACTATGATGAGCTGGTGTCACAGAATTCAAGGTAAACCATTTTGAGGAAAATTCAAGGAAGATTAGAGGAACTAAATAGAAAAGTTGGTAGATTCATTGTATCATACCTAATTCTACCTAACCCTAAAATGGATGATTGTGGTCAAGAGAAAAAATATCTTAGTTCTCTATTTATACAGATAGCTGGTCAGAAGAAAAGTTTGTCATATGTTTGAACCTAAGGAAGACAAAGAGTCCAAGGTATTGCTTCATTTAGTGGCCGAAAAAAAGTGACTACAATTGGCATGCAAAGCAAGAAGGCTTAAGGGTATGAATGCTTGAAGGGTCAACAAGGTATCAGACCTGAAGTGTGTGAATGCAAAGTAGAATGGAGGATTGGAACATAAATCTATAATCTACAAGTGAGTTGTAATTTTAAATTAGATCAAGCCTTACCATTACTTTCTAATCATTGTATTAGTTTAGGGAAAATCCCTTTGTATTAAGGTTGACCTAACAGTCATTTGTAAATTATTTAATTGGGTGACATTCTAACAGAATGGTCTAAAGTCTTCTAGTAAGGCTCACTCTTAATAGCATGATTGAAATCCTTTAACCAGGTCACATTTCATAGTGTGTATTGTAACCTTTAACAAGGTTGGCCTTTCACATGGCATCATTTTAGAAAAGTGAAAATTAGTGGCATGTTACTGGTTTTTTTTCCCAAGTTGGGTTTCCTTGTAAAATCCTTGTGTCAAAATTGTGTAAATTTTTTTATGTTGTTTCATGACTACTGTACACAAGAAAACCCAACCTATCGGGAGCACACACAAATAAGAAAATGTTGGTTGTACATCTATATCAATGATCTTAGTAAACCAAAATACAACTAATCTACTTGAGTTTTAAAACTATACAACAAAAAGATAAGAATCCTCATGAAACCTCAAAGCATCTCAAAAAGGGCACCCACAAAAGGCCTTGTTGGTGTGCTCAATGACGAGGGATGTGGATGTGCTCTCCTCAAACACAATTATGGAAGAATCCCTTCAAACCAATTGATTGAATGCAAGAATTCATATATGAAATGATATTAAAATGTATGCGAATTACCCTCAAGAAATGGATATGAATAAGCCAACCTTAGAAGAATTCCAAGGATGTGAGTGTTGAAATGATATGCAATGAAATAAATTAACAATAGTTTACTACCATGAAACTATGTAAAATCTAGAAATTGTAAAAATGTAAAGCACTACCAAGGGCTAGCTCTAAGCATGAAAATATCTAGAAACTCTAACACTATACTAGCATGACAACAATGAAAATGGAGGAGATTTAAATATACTTGAGACAAGGGCTCTATTTATAGGCTTGAGGGAGACCTTGAGGAGGTGTCATCTATGTGGGTTCCACATAGGTGCCACAAGGGAGACACATGAGCTAAGGGGACAAGCCATGCAAAGGTCAACATAAGCATTTTTGTGATTAAGATGGCTTAAGGTGTGCTCACACATGTGTGAGCAACCTTGGAGAGAGCAAAGGAGGGCAAGTGTGTAAGAGTGTAAGAGGATTTTTGGAGGAAATAATGAAAGGGGGCTTTCTTGGATTTTGATTTTCTCACACATGTGTGAGAAACCACTTAGGGGCTAAAAGGTGTTTAGGAGTATATTTAGGATAATAGAGTGGGTTTAGCAAGTGGTAGGCTTAGAAGGATGAGAGTGATGGGTGGTAGGCTAGGTTTTAGGTGAGATTAAGATAAATCAAATAGGATTTAATTTAATCACATGATTCAAGAATTTAATAAAGTGGGGGAAATTAAATAAATTGGAATTTATTTAAAAGAGGATTTATGGAGCACTATGTATTAAATCAATTTAACACATTAGAGAGGATGCATTTAAATTAAATTTAAATATTTTAGGGAGATGAAACTATTTAATTAAATAAATAGAGGAACATGACAAATATAATTAATTATAGTGTAAAGGAAAATATTAAATCAATTAATCTAATAATTAGGACAATTTTAAGTGTCTACATTTTGACCCTCTTGATGTGATGTTGGGATGCCATTATATCATAAAAAAGAAAATATAGGTTGCCCTAGAGAGGAGAGGAGTCACAAGAGTTGTGTTGTAGTGATGAAAAGGGAAGAGGGTGCCCCCTCGAGAAAATGGGATGAAGGAGGAATATATTTTACCCCATTTTCTTTGAAATAGACACAAGAAGGAAAAGGAAATATAAAAAGGCTTCAAAAATGACCTTGTATGACTTGTTGGTAAGACTGGAATGAAGCAGGGTGAATTGGATAATGATTTAAGTAGATAATGAATCTAAATGCATCCTAACTACATGAATTCATGGGATTAAATTGTGTTCATGTGGGAGATCACAGCCTAGTTTGATATTGTTAGAGAAGTTATGCATCGAATGCTATAGTAGCATAGATAACAAGGTTCCTTTGTGTGGACTAGACTCTCAACATAATAGAGACTTTATGAACATAGATGTAGGTTTCATAGTCATGATGAAACAAATGAAATAAATGCACTAGAGAGGTTTGGGAACACCAAAATTCTTTTCAGGTATCTTGGTGGAAAGTGTGCTAACTCGTTGCCCCTAGTGAGCAATGTAGAACCATAACTCTAAAAATAACCTAGATGTACTAAAGAATCATGAAAATAGATCATATCACAAAATGACCTATGTAATTAGGTTAAGCCATTCAAATGATATCAAGATATTGAAGATCAAGGCACACTTGGGGAGACTATCACTGACACTAAAAGTTAAAATCAACAAAAGACCTTATGACCAAGTAGTCATTCAATCCATAGTTCTTGCCATGAATGTTATTCTAATGGTGAATCTATAAAGCTTACATAGAAAAAATTCACCATCTAAGGAAGAAAATCTTTGTTTGATTGAATTGTATTGTTATGTATGTGATTATTTGCTAGCAATTATGTGAAAGGAACAAGGTTCTCCAATCATTTAGTCTTAGTGTCAGTTTCTGCAAGTTTTGTTTGCAATCACTATTTTGATAAGCTTAGTTTCATGGGTTGAAGTTTAGTGTCAAGAGATTAGATGATGAATAGAATAATTTGGAGAAGATGATGGATGAAAGAAGAACATTATTGAATGAGGTGAATTATGTTGATTATATTGGGTTACAAGAAAATAAGTACTTAGATAAGATTGAAATTGATGTGTATGAAATGACTAAAAGAAGAGAATATGATTAGATTACAGGATAAATGAGTTGATTGCATGAATTGGAAGAAGTAATAATTGATGGAAGGTGTAACAGATTAGAACCAATGAAAAGGGAGAACCAAGAAATGGTAAATGGATGAGAAGGGTGAGGGTGATGTTGATTTTGGAGGATTGGGATTGTGTGCTGATTGGGCACTATGTAGGGAATTGAAATGATGGTTTTGGACATTAAAGCTCAAAGTATGGGGAATTACATGGAGGATTTAGGTTGGATTGAACATGAGGATTCTAGACTTGGAAACATAGGAGAGGAGGACATATGTTTTGGAATGTAGATTTTTGCTTTTGATTTTCTAGGCTCAAGATAGAATACTTGAGTTCCTTAATTTCTTTAGCAATGACATGTTTGAGGAATTATGCGGGCTATGAAGCAAATCATATGTTGATGAAGGATAATGAGGTGGATTTCCCTTGTCAAAGGTAGAAGAATAAGGAATGTGAGATGGATTAGGAGTGAACATGCAATTTTGAGCATATGTGAGTTGAATGGGAGGTATAACTCCATATTGCCTTTGAAGATCTTCTACCATTTGGTTAAGCCAATTCTTATCCATGGAGCTTAGAAAAAGAGTGATGAAAGATTTGACGATGGATGCAATATGACCTTAGGAAGAGGAGCAATTTTGGATTTTCTTTTAATTTGATTTGATTTGACTTGAGATAACCTTGATGTGGATAAAGACTTTATGATATTGCAAATAATTGGATGTTATATTTTAATGTTGATATCTTCTTCCACTTGGTTATCGATGAATGATCCCAAGTTGGCATAGGATATACAATAGATCACTTAATACTTGAAAATGGAAAAATAATCCTAAGTGAGAGAGTACAAATATGATAGATTTGTTTAAGGATGAAGGTCTAGTATCACACATTGCATAAATATTTCTTCCTAAATATTGGATTGAATCTTGATGAAGGAGAAAGATTATTGATGATATTGTTTCGAGTCAATTAAGATAGGTAGGATTAAAGGCAAAGGATTATGATGGTGCTCCTAAGTCCAAAGTGGAAGATTTTTTTGAAAACTTGAATTAGAAGAGGATTTAAAGAGATGAGGTTTGAAAGATAGATTTTGGATGAATATTATAAATGGATTGAATTAAGAATTGATTAGAAAGGAATGCATTTGACAAGGGATTGGATTAAGAATCACGATGATGAATCATTGGATAAGGGAATTGGATCTTGATGTGGATTATGAATCAAGACTAGGATGAAGATTAGGGATTTGATTGAATGATTAAGAAGATGAAGTAATGATTGGGATGGTTGAGATTTTGAAGAGTGTGATGAAATGGATGAATACAAGAAGTGGTTTCTAATTCATGTGGGCAACTTGAAAAAGAGGAATTAAAACAAGGTCTCTTTTTTTTTGTTGTTTTTGAGATTTTGTTTTTTTTAATGAATTTTGAACTTTTATATATATTTTGGATTTTTTTGAAATATAACATGTAAAACATACAATGAAACATATACAAGAAGAGTTTATATGGTGTGTCCCCTTCAATTTGGGAGGGTTTGAAACACTCAAGAATGTCAAACACACCAACAATCCTATAAGGTTTTGACTAGGATATACAATCTCAACTAGGGGTGTGTTGGCATGATTTTTGTCCCTTATATTTTTCAAACTTTTAGGATTAGGATTGAGTCAATGTGATGTCATGTCTCTTTCTAGATTTCCGTTAAGGAAACTCTAGTCTCATCTATTCCTTTTTATACACCTAGGTGGGCATTCAAATGCAATCTAATGCATTGGTTCATATTAGATGATTATGAAAGGGAGGGTAAGTTTATGCATTTCCCAGATGAGAAGAAAGTTGTTCATAAACCCTAAACTCTATGATCAAGTATTTCACTGAAGGCATGGTGCATTTGAAAGAAGATCACATTGCATTTAGAATAGATGGTGACTAAAAACATTTTGATCGAAGCTCGGGTCCAAGATGTAGATCACAGGAACATCATGGAAACCAAAGAAGTCAAAATGACCATAGGAGAAGAAAATAAATCCTCAAAAATGCTGAAAGAACCCAGTCAAAGGTGGTGTGAATTTATTTGAAATCTAATTGATGGCTTATATTTAACCCACATGTCTATGTTGAAAAGTTGATAAGTCAAATGGCTCAGAATTGAATCCAGATCATCAAATGAAGACCAAATTGACACATGACATTTTAAGACAGAATTATGATGGTCCTTGGAGATGTTTCTTCCTAGCCATCAAATCATAAAGATCAACAATAGTCACATGTTCACTGGTGATTTAAGATAACCCAGAGTTGACATGGTAAAGCAGCAAAAAACATTTTTCCCAGGTTCATATGGAGTTGAAGGTAACTTGAGGTTAATTTTTTGACAAAGCAAAAAGCTTGTGTTCATAGAGTTACAAGCAGTTAAGTCAATTTTGGGTTAACATGGTGAACAAGTGATAACCAATGATCACATGGTCATGGGTGGTTAGAAGAAACCTAGAGTTAAGGCAATGATAGAGAAAAAATAGAATAATCACATCATTGTAGAGGGCTCAAAGTAACCTATGGTTAAGGTTGCAATCCAACAAAAACTAAGAGTTGCATCATCACTAGAAGTTTAAGTTGACCTAAGGTTAGTGTTGCAATATTGCAAAGGATAATAATAGTTAAGGTGAATTTTTTTCACAAGGTCACCAGCTAAGTAGTGTTCAATACATTTTAAGTTGTGACCTAATGAAAGTGATAACAATCAACCTCAAATGGTCATTGCAAGGTCATAGGTTAGAAATAATAGTTAATTTTAATGTTGTGAAAGCATGATCATGGTTAATGTGAAATTGTCTCTAAATTGCTATGGTTAGTAGAATAAGGACATGTTAAGTTGCAACTTGACAAAAATGATAATTATAAGTGGTAATCTCTATTTCTTAGGTAGTTAAAGGTAGTATGAAATTAGGGTTATGAAGCTGTGGAAGCTAATAATTACATTGTCATAGATAATTAAGTAGTTAAAGGTTTTTAATCTGCAAAAATGAGAAGGGTACATAACAATTAGAATCTTAATCTATTGCATGTTCATGAGGAGTTAAAGTTAATTTTGAGTTTAAGTGGTGAAGCTATGAATAGTAAATTGAGATAGTGATCATATCGTGGCATCGAATAAATATATTAAAGGAATGACTATTGTGAAGAGGAGATAAAGAAAAGGTAAAAGTGTTTTCATGATTTAATCATAATCATTGATAGGAGATCAATGGTACAGATTTAGACCTACTATGATTGTTGAGATTCAAATTATATGAATTTGGTGCCAATGAATTAGAGAAGAATATGAGTCATTTTGAGAGTTTCTAATCATATCTGCTTTCTTTCTCTGATATATTGAATTCCAATTGATGACTGTTGGATTTCTAAATGATTCAAGTGCTCTATTAATGTAACTGATGAATTTGTAACTAGCCAAGAACCCTAGGAGGGGGCCTATATATTTAATTTTCTAGGTTAATATAAAGGATCAACAATTTTGTCCAACTTTTCCCCTTTATTTCTAGATGTTGAGTGGGGATCAAAGAGTTAGATGGAATGAAGGATTTTTATGATGTGGTCAGTTAGGTAATGTGATGTTTTGATTCCATTTAGGACTAGGATGCCTAGGTTTCTTTCATTATCACCTTCAGTTGAGCTAACCTTGCATCTTAGAATAGTTTCCATGGGATTATAGGATAGATGCATTTGAAGTTGTTAATTCCTTGTCAGATTCCATTTTGGTAATGGGTTATTAGTTAAGGTGGATTCCATTTCATTTTTCATGTTCATCTTTTCTCTCGCCCTAGATTTCATTTCAATAGGACTAATTTGCATCCAGATTAGAGTAGGAGTAGTATTAAAAGGGCTTTAAGGTAGCTTGTGATATCCATTCCATAGGGTGTTATAGGTTTCTGAAATCTATTTCTGCTTGGGGTTTTTTTTATTTATGAGAATCTTACTTTATCCTCTTCTTCTCTCAATTTAAGAGCATACCCCATTCAAACGATCTATTAGTAACACAATTCACTGCATATATTGCATATAAGGGAGTTGTACCTTATAATTTAGAGGGAAGTGATATAACACATACATTGACCCATTCGTTGGTGACATCCTTTTGTTCCTTACATTTAATTAGAGGGACAAACTGTTAACCAACATTTTTTTGGCAATTCTATTAGGAAATTGGAATCTAAGTCTAGTGTTTGGTTTCTTATTCTTCGAAATCTAAACTTGTTTTCCCTAGGATGAAGATTGGAGACTTTTTATGAAGGACCTATTCCCTTTGGTCTAAGAAGGTCTAGTGTAACTCAATGACCATGCCAAATCCAAAGATTGGGAGAAGGCCAAGGCCTAAACCCACTCTCCAAGAACTTAATGAGATTAGTAACAAGTTGCTGCAAGAGCTTGTATTTTTATACAATGAAAGTATCTCCATGTTGTCCAAAATAATATTAGCATTGAAAATGATGATGTTTATGCATCTCTATGGAAATGTGTGTGCTCTAGATTCTACAAATTAAAAGACATGCAAAGAGAGGAGTTGAGGTTGAAGCAAGCAAGGCTTAAGCTCATTCCTACTCTTCAAGAACTCCACATCACAAATGACAAGGTGCTTGGTGAGATTTTTGACTAGTATAGAGAAAGAATATCCCATTAAACCTAATAAAACATTAGCATAGAAGATGATCATATGTCAAAGATGTTTTGGAATCACATCTATGCTCATTTCCAAAGACTCAAAGACCTACAAGAAAGTGAAAGAAGGAATCTAAAACAAGTACAAATAGTTGAACATGAAAAAAATTTGGTAAGGTAAACTAACTCTATTCTTTATGGTTTTCATATGTTTAAAGAATAGGTGAACATTCCTAATGTGAGAACCAATGAAAGGCTAAGTCTTGAACCTACTCTTGAAGAGCTCCATAAAAACAAAGGGCAAGGTCTTTTAGAAGATCTTGTTAAATCTTGCAGAGATTCTGAATAGAGGAGATGACCCCAAAGTAAGCAAGATATGGAGCCACCTTTGAAACCAATTCCACAAGTTGAAGGATCATTAAAAGGATAATAGAAAGGAGATAAAGTTAAAGATAACATCTACACTTGATTATGAAGGTCCTGTGGTAATGTCACCTATTTCTAGTTGTCATATTTTTGGGTTCTTTGGTAGAAAAGAGGCCATTCTTGATGCTATAGATCAAGGTGAAAATAATCCATCAGAGCCCCCTAAGAAGAATCTTCTAATGATCATCTACTTGCACTAGAGCATTCCACTTGTGATCTACCAATAACTATACTTCTGACTCTAGTTGAAGAAAGAAGAAATGAAGTTTAGCCTAAAGAATGGTTGTATTAGCATGAGAAGGAACTTCATGAATCCACTAGTATGAATTTTATTCTTGATAAAGATGTGATTGAAGAAAAGAGTCTTGAGATCAATTGTCAGTTTGTAGAAGAATCAATTCCATTCCTAGACGCAATGTTTTCTTATAGTGATGAAGAGGAGATTGTTTGTGAGTTCTTGTCACTCCTCTAAATGGATGAATCCTCTCAAGATGACTCAGCTACAAAACTAAAACATGAAGTAAGGATGTTGGATTATGATTATCTTTATATGCATTTAAATTGTGAAGGTAGTGATAATACACTAAAAGAGAGAAGGAATGAAATTGACTTGGTTTTTCAAAGCAAAAAGGTTACAAACCATCAGCTAGTAAATTCCATGGTAAAGGTGACATCTTGCTATTCTCAGGCTCATGAAGAAACTACATACCACTGCAAAAATGAGCTCACTTTCTTAAAATAAGTGTATGTCTTCCCCTCTCCTTGACACAACAAAAGACCATGAGGAGAATGACATGAAAAATGCAATGGGAGATAATGATGCATATGACTAGGCATGGTTTTTTGGACCTAAATGGATATATAGCCAGCTAGTGCATATAATCAAAGAAACATGTGGAGTTTCCATGTTGTTGTTGCTACAAGTAGGGATCCCACTTAGAGACCAAAATCAATTGTGAAGGAAGGGATCCTACTTCAGTCAATCAATAAGTTGATTCACTTGAGTATATTTTGCTACTAGTTTTACAAGGTGAGATTCATCTCACCTCTATAAATTTGATAGGTTAGGTGTGTTTTTAGTTTAGTTGTTCTTCTTTCCTAGCTTTCCTTCTTTTTATGTGTTTTCTTATCTTTTGTTTTGGTTGCCCTGCTTTCCCACCACCCAAATGCATATCATCTCCTTGTGTTATTTAAGACTTTTCAACCCAATGGACTAAGACATTGATCTTTTCTATCTAGCATGTTCTATAATAAAGGAAGTAGGTAGCCTTTTTTGTTTTTGTTTTTGTTTTTGCCAAGATTTTGTGAAACTAGAGATTGCTAGGTTCCTACCTAGACACTAACATGCCTAGTCCCCCAGTTAGAGCCAACTATTGCCATGATTTTAGTCCCCTATATTTTTTAGACTTCTAGGATTAGGATTGAGTCAATATGATGTCATGTCTCTATCTAGATTTTTCCTTTAAGGAATTTCTCTTCTCATATATTCCTTTTTATACACCTAGGTGGGCATTCAAAAGCAATCTAATGCATTGGTTCATATTAGGTGATTAGGAAAGGGAGGGTAAGATTATGCATTTTCCAGATGAGAAGAAAGTTTTTCAAAAACCCTAACTCTATGATCAAGTATTTCATTAAAGGCATGATACATCTAAAAGAAAATCATATTGCATTCATAATAGATGGTGACTAAAAGCATTTGGTTTGAAGCTCAGGTGCAAGGTACAGATAAGAAGAACATCATGAAAACTAGAGATGGCAAATCGACTACAGGAGAAGTAGATAAATCCTTAGAAATGATGAAAGAACTTTGTAAAAGGTGGTGTGACTTTCTCTAAAATCTAATCAATGGATTATATTTAATCTATACATCCATGTTGCAAAGTTGACAAGTCAAATGGCTTAGAGATTAAATCTAGATCATCAGATGAAAAATAGATCGATGGATGGTATTTTAAGATGGAATTATAATAGTCCTTAGAAATGTATCTTCCCAACTATTAGATGATAAATATCAATTACATTCACAAGTTTGCTAGTGATTTAAGGTAATCCAGAGTTGACATGGTGAAGCAGTGAAAACCACTGTTTATAGGGTTGTAGGGAGTTGAAGGTAACCTGAGGCTAATTTCGTGATAGAGAAAAAAACTGGTGTTCACATAATTATAGGAAGTTTAAGTCAACCTTGACTTAATATGGCTAACAAGAAAAAACCAATGATCACATGATCAGAAGTGGTTAGAAGAAACCCAGAGTTAAGGCATCAATAAAGTGAAAATAAAATAATTACATTATCGCAGAGGGTTAAGAGTAACCTATGGTTAAGGCTGCAATACAATAAAAGTTAAGGGTCACATCATCACCAGTAGTTTAAGTTGACCTGAGGTTAGCATTGCGACATTGTGAAAGACAATAATAGTTAAGCTGAACAATTTTTAAAAGGTCACCAACTAAGAAGCATTCAATACATTTTAATTTGCAACCCTATGAAAGTGATAATAGTAACCTCAAATGACTATCGCAAGGTCGTAGGTTAGAAATGATAGTCAATTTGATTGATGTGAAAGCATGATTATAGTTAATGTGAAATTGTTGCTAAGTTGTTGTAGTTAGTAGAATGAGGACATGTTGAGTTGTGACTCAAATAAAATGATAATTCTAAGTGGTCATCTCTACATAGGCAGTTAAAGGTAGTTTGATATCAGGGTTATGAAGCTGCCAAAGCTAGTAATCACATTGTCATAGGTAATTAGGAAGTCAAAGGTTTTTAAACTAAAAAATTTCTAAAGGGCACTTAATAGTTAGAATCTCAAGCTGTTCCATGGTAGAGAGTAGTTAAAGTTAATTTTGAGATGAAGTGTCAAAGTTGCGAACAATAAACCAGAATAGTGTTTTCATCATCGCATTGAACAAAGATATTGGATGAATGATTGTTGTGAAGAGGTGATAAAGAAAAGGTAAAAAGGGTTTTTATGCTTTAATCATGATCATTGATAGGAGATATGTTAGAAACAATAGTCCACAAGATAACTAAGAGGGGGGGGGGGGGGGTTTGGTGGGGGTGAATCAATTATCCAATAATTAATACTTTTATCCACCTTAAATAATCTTAACCATTCAACCAGAGTAAATAGAAACCATAAAAAGATGCACATACACAATTACACCAAATATGTTAAGTAGGGGAAGCCTTGATTAGAGGGAAAACCCTCATGGGAATGATGTCCACAAGATGATGTACTAATATAAATATTCCTTGTTAGAGGATAGGATGGACATTGTAAGTAGTCTTTTACAACATTTAGTACATATGAGTTCCTATTAAGAGACTTTGAATCCTTGATAGAAGATTTCAACACTGTTAGGAGTTGTGCCAACCTTGTTAGGAGTTGTAGAAGACAAAAGGACCCACTATCTAAATAACTTCTAGGGAAAGATTATTGAACTCATTGTCCAACTGATCTCTCAGCTATTCCTTGTAGAATAACCAAATGTAGTGAACCTAAACCTCTAACCTCTATCCTATCAAATGGACCAATCACTATCAGACCTTGTAGACCAGGTCATGAATCTCAAATCCAAGTATTAAGCTTTGGATAAGACAATAAGGCTTTGACAACCAAGTCTCGTTGACATTTGCTTTGCTCTACTTATTTTTGCATTCCACTCTTTGTGCTACTTATAATCATTCACATTCATCCATACATGATAAAGGAAGATGTCCTTCCTTTATACCAAATCCATAAAATGATTCCCTGAGTTAGCTATTACACCTTCTCAATTAATCATTATAGAACCTCATTAAGAACACATTACACCTAGCGATAACATTAATCTTTCACCTTGTAACTTGAATAACTTTTCATACATGCAATATTATGATGAGCGATCTTAGCTACATAACTTTGGCTTCAAAAAATAATGAGTTTCCTAAGAGATATAACAAGTTTAGTAGAACATGCCTCTATAAAATCTATCTCAGAACAATCTTGACCAAGACTTGAATAACTTCTTCCAAACTTAATATCTCATACTTCTGTGGTTATCTGCATACACTAGAAAATTAGTAGTATCTCCCTTTAACCTCTCTTAGTGAAAGTAATCAACTATCTATCTATAACAACTTGATCTTTCCACTGTTCTTATATCAGATACCATAGAAATTGCTATGTTGACATCTATGAAAAACACTGTCATGAATGTAACATATCATCATGATAATGATCTAATTATTTTTCTACAATCCTCCCCCATGGAATTATCATCAACATTCATGCTTCCAACAATCCCCTCCATCGGCATTGATGGCAACATAGATGAAAAACATCAAGTTCCAAAAAGATCAACTGCAAAATACTATTAACCTTTTAAAATCCTCTTCATCAATTATTATTGGCCATTGATATACCTCAATGTTCTCTATGCTATACTTCTCCCAAACTATTTATTCTTCTTCTAAACTATATTTTCCACACTATTTTTCATGGTGTACTTCTCTTTGCCATTGACATCAATGTTAAAGGTTTTAGCAACCATCAACCTCTGTAACAATTTTCTTTGATCTGCTCAAGTATCCAAAGACTATTAAAACAAAAAATCTAAAAAGAGTCCTAGATGAATCTATCCATCATAGATACTCCACCACGTAGGAAGCATCAATATTCAGTCTAGACAAACAATAGTTCTTTGTTACACTAGACTGATGCACTCTTGCATCATCTACTCTAATGTAGGAAGGGACATATCCCATAGCATACCTCACAAATACTCAAAATTCTCTTTGGGAAGAGGCTTAGTGAAAATATCTACAATCTTCTCTTTGGTGCTTACATACTCCAATCTAATTTTCTTTTCTGCAACTTTCTCTCTCAACATGTGATACTTGATAGAAATGTGCTTAGTCTTAGAAAGCAATACTAGATTCTTAGATATATTCACTATGCTTGCATTGTCACAATGTATGGCAATAGGTTCACTAAATTCTATTCACATATCCTTTAGCATCTGTTTCATCCAAACAACTTGATTATAATTGTTTACTATTGCAACATATTCTACTTCACCTATACTTTGTGAGGTACAATCTTACTTCTTTCTTAGCCAAGAAACCAATCTTCCTCCAAGAATAAAGGCTTCACCACTGGTGATCTTTCTGTCATCCATATTGCCTACCCAATCAGCATCAATTTAAGCAAATAAAGAAAAATCATTAGATCTGTCATACCACAATCTGAACTCTAGTGTTCCTTTTAGGTATCTAAATATCCTTTTGACTACTATGTAATGTGCTTCTCTAGGGTCAGCTTGAAATCTTGCAACAATTCCAATTGCATTTGCTATATCCCGCCTAGTGTGAGTTAGATATTACAATCCTTTGATCATAGATTTTGTACTTCTTCTTCTCAACAATAGGTGTCTCATCCTTTGTAGATAACTTTTGTCTAGTTACCATAGATGTTCCAATAGATTTACATGTTTCCAAACCAAACCTTTTTAGTAAATATTTCAAATCATTCATAATTGTTTCTAGATTAGATTGTGTTGAAGCTTTTACTATCAATGTTTCAAAGTACACTATTTGATTCATCATTACGATGAGAGAGCAAGAGCTACGAAAAACATAGTGAGTTGTAGATTGGGACTGACTCCAAAGATATTGACAAGGCATATTAACGAGTCAACTTTAAGGTTACCAAACTAGTCTTTTAATCATTTGGCCCCTTAGTGACTTTTTGTGGTACAAATATCTTATTAATTCATTTTAACCCATTTAATAAAGTGTTATCACTTATTAAACTACCTACAATGGGTTACTCTGGCAGCCACTTTGGGCCTCAGCCTCCATTGCAAGCCACTTCCCAACTTAACATACAGATTACCTACCCTAGGCTCATAAAAGTATAAATCAAAGAATCACAAATTTCACCTTAGCCCTATACAAGAGACTGGAAACCATCAAAAGATAATCACAATAATGCATCAGTTCTCTATGAGAACTAGAAAGCATCCCCAAAAATACAGATTGAAGACTGAAAATGGTTAAGTCAAATATGTCATAACATTCACCTCAGCTTCACATAAGAACATTGGAAAGAAATAATGTACAATATATACAAACTCATCATAATCATAGAGCATACCAACACATTACCATGGTCAAGTTTGAAAGATCAAGATCAATTCCTCATAACATCACAATCACATAGCTCCCAAGCCAACACTCTAAACTGGTCAACACTCTAGTCAACCCAAGCCCAAAAGCATAGACAACATATAGAAACAAAATGTAGGTTTCATAGTTTGGTTTGATTTGAAGACACACAATCAAGTTAAATAGTAAGGTTTACACTTTATTTCAATGTATGTTTTCAAGTAGATAATTCTTCATAGTTTACCCTTATGAATTAACCTATTCCTATATTCGAATATAATGCATAGTTACCCTAATTGATTTTAAGTCAATTTCCAAAAATAATACAAGGGTAATTATTTATTTTAATCATTAAAATAATAATTATTGGTTTTTAAATAAAATAATTACAACCTTATTAAAACAAATAATAATAATAATAATAATAATAAATAAATAAATTTACAACTTTATAACAAGTAATATTAATTAAACTTTAATTAAAATCTACATTAAATTATAAAAATTATCTATATTAGCATTCATTAATTATTTATTAAATTATTAAATATTAATAAAATTTATTAAATATTAATAAAAATCATTAATAAATAATAATTGAAATTAATTACATTTTAATTTTAGTAACATTAAATAATATTTTAAATTATAATTTAAATTTAATAACATTAAATACTAAATAACAAATAAATAAAACAATTTTAAAAAATGCATTATTGAAAGGCATTTAAGGTCCGCATGGCTAGCGTATACATTGCCGTAGCGGGGACAATAGTTCATGTAGTCACAGTAGGATACTACTATGTCAATAGTACCTGTTGTTGTAGCAGGACTATTGCCGCAACAGTAAATTGTTGGGATGTGCTAGTAACAAGGTAAGAGGTGGAGGGCAGGGGTTGGTGGCCATGCCCACCCCAAACTTTCTTTATTTTATTTTTAAAATAAATAAATTTATTATTATTATTATTATTTAAATTTTATAAAATTTGTTTTAAAATAACTTCCCCCAATAAAGATTTTAATATATATTATTTTTTTATATAAAAGTTCCAATGATACTCTAATAGGGGAAATATGACCAACCCGTCAAATTTATTTGCTAAAATTTTGATTTCATAACAAACCCTTCCCAATTTAATTTACAATTTTACATCTACTGAAAGAGGGTTTTAACGATATTTTAAGCTCCACATGTACATAAGAAACCCACAAGCATTCCAGTAATTCCAAAATATAATATTGAAAGATTCACCATAGAGAAATTTGAACAAACAATTCACAGTCATGAAGAAGACAGTAAAAGAAATAGCGTAATTAACTATGCAAATTGAATCACAAGAATCTACCTAGATTCTGATGCTAACTTGCAACACCCAAAAAGATTTGTGAGAGAAATTTCTCCTCTCAAAACCTTCTCTCTTCAAAAAATTCTTCTCCCAAATTTACAGTCCCTTCCCAAAACCTCGGTCCCTTCCCAAAACTTCGATCCCTTGGAAATGAACTCTCAATTGGTGATAAGGAGTTCTCTCCTAAAATCGGGGCACTAATTGTGTGATCACCTGAGAGGACTCCTTGCTCACCATACATTAACTCTTTATGTTTTTCATGCATATTTAATGAATTATAAATTAACTTTATTTAATTTTCAATTGACTTCTTTTTCAATTAATTTATTAAATTTTAATCTCATGCATAAATTATGGAAACTTAAAACTTTTAATAAATTAATATCTTTTCACTTTTTAATTATTTTTGAAACGTTAATTGATAAAATATTTATTAACTTAAATAATAATAGTATTTAGAATTTATTTAAAAATGAACTCTAAATATATTATTATTAAATTAAATAAATATTATCACATTTTAAAATTAAACTTATAAATTTTATCTTTAAATTTTATTTTTTTATTTAATTAATTTTCCAAATTAATTAAATATAATTAAATATTGAAATATCATAACAATTTTCCATTAAATTAAATCATTAATTAAATCATTTAATTTGAGTTAATTAATAGGAAAACCACCAAAGACTTATGAAACAAAATATGAAACCCCATCATAGAAAAACACATACAAGATCAAACTAAAGGGTTATAATCATGAGTTAACGTCATCCAACACATTCAGAAGGTAAACAACTTAGATACTTATCCTAATTTCCTAGGACAAATAGCTTAAAGGTTTATGATTTGGACTTAAAATTTATCTCCCTTCTCTTACCATTGAGATAATGCGATAAGGTATACTCATCCTAGCAATTCAAGGAAGTCAATATTGTGTACCTATAATTTGCATAAATTCCACCCATGTACAAACACATATATTAAGCTAAATAGGAAATGGCAAGAAGTGGTGCATCGTGTAGATCCCAACTAGCACATGACTACAACTCCCTTCCTTAACCACATCAGAAATGCCATACATAAAGAAAATATACATGCACACTATACAAATGCAGTATGGGGTATGTATCCATGAGAAAACACATACGATAATCCATCTAACTAATCATCATTAAAAAATAAAAAATATTGTAATAATCATCATGCATACATGAAGTATAGAGTACCAAGTAATCTCATCATAAAATCAACTGAATATGAAACAATATTTGATAATATCAAAATACTATTGCTAAACATCAAGCATAAAATTGGCCTAAAAGAGTTTGTGAATGATAGCAAAATGTGTACTAGGGGTAGGCACTACATCCACCCCCCTAGACTTAGGCTTACTCTTGGAAGCCTATAAGAAAAGTAAAGCTAAAGAACTCACTATGCAGGTCCCATTGGACCTTTTCCCCTCATAGAAGGATATGACTCCACTAAGAACACTCTTTGGGATGTACCCATGTCTCCAACCATTGGTTCTGAAGCTATAGGTCTCTGGCCTAAGAATTGTGATTTCCCTTGAGGGAAATGGGATGAATTGTGTTTGCATTGTCTGCATAAGGAACACTCTCTGTTGAAACTCCTCTACACTCTAGGTGTGCTAGATTGCTGAACACTACCCTCATGAACATAAGACTGGTTACTCTACGTAGGCTGCATGTACTGATTTTTCCTGTTGTGCTGAGTGTTATGATAGCTCCGATAGCTCCTAGCACTGGAAACACTGCCATCACTCTATGCTAGAGGTTAAATTCCTCCCTATTGTTGATTACCTCTAGAAGGAGGTTTCCTACTACCACCTACTCCTAGATACTTTGCTATCTTTAGTCCAATAGATGGTTGCTCCTCATTGGTTGGTGTTGCCACCTCCTCCCTCTTCCTAGCCTATATAAGCATGCTACCTGGCTTGTATTTGCATCTCTTATTTTTGCATCCTCTTAATGCTATTTTGCTTCCAGCATTTGCATTACTCTCTTGGAGACTAACTCTATGATGCTATTTTGATTTTGTATCATTTGCATTCATAGTTTAGATATTTACTCTTTGCACTAGTTTTCTGGGTTATTAATCTTTTCAGATTCTAACATGGTATCAGAGCTTTTCTATGTGCAAGAGTAGATTTTAGTTTCCTTATTTGAGAGATTCGGCGGGGGGGGGGGGGGGGGCAAATAAACTTTATTTTAGTTTTTTGAAAAATGAAGTATGCTCTTCTCTTGCATCTTTGGATGATCCTGAGAATCAGAAAAGTTTTGACAAAAACAATTTTTCTTTGGAGTTTTCAATTAGTTTTGCAGGTTCCAGCGTGCCATTGATGGACTTAAGAAGCTGATCCAGCATTTGCATATTACATTTTGGTTGCTGGGGTCATTTTTTGATTTTTGGAGCCGTTGTTTACTATTAAAGGCGTCTAATTTACACTACAACATCTTTTGTACATCAACAAGAAAAATGCTTTCTGGGTTTTGTTTGCAGCCCCGAAAAACCATCTGGGTATCTTTTAAATTTTTCATGCAAGCTGTATATTTTTCATAATCAAGCATGCAAAGCTACAGCCATACCCCTCTCCATTAGCAGTCGCAGATTTGAATGCAGTTTTCAAATGTCTCGTTCTTGCTCATACAAACTCCGATTTTGATGATTCTTGTTATGAACTTGGCTATTTTTTTGTGCTCTATCCACTAGTGGAGTTGTTTTTTATTTTCATGCATGAATTCTTCAGAAATTGCAGATTCTTAGCCGTGACTGTGAACAGTTCTCATTTTGGAAACTTCGAAGGATCATAATTTTCTCATACGACCTCATATCGAGGCGATTCTTTTTTTGAAAGTGCATGATTTTTCGAGTAGATCGCAATGGTGCTATTTTTTTTTCTTGATTATTATGTCCAAGTTTCACTTTTAGCATATGCTCTTCATGAGGGTTTGTAATGCATTGAAATCAAGACCACTAAATATCTCTTTCTAGTGGTAGTTGTAAATGCACTAAAATAAAGTGCCAAATCATATTTCTTTAGGGGGGTTCTCTAATTGAGTAAAAAGGGGGGGGGGGGGGGGGGGGGGCATTTTCGTGGCTGGGTTCTCTTCTTTCTAGCATTTCTTCTCTGTATTTCTTCATCATGGATCAAACAAATATGCCCATCCTAACTCCATACAATTACTTTGAGTGAAAATCATGCATGACAATTCACTTAAGAAAAACTGGATTAAATAGGATAACTATGAGACTTGAAACTGAACCTGCTAAAGATGAAGATAAGCCTAAGTGGTTTAACAAATGTGATGAGGCATTTGGAACATTGCATTTTTCTGTTTCTCCTGACTTGCTATTTCACATTGAGTCTTTGGATACACCAAATGAAGTATGGAAAAAGCTAGAAACACTATTTGGCACACAAGATTCAATGAGGGGTCATATGTTGGAAAATGAATTAATTAGTTTGAGTTCAGGCAATTTCAACACAATCCAAGATTTCTTCACGAAATTGAAATCACTAAGGCTATAGTTAAAACAATGTGGAATTGAAAAGAAAGATGAACAACTGATTCTTAGTATTCTCTCTAAGCTAAGTTCAGAATATTCAGTATTTGTCTCTACCTTCTATGCTACTAAGGGTGCACTTGGTACTCAATTCACCATGCCATCTTTAGATGATTTTGCTATCAATCTCACTCGAGAATAGGAAAAGCTAATCTAGATGGGCATTCTTAAGTCTTCTAAGTCACATGCCTTGGCTGCCAACCAAGGCACAAAAGAACAACAAGGACAAAGTAGTAACACCAATAGTAAGGATAAGAAACAAAAGAATAGCGAGGAGAAGAAGGATCAGATATCAATTTCTTCAAAAGCAACTATTGATACACCATCTTCCAAGGGCGATAAGCCTAAGAAAGAAAAGGTCAAATGTGCCTATTGTAAAAGATCTGGTCATGATGAACATAAATGTTTGCAGAAACAACTTGATCACTTGACATACATTCTTGAGAAGAATAATATCAGTGTTCCTGAGTCTATCAAACAAAGTTCTAATGAAGGGTCTAACAAAGAAAAAGAAAAAAACAAGGGGAAAGGAAAGGGCAAAGCCCTTTTGCAGTTGCTTCCTCACCGTCAACTTGGGTTCTTGATTTGGGTGCTTCACACTACATGGCTTCATCTAAGGAAGAACTTGCATCCTTGGAGCTGTGTACTATGCCTTCTATTTTGATGGGTGATAACACTCCTGTTGAGGTGTGTGGGAGAGGGTCTGTTGATGTGGGGTATGGTACATTCCATGATGTTCCTTATGTACCCTCATTGTCAACTAATCTCCAATCGGTACACCAAATCACTCACACAGGTTTAGGCAAGCGGGTTGAGTTCACTCCTAGTTCATTGGAGATATGTGAGTTGCACAATGATTCTACAATTGCAGTTGGGAGAGCAGATCATCAGTCACGACTCTATATTTTTTCTTACTTTGTTCCTGACCTCCTTTGACTATTTCACTCACTCACTCTAATGATGTAAGCAGATTATGGCATAAGCGATTTGGCCATCTTAACTTCCACTACTTGCATTAGCTTAACTAGCAGAGCATGGTCACAAGGTTGCCTTCTACTTTGACATTGGAGTCACTTGGAATACACGATAGATCTTCTAATGGGTTAGATTCACTTGAGCAGTCTTCTACCTCTACTTCTGATGCAAAGAGTGATTCAGAGGACTCACCTCCTTCCTCTCCTAGTCATCATTCACAAGTTGATGATTCTTCTCTAGATTCTCCATCTTTTGGTCCACTTTGGGCTAGACAGACCTTGCAGTTTGCAGGTGATTGGGTTGGGGATCCATCAGACACCAAGAAAACTCGTTCACAATTCCAAGATGCTCTACATATCTTCATTGCTACTGCCTCAAATCCACAGTCCTTTCATGAGGCTTCTGGTATTTCTGAGTGGGATACAACTATGCAGGAAGAGTATAGTTCCTTGATGAGGAACCACACTTGGGATCTTGTCCCTTTTTCTAAGGGAAGAAAAATTGTTCGATGTAAGTGGATCTACCAGACAAAATTTGCAAGCTTTGCTGGGGGTATGGGATGCTTCATCTTTTGGGGGGCTGCTTCCTCTCACTTGGAGTCCTAATTTTCTTCTAGGAGTCTCTTTTCTCTCTCCTTTGGGGGAATTTTATGTACATGGGTACCTCATCAGGCTTGACTTGTTGGGACCCATTTCTACATCCACCTAAGCTTTGCTTATGGGGGGTGTTAGTGTAGTTTTTTATTTTTCCTATTTTGCTAGGTTTTTCCTACACTTTTAATAATCTTGCTTAGGTTAATAAAGCATGTCTTATTAGGTGAATGGTTGTGAGGTGTCACCTTCCTACATGTGAGCATCCATTAGCTATCTTGGGAAGATAGTTTGCTATCTTTAGTCCAATAGATGGTTGGTCCTCATTGGTTGGTGTTGCCACCTCCTCCATCTTCTTAGCCTATATAAGCATGCTGCCTGGCTTGTATTTGTATCTCTTGTTTTTGCATCCTCTTAATGCTATTTTTCTTCCAGCATTTGCATTACTCTCTTGGAGACTAACTCTATGATGCTATTTTGATTTTGTATCATTTGCATTCATAGTTTAGATATTTACTCTTTGCACTAGTTTTCTGGGTTATTAATCTTTTCAGATTCTAACATAATAATCATAAAACATTCCACTATAAAGCATGTATAAAAGACACATGTTTTGAAAATAGTATAAGTTCAATTTTTAGTTTTTCCTAATTTAGGTTTAGGTATATATTTTAGTTTTGAAGTCTAAATAATCAAGTTTTGAAAACATACAACTAAAGTTTAAGTTCTATTTTAGTTTAACTAGTTCAAGTTTAAGTTTGATATAGATATACATAACAATTTAAATTTCATTTTAGTTCAACTAGTTAACAACTAGTGGCATTTCAATATACCCATAGCTCCTAATGTAGAAATTGAGCTCTGATACCACATGTAACACCCCACCAAGGGGTCCAAAAAAATTAACCTAAAATTGATGGAGTAGCCATGGACCTACCTTTGTCCCCTGTCATTGCCAACATTTTACATATAACATTTCAAAGAGCCAATACTTCAATCTTTCCCCCTTAGACCTAAGTGGTGGAAATGATATGTGGCTGAAACCAATGTGTGTTGGCCCGATGGACTGGGTAAATTAGATGAATTCCACTAGCACATCAACAACATTTCTCTGTGCATCACCTTCAACAAGGATGTTGAATCTGATAATCAGTTGCCTTTCCTTGACATCCTTCTCATTGGTAAACCATTCAAGGCTATTACAAGAAGTAAGACATGTTCCAAGGCTAAGCAAGAATTTAATTTTAGCAGGTCAATTGGGCAATGAAGGTAGTGATGGTCATGTTTTCACTTTAAGTTTTTCTGAATGTCTCATAGAAAATGTTCTTTTTTCTTTTTGTACAAATTAGGGTTTGGTATCTTTTAAATTTGTTAACCCTAAGAAAACCCTAATTAGTGTTTTGCAAAATTGTTTCCCTAAGAAAGCATTTTAGGTTATATGCCTTTTCCTTATAATCGAGCAAGATTTTTTTAATTTAAAATTACCCCTTTTTGGGAACCTTTTAAAAGAGTATGCATGTTGTTCCCTAAAGTTCCCAAAATAATCTTTACCACAAGATCTCTTCAAAATCTATGGTGGTTACCTTGTCACTATTAGAAATTGCAAGGTTTTTACCCTTAGCGACATAGAGACCATCACAAAAAGGAAATATGATTGAACTAAACCTAAAGAAAGGTGTCATGATTTTTCTTGCCATTAATAAGCCTTGTCAGCTTGATGGCTTTTCAAAAGTGTCAAATGCAATTAAAGATGCACACTATCAAGAAGATACTATTGATCCCCACTGTCAGATATCTCCAAGATCGATGGTGGTTGCCTTTTCATTATGAGAAGTTAGTCAATCTTTACTGCTAATGACATTGTGACCAAAGGAAAGTTAGGCATTACCACCACATTTGGAATAAAATGATCATGGAATGTTCATCATCTGATCAAGGAAGCATCAACGATGGTCCCTATGTTGCGATGAGAATTTGTTCGATGTTTATGCTTAATGACATAGTGAGAGTGTGACATGTGTCAAAAAGTGCCAGTGGGTCTAGTGTAACTCACAAGCAGTGAAAAGAAAGGCCTATGTGGAAATTTTTAATTGTGTTGACTGCCAACCTAGATGATTAAAATTAAGTCATTAATGATTTTTTTCCTCAATTGTCAGATATTTTAAAATTGATGGCTTGTTTTTAAAATTGGAAGGTGATGCCACCCTATTTTTCTTATGATCCATTTATGAAGAATAAGGCTCCCCATGTGAAGTAAAACTAGAGATATATTGCAAGATTTCACAAATTCTTCTCTACGCAAACAAATTTCAAATTTTTAGAAGCCAAGAACTTGTTGAAGAATTTTTCACACCTAGTTGAATTGCAAAAGAGTTTTCTATATCTACTATTTATTATAGAACTTTGAAAAAATAACAAAGAGCCAAGTTTGTTTCTTAATCCATTAGATAGTTCAAAGCATTCTGGTATTCTGCATTTTTATCAAACATGCCTCCAAAGAAGGGTTTTTTGGGAAGGTAGAATATATCAGTAGGAACATATGTGATAAATTTATGGAATAATTAACTAAGTCCATGAATGAGTCAGCCCAAATAAAAAAGCTAATTCCTGTGAACTCTAGGCTCAAGATTGTAGATCATTTATATGATGAAGGAAATCGGGTTAGGGATGCTATTGCTTCCAAAAAAGGGCTCCATATTTTTAAGAAATAGTTTTTAGAAAGAAATTTGTTCCCCCCTATGGAAATATTTGGAATTTTGATTTGGGTAAACTATTGGTCCCTAGGGTTTTCATGGATTCAAACCTTCTCACAACCATTGCCCAAAAATATGACCTAGTAGCTAGGATAGTGAGAAGAGTAGATGGGGAATGCCTGATAAGGATTAATGCTAAAGAAATTTTAGAGGTTTTTGGTTTGGAGCAACTCATAGATTACCATGAGATCATTGACTTGCTAGGATAGGAGAAGGACAACTTGTCTAAGAAGGATCAAGTTAGGCAAGGTGCATTGAGAGCACACTTGGCCACAATTGGAAATTTGACTTTTGTTACAACATCAAATAAAGAGCCTTTTAAGAAGAATTTTTTCACTACTAGGGAAACATTTATATACATGAATTTTTCTAGGGTTTTTGGGGAGGATGAACAAAATTTTATGCCAATAAGGTTCATGTATATGGTGACACAGATCTCTTCTTTTGGTGTAGATATTATCTTTGATTTTGCATCTAATATAGTAGAGGAGATTCATATAGGATTAAATGGGATTTCAAAGAGCAAGGTGAAGAAGACATTTGGCTATTACTCATTGTTGATGCACATGTTCTTATTTAAAGGGGTTACATACTTTGAAAAGGAGATGGTTTTTAATAGAGAATATGAAGGAGAAGCTTTGCTAGTCTAGTTATGGAGTATAGATATGACCTGGGATGTAGAGTAGGCTAGTCTTGTTAGATTTGATAGGTATTTTGCATCTAGGTTGAGAAGCCTCATATTAAGGGACAATCCTAGAATTCCCAAGGCACTGCTGGATTTTATCAGGCCTATGGATAATCCTTTTGGTTTGAAAGTATCCCACAACTAGGTAGACACATTTTAGGATATATGGTATCCAAGGGACTCCCCATGTACTACCCTACCAAGTGCCTCTCAGGGTAGGGATAGTTGAAATGCTATGGAACATAAGTGGATTGGAGGAAGCACAATTGGCTAGTAGATCTAGGGGCTCAATTTTCCCCACTTGCATTGTGGCTCACCAGTTCATAACCACCAAAGGTGGTTGGGTGTTCTTGTATAAATTCTTGGACCAGTATAAAATGGTTGTATCCCATGTCCATTTTTGTTATAGTGAGAGGTTTTTTGATCTATTCAAACGAAGGGCTAAAACTAGCTCAAAAGAGCATCAACCCTAGTTCCCTATAGACATAATAAGGAATGAATTCTCTTTGCAAGAGAAAGAGATCAAAAAGGAAAAGTGGAGAGTTTACTCTAGGGTTTTCAAATTCATTAATTTTTTTGATAATAAATATAAGCTACTAGATGATGCAAAAGTAGAGGCAGATAATTTAAATAAACTGATGACTACTTTTCTTGAGATTATGGAAGTCACAAATGAGAAGAAATTATTCTTTATTAATTCTTATCCTGATAAGGCCTAAGTGGTCATGAGAAGGTTGTCTTTCACCCATGTAGTAGGATCAGGTAATTAATTGTTCAAAAAAGACTTGATTATAATATAATTTAGAATAAAAGGGCCACAATGGATAAAGGAAAAATAATAATAGTATTTATTGGTTTGGTTTCTCACATGATAAAATTTCCCTAGCCTAGGTACAAAAAATCAGATTGAATCCATTAATGGTGAATAGGGTTTTTGGTCTTTGGTCTTCCAAATTTGTTAGCCTTTGAAATTTTTTATGAAACCCTATGTCTCATTTCTATTTAAACTTTCAGGTGCAAAATCCCTTTCAAAAATTTGTGAATATTCTGTAATCATTTAAATTATTCCGTGCCCCCAAAGTGGTCTTTTCTCTCATGTTCCTCACCGTCTGATTCTAGTAAGATCTTTGGCAATTAATATCTATTTATGAAAAGATGTGCACTTTTTATGTATAGTGAGGTGGTCAATATTGCAAAATTAAAATACAAGGCCCTAAAATGGAGGTGTGGTGATCAAAAATTATGTTGTGACCAAAGTATTCAGTCGCGCGTACTTTGTCAAAATTGTCAGAGCCAAAAATGAACCCAGTACAAAGTGGGCAAAAGAAGTTGCTAGAGTAACGGTCACTGAAATGCATGCTAGAGTGTGTGGGGGACATTATATGGCTAAAAAAACTACACATAAGGTGATGAGAGCTAGCTTCTGGTGGCCATCCCTTTTCAAAGATACTCAAGTTATGGTTAGAAAATATGATGCCTATCAAAGGTTTGCTAGAAAACTAAAATTTGTAGGTAATACTCCACTGAAGCTAGTTGATGTTCAAGCACCTTTTCTACAATGGGGTATGCATTTCATAGGTGAGATCTCTCCTAAATCTAGTATTGTCTATTCCTGGATTTTAGTTACTACTAATTATTTCACAAAATGGGTAGAAGCAGTCCCTCCAAGAAACGTAACTAGTAAAGTTGTCAACAATTTTTTGCTAAATAATATTATTTCTAGGTTTGGTTGCCCTCAGAGAATTGTAATAGATAATCCAATGTGCTTTAGGTCTGAGGAATTCATAAAATTTTGTGACAAGTATGGAATTACAAGATCAAGATCAACGTCCTCGCCATACCATCCACAAGGAAATGGACAAGCTAAATCCACAAATAAAAGCATGTTAAAAGTTATTAAGAGGATGTTAGATGATAACAACAAGGCACGGGACCTCACAACTTATTCCACAAAGGTTGTAGACCATTGTGGGCATTTGGAAAAGATTTTAATCAAAGCATTGGAATATGGAGTGTCATTAAACCCTAAGAAATGTGCATTTGGGATAACTGAAGGTAGGTTATTGGGACATATAGTATCAAAGGATGGGGTAAAGACAGACCCTAAAAGACTAGTAGCCATTGATAAGGTCCCTAAGCCAAAGAATGTAAAAGGAATTCAATCTTTCTTTTGGTGAGTTAATTTTCTGAGGAGATTTGTTACAAATTTTGCTAAAATTAGTAGGCCTATTTCTAAAATGCTCAAGAAAGGTGCTACTATCAACTGGGATGGTGAACCTTCGTAGGCATTTCAAGATATTAAGACTACTATAAAGAATGCCCCAATCTTGAGGACCCCTAACTATACCAGGCCAATGCACCTATTTTCTTTTACATCTTTCCATACTGTAGTTGTAGTTTTGTTGCAAAAGAATGAGGAAGGATATGAACAACCCATTGCTTGCTTCAACAAGTCATTGTAGCCTACTGAACTAAAATATGAGATAAATGGAAAATAAGCATATGCTTTAGTAAAGGCTGTTAAGGCATTTAGATGCTATTTAATAAGAGCTATTGCCATTGCATTTGTGCCTAGTGCTCCTGTAAAGGATATTTTTTCTCAACAAGAAGTATCAGGAAGAAGGTGTAGATGGATCAATAGGATCCAAGAATTTAACATTGAGATACAAATAACAAAACTGGTAAGAGGCCAAGGTTTAGCTAAACTCATGGCTCAATCTAATTTGGATGCTAATCAGATAAATATGGTGACATATGACCTCAAATCTGATTTATGTGACATGGATCATTGTGACTAGTGTGCAAATGTTATCCACTATATACAACATATGGAAGCTCACCTTATTTGACTAAAAATGAGAAGAGAAGCATTAAATTACAAGCCATTAGGTGCATAATTATTCAAGGTAGCTTGTGGTGGATAAATTTTGAAGGAATATTACTTAAATGTGTTGATGAAGAAAAGGTTAAAGAAGTTCTAACTGAAATGCATGTTGGAGTGTGTAGGGGACATTATAAGGCTAAAACTGCTACACACAAGGTGATGAGAGTTGACTTCTTATGGCCATCCCTTTTCAAAGATGCTCAAGTTATGGTTAGGAAATGTGATCACTGTCAAAGGTTTGCTTGAAAACTAAAATTCTCAGGTAATACTCCACTGAATCGAGTTCAGGCTCAAGAGCTTTTTCAGCAATGGGGTATGAATTTCATAGGTGAGATCTCTCCTAAATCTAGTACTAGCTATTCCTATATTTTAGTTGCTACTAATTATTTCACAAAATGGGTAGAAGACATCCCTACAAGAAATGTAACTAGTAAAGTTGTCAACAATTTTTTGCTAAATAATATTATTTCTAGGTTTGGTTGCCCTCAAAGAATTGTAACAGATAATGCAATGTGCTTTAGGTCCGAGGAATTCATAAAATTTAGTGACAAGTATGGAATTACAAGATCAACGTCCTCCCCATACCATCTACAAGGAAATGGACAAGATCAATCCACAAATAAAATCCTGTTAAAAGTTATTAAGAGGATCTTAGATAATAACAAGAAGGCATGGGATTCCAAGTTGCAACTAGTAATATGGGCTGACAAAGTGACTATAAATAAGGCCATTGGAGCAGTCCCATTTGATCTAGTATATGGAATTTAGGCTAGGATGCCTCAAAATAACTTAGTAGGACTCTATAATTACATCTATTTGTATGATGAAAATATTATAGATGATATGGAAGAAAGTTTGGATGAGCTTGTAGGGTTAACAAAAACTAGAAGAGAAGCATCTCTCAGATATCAAAAGCTGCAACTACAAGTTAAGACATTATATGATAAAAGGATAGTGAGTAAAAAGTTTGAAAATGGAGATTTTGTCCTAATGTGGAATGCCAGAATTGAAGATAAAGGAAAACATGGTAAATTTGATCCTATCTAGTTAGGTCGCTACTTGATAGAAAAAAATTGGGGAGAAGACTTTATGTTCTCAAAGATTTGTTAGACTATATTCTTGAACTGCCAATTCATGGACAATTCTTGAAGAGGTATTTTTCTTGAAAAAGTATTTGTTTCTTCCATGAATAGTAGTTTAGTGTTTCCTATACATTTCCAAATTCTTTGCCTTTGTTTAATTTCCTGTATATAGTCTTCCCATGTTTTGTTGTTCTCCTAGTAGTGGTTAGTTTGTAGGGAGTCTGGGTGGTCTGCTTCTCCTAAAAATTCTGAGCCCTCATTTGAATCTGCATAATTCAATGTCCCTAGATAGAGCCACTATTGCTTTGATTTTTCACATGATAAGATTTCCCTAGCCTAGGCACAAAAAATTAGATTGAATCCATTAATGGTGAATAGGGTTTCTAGTCTTTGGTCCTCCAGATTTGTTAGCCTTTGAAAATTTTTGTTAAATCGTATGTCTTATTCTTTTTAAAACTTTCAGGCGCAAAATCCTTTTAAAGTTTTTATGAATATTTTGTAATAATTTAAATTTTCTCGTGCCCCCAAAGTGGTCTTTTCTCTCATGTTCCCCACCAACCAATTATAGTAAGATCTACAAAAATTGCTATCTCATTATGAAAAGATACACTTTTTATGCTACTTGACTATCAGAAAAACTAAGCATCTCACCGTTAGCAACATAGCAAATAGATGAGAAATATATGACATGGTGGCCTCCAGACATCCCAGTGACTAAAGATTTCCAAGTTGCAATGGTGAGTAATGACTATTATGTCAGAAGCATTTAATGAGGGCGATTGTGACTTGACTTGCCTTTTTTCTTTTAGCGCTGAGTTTTCATAAGCCACTAGAGCTCACTACTTCACTATCAAAAAAATTAGCCATCTCATTGTTAGTGACATAGTGAGCTACCTTGAAATAAGCACATGGTGGGACCCAAGTAATGTGGAAATGTGACTAGGATAAGAATAGGGTTTTATATGCTAGTTTTGCAAAATTTTATTACATCATCAGTTTCCTGGACCAACGCCCCATGCATAAAACATATGAAAGATTCTAATCATCAGATCAAGCTTGGATCAATGATTCTCGCTATCTTGCTATGGATAGATGTGTAGTTTTTTCTCTATGTAAGGTAACGAAAAAGGGACCCACCACATCTTCAAAAAATTTTGCAGTTTCCACACCCTAAGATCAATTTCAAATCTACGAACATCACTATCTTGCTATAAAGAGTTGGTCGAAGGATATGTATAGAGAGGTAGCAAATGAGAAACCTACTATATTTCTCTTAAGTGATGTATCAAATGTCCTCCACACAATCAAAGTAGAATCAATGGTTGTTACTACTTTTCTATCAAAAAATGCTTGAGGGTTATGTATAGCGAGGTAGTGACTTGATGACACGTGTCCCCAGTCATTAGTAGGTCTAGTCTAAAATGCAAACAAATGAAGGAGCTACACACATGAAAAAATCTCATTGTGTTGACTTCCAGCATGTTGAGTAGAACATGAGTCATTTTTTCTTGCATCCCTTGATTGTAGGATTTTTCAAAAATCAATAGTGTATGTTTGAATGTAGAAGGCGGTGGTACTCAGTGCATGGTACTTGAGCTGCTTTCCAATTCCACTATTGAAACTATGCAAGTTAAAAAGCTTACAACATTAAACCTTAGGTCGAAGATACCAAATGGATTGGATGACAAGGGTAATTTGGTTCAGGATGCAAGTACCTCTCAAACTAGTTAGGATTTGTTTAAAAAATGGTTTTCAAAGAGGTACCTTTTTTCCCAACATGTCAATTTCTAGAATTTTGATTTAGGGAGGCTGGTGGTTCCTAGTGTTTTAATGGACTATGATCTTCTTGAAACTGTGGTAAAGAACTGATGACCAAGCCCTAATCACAGTTAGCCCAGATGAAATTAGGGAAGTTTTTGGTCTAGGGCCTCTCACTGAATACCATGTGCCCATTGACTTGAAAGGATTGGAAAAATAATACAAATCCAAGAAAGATACCATTAGGCAAGGTGCATTGAATTCACATATAGGTAAAATTGGAACCCTGCAACCAATAACAGTAGCCTTCAGGGGGCCTTTCAAAAGAGGATATTTCAATTCTAGGGTTGTAGATATATATAGGACCTTATGTAGTGTTTTTGGGAGAGATGAAGAAGAATTTATGCCTGTGGATTTCATGTATATGGTTATTCAGATTTCTTCTTTTGGTGTGGACATCATTTTTTACTCTATTTCTACTATTTTTAGAATTTATGGTTTAAAGGGAAGTCCTCATGTATTACCTTACTAGGTGCCCTTGAAGGTAGGAGTAGCTAAGGTTTTGTGGTAGTTGGGAGGAGTAGAGGAAACATTTTTGTTGAAAATATCAATAGGGTCAATTTTCCCCACTTGCACAGTAGCCCATCATTTTGTAATCACAAAAGAGGGTTGACTCTCTTTGAATTTTTTTTTGGATCCCTACAAGATGGCTATTTCCCACCCTGATTTTTGTGATTTTGAGGGATTTTATAATTTGGCTCTAAGGTGTAGAATTAAGCTTGGAAAAATGGAGCATGAATTCTATTTTCTAGAAGATATAATAAGGAACAAGTACTCCTTGCAAGAATAGGAGACTAGAAAAGAAAAGTGGAGAGTCTTCTCTAAAATTTTGGATATTATTAATTATTTTGATCCAGATTATAGTCCTTTGGATGATGGAGTTACAAATGTAGATAAGATAAGAAAACTTATAAATACTTTTCTTGAAATAAAAGAGGCAATGAATGAAAATAAACAATTCTTTATTAGATTTTACCTGCATAAGGCTAGGGAAGTAATGAGGAGATTGTGTTTTACTCCCAATATAGGGGCAGGTCAATTAACAATCCAGAAAAGGTGAGGGTGTACTATCATTCAGAATAAAGGGACCACTGTGGACAAAGGAAAAAAAATAATGACATCCACTAGTGTTGTTTTAGAAGAGAGGCTTTCTGAACCCTCCCTAAAAAGGAGAAAGATAATAAGGGAAGAGGATCCTCATGCTAAGGAATACTCACCCTCACAGACCCCTTTGAGGATTGAAGGGGAGAAACTCATTGAAGAGCAAGTTGAGTAGTTGGGATCACAAGGGGGAATTTTTGTGACACAATTAGAAATAAATGAAGGAGACACCCAGGAGCCTCCAGTACCAAGTTTTGAATTAACAGTTGTAGATTACAGAGTAAGGGAATTGGACCCTATTTTGGAATAGGGAAGTCATCAATTTTTGTCTGAGGACACTTTTGTAAAATCAAGGGCTTTTCATCTATTTGCATGGAGGGAAAATATGAGTAATTTTGAGGAAAGATTCAAAAAATTGAAAGTAGAGCATCTGTAAATGGATGAAGCCTTTATCCAAAATCAAATAAAGGAACAAATGATGCAAGAGTTCAAGAGCATAACCCCTGAAGAGGGGAGGCAAATGGTGAAGGCTTCAAATATATTATTGTTACCCAATTGGGATATTACAGATTCATTGATTTTCAATTCTATTTCTAATGAATTGGAATTACAAGACGCCAATAAAAAGGAGTTTGTAGGGACTTCATTTTTTCTCTAGTCATGTGGTCATTAAGAAGGGGATCTAGGGCTCCTTCATCACAACTAGATGAATAAGGACTAATAGGAAACATCACTGTGAGGAGAGTGGTTGATACCTGTCATGTGCAGGCAGCACATTGGAATGTAGATTCATCCCAAATTCGTTTGGCCACTACTAAGAAGGAATAATAGGAGATGTTTGAACTACTGTGTAAATAAGAAACAATTCTTAAGGCCTACAATAATAAGGTTAAAAAGATAATTGAGCATTTGACTTCTGTAAGTCATCCTAATGTATGCAACCTTGTTGATCTTTTGTTGTGATGGATCATGATTGTGACCATGAGTTGTCTACACCATTGAGGTGTTTGGATTTATGTTTCTGTATTAGTTTCTTTGATTATGCTTATGGCTGATCTATGAGATTATGATATGATTTATGATTCATTGAGGTTTGTGCCATTACTTACCAAGATTGATGTGGTATCATGAGGTTGTTTCGTGATTACCCTGAGATGTGTACATAGATTGCACTATGTACTATTACCATGCTACATTGGACTAGGTTCCTGTAGCAGTGGATAGTCATGTTTATGACTGTGTTCACTTATATATTTTAAGTGCCTTTAAGTGTTGTTTAAAAAATCATTATCAAATGCTTAATTAATTAGAAATGGATTGTCCATGTTGGATTAGTTGGTTATGTGTTGTGGACATTTACCTTGTTATATTTTGATCTAAGAGATATCTGTTAGTTATGTGATGTTTTTTATTTGAGAGGACCTGAGGGTCAGATGTTATACTTTGATTTTAGTAGCATAGATTTTAGACTACTGTGTCATTCAGTTGATCATATTGCATGATGATGCCATTTTGAGATGACAGTGTGTTTTTATGATGAGATCTAGTTATCTGGTATTTGGACATCCCTCTGATTATGTTAGGTGATGGATTTAATGCTATGGTTATTTACTTCATTCCTGCATTGTTATGGTTTATGAAAACGTGAGTGATGTAAATATATTATTTTAATATAATTAAATAAATGGTTTAAATTAGGTGATTTAATTCATTTATTGCTTCGGCTATGTTACTATATGCAATTGTACTTGATTGTGTTGTTTAGTGTGTAGGAATTATATCCCTAGCAGTGGCACATGGAGTTAGTGGTTCAACCAGTCATATTTTACCAATGTCATTCTTATATGGTCAATGTATCCTTATTTTAAATGTTTAATTTAATCCTTTTAGTGATTATTAAATCTGAACTCATTTGCATTATGTAATTAGACCACTATGTGTGTCTGTGCATTTAGAGTTTCACATTGTTGCGAAAGTTGTTAACAAATTTATGTGTTTTTGGGTTTTTGAGCTTTTTAATTGATTTATTTTAGTTTATGGTAACTTTTTCATAGATGAATTCTTATTTCTAGGAATAGCCTATTTTTATTTGGGTCAATTCAGGGTTTAACTAGGTTGGCTAGTTATTTGCCCTAATTGATTATTCACTCAAAAAGTGAATAAATAACCAAAAAGGAATTTAATTCCTGACTTCTCACTTTTGAATTAGAAAGTTGGAGAGTAAAACCCAAAATCTTCTTCATGAGGATTTATTGTTTTTTTCACTGTGGGAACAACGGGCGTGGGATCGTTGCAAGGTTGGGCTTGTTGGATCCAGCTCGAGGAAACCTTGGATTGCTGTGATTTTCAACTACTTTTGCGAGGTATTTATTTTATGGTTTAGATTTCCATTTTGCCCTTTTGGCTGTGAGGTAGGGCTTTCCTGTTTTATTATTTCTGCTCCATTTCTACTTTTGTTTTTGGAAGTTGTTTGTTTGGAGGCTGAGAACTAGTGTTTCCCTCCGTTTCTGTATGCTAGTTCTACCCAGTTGGGCGGGTATGAACATTTCCCTATTTTTTGAGATGAGGGTTTGGGGTTTTACACTATTATGCTGGCTATTTTTGCATATGGTGTTCAAACTCAATTATTTTTCAATTTTTGGGGTTTTTGTGCCCAAAGGTCAAATGGGTTTTAATTTTGAAGTTTTCCAAATTTTAGGATTTTTACCTCATTTTACGTGCTGCCCTACTTTCTTAGATTTTCTTGGCACAATGTGGGTCATGGACCTTGATGATCCATTTGGATATTAGTCAGACCACTATTACACTTTTATGTTGCATTGGGGTGCATGTTGCATTCATACTCCTGAAACTGTTGTTGGTTGAGTGATTTTATACCTAGTTTTATAGTTTCTTTTTTACCTTTGTTATCGTCTCATAGACACTAAGATTTGTGTAGAATCTATGCTTCCGAATTGAGGTCAGTTGAGTGAGTTCATGATGTTTGGTCTTGTTGCATCATTACGATTCATGTATAATCCACACTCCTAGATTGAGGCCAGTTGAGTGATTTCATGATGTATAGTTCTATTAGCTTTGAAATTCATGTAGAATCCATCCTTCCTATGTTGCTTTTAGTTGGGTGTTATCTTTTGCATTGTGTTCTAATCCTATCCTTGTGTTTTGATCTTTATGATGATGGTGCACCACACACGAGTACATGCACGTACATATGTCGGGTGACTTGTGAGGCTCGATCTTCCATGGTACTTTTGAAAGTTATGATCACAGGGGTTGGGATGGGAGTATGTATGCCCATGAGCACTTGTCATAGGATGAGCATGGGTAGGGTAGGGTAGCATATAGAGGAGGCTTCTATCTTGCAACTCGACATTTATGGCGCCAGAGGTTGACGGAGGATAGGAAGTTTTAAGTAATTGATAACTTAATTAAAATGTGTGAGTGTTAATAAAATTTAAGATAACAAGATGTGTGAGCACCCAATTAAGTTCGAGGACATAATGTGTGAGCACCTATTTAAGTTTGAGAACACAATCCAAGCTTGGGCTTGTTCTTTCCAAGCGAATCTCCATGATGTCAGCCCCTACTTAGTAGTCTATTGAGTGTTTGACCAGGACCTGTACTCCTTGCATTATTTTAGGTTCTTGGTTACAACCATCATACTGTTTGGCATGAGTGTTAGCCATGGATGTTGTTTTGTGTGTTTTGTGGTTGTATCTTTATCTCCATTAGCATGGTGGGTGTGGACCTACGGGTGCTACATGGTTGGGAGGAGTAACTACCTTCACCACTACTAGGGACTAGTGTACAGAGATGGTCTATTATCCTAGTGTGACCATTGCTAGATGTTTTCACTTGGTGCTTTGGGTTTTGGTGTATGCTTTCTTGTGATTTATGCATTCATTGGAATTCTTGGATATCATGTTTAGTTGATGTTAGTTTATTTGATGCATTCCCATATTATGATGTTTAGCATAGTACTAGATGATGTGAATTGTTGTATTGGATTATCTATTGCTTATTGCTTAGCATGTTAGATTTTCTTATTATGTTTATTAGCATGTGATAGGTGATGTTATCTACTTGTAGGTTTATCTTTTGTTGTACTAGCATGTTAGATTTCCTTATGCTTTTGGTTATTAGCATGTTTAGTAGTGACATCCCTATTATGACAGTACCAATGATTTGATTGGTGGTTTGGGATTTATGTGTGAGGGATGGCTAGGGCCCATGATGGTATTATGATGCTATTAATAGTTGGGAGGAACCGTATACTTAATTTGGTTGTTTTGTTATTGTGATATTATCTCTATACATTATTATGTTGCTTATGTTCACTGCAATGTTGCTTTTTGTATGTTCTTTACTGCTTGGGTTTAGATGGATAAATGTTCCTCTTCCTTGTTCCTTGGTATATTGTTGATTATGCTCTCAAGTGTTCACCCCTCAATCTTTGTGGATATGGTACTCCCTAGTGTGGAGGTTTTGAACTCAATTTATCTTCGATTTTCCCCTTTTGTGTTTTCCTTAAGTGTTTTTGTGTTTCTATGGGTGACATTTTTTCAGCATAGTGCAACATAAAAATGTATCACATGCCCATAGATACTATGTCATACAATGTTGGAAAGTATCACACGCCTCTTGGAGAAATTTCATGCGATACTAGAAAGTATTACACCTCCTTTGGAGAAATGTCATATGATACCCTAAAAGTATCGCACACCCTTGAGAAAAGTATCGCTCAAACTCTGAAAGTGTCACCCTCCTTTGTAAGAAATGTCGTGTGATACTTGTTAGTGTTGTATTAAAGTATCACAAGAGTTTTTTAAAAACCTGGGTGGCTCGGCAATGGGCACTTTTTGACTTCATTCAAACTTTTTGAGAGTTGATTTGGATACCCTCTTCGGTGTTCTTCAACTCTATGGTGTTGCTTTTAGATTTCTATTGAGTGTGTTGTTGTAGTTTGTCTCTCAGGGTTTAAAATATATCATTTAAGTATAAGTTGATTTATATTTACTTAAGATATATTTTAATATATGCAAAAAATCTTTTGAGATAGGTTTCAGACCTCTCGGAGATAAGATAAGATTCTAGGAAATTTCAAGGCTTCAGAAATCTAGACTTAGCCAATTTTTAGGGGTTCAAAATTTTAGACTTAGCCAAATTTTAGGATTCTACATCCTACCCCAACTTGGTGTTTTGTTAATCAGTCATCATTTCTTTGAGCCCTCATCTTATGCATGGTTTTTTTTGGCTTTTGTTTATATGTGTTAGTTTAGTTGTGGTGTTTAGAGATCCATTGGTTGTCAAGATTGTGGTGAAGTCTTCCATTGTGATCTTTGTGATCCTTATATGATATTGTCATGTGCATTCATACTTGCAAAAAAAAAAATCTTGGTTTATATTGAATCCCTGTTCCAAAGGATCTCCAAGCGGGGCATTACAACTTGAGAACAAGCTAATGGGAAGGTCCACAAGGCCGAGAATAACATACACTCACCCCCCAGTTGAACCATTCAAATCCACCCCCTCATAGAAATACTAGATACACCCCAAAGGCAAAAATACTATACAACAAAAGATTTTGAAGAAGAAAAAAGCAAGGTGTGGGAATTACATGTGGAGTTGAATGTATAATATGAAGATAAATTAAGAATTTCTCTCACATATTTGGGGGACAAAATTTAATGGCCACTAGTTTATGATCAGTTGGCTAGGGTGATCAGTATCTAGGAGGAACTCAAAATAAGTGATGAGGCTTTGAAGCTTATTGTGAATAAGTGGATAAGAAGGAGGAAAGAGATAACATTTTTATGTTATTTTTTCATAAAAAACCTCATATGATCAAATTGAAAAAACTTTTGATATTGTTTTTCATCTTTCTTATTTTGACAATATGAGAATTCATCTGCAAAGAATAATAGTGGGCTACTTGAACAAGTACAAGAGCCAAAAGTTTAGTTTATTTCCTCATGCCCTAGATAAGAGAAATAATTTGAAAAAAAAAGATGAATGGGCTAAAGAACTTGATGATTTATTTTCTTTATGGATGAATCAAATTATCAATGAAACATGGCATGCATGGTGGGCTACCACAACTAAAGAAATAGTGAAAGCCCAAATATTCTTTGATTCTTTGAAACAATTTTTTTTTGATATTGATAAGGAGGTAGAATATGTTATCAAAAAATAACATGATATTCTATAATTTGGTTGGCCAGAGGATGCATTTTTTGAAAAATGGATGGATGATTTTTCTTTTGGTGAGCAACTAGAATAAGTTGAAAATGATGATGACAAAATACATGAAGATGAATTAAAAATCATCGATCCACCTCCATCAGTACTTGTAAAAGAAGAAGGCCAGTCATCTCATGCAAAGGATACAATGGATCAGTTAGATGACTCAGCATACAAAGAATCAAGAGTAACTTTCACCTTGATAACACATGATGATATGAGTGAAAATGCTAGAGTGGAGGTGAAGTTACATGAACCAAAGCCTGACACATCATTGGTAAGTCTAGCAGACACATATGCCGAGGATTCAAAATGAATAAAAGACCAATCACGAGATTCCCAACATGGGAGGATGTAATAGAAAAGGGGGGCCTACCAAGAATAATATGATGTTACTTTGCTGTTACTTGAATTTTTGTCATTTTCTGACATAGTGTATGTAAATATCTTTTAAGGACACCTGTTAGTTCTCTACACCTAAATTTTGTTGCATCTCACATTATATAAGTGAGATTCTAGGGGTATAGAATGGTCTAATTTCTAATGCATTTTGGTATTACACTAAGGATCTTTTTGGTCCTTTCTTTGAGAAAAACTTTATAGTTTATATGTTCTGCATATTTTCTAAGAATACATCAATATGGAATGATCTTTGTGTTTCTTTCTAAGGTCATTCCAACTTTACTACAATTGTATACAATTTTCAAGGAAAATTAATACAAGTTTTGAGTTGTCCTCATATCAATTTTTACTGAATATTGTCTCCTTAGCTGTTACTTGGTTATTTTGAGATTGTGTGAGTAAAGCTTGCTCAATTGAATGTAATTCATTTAGGTTTTATATCAATTCATCACTGCTATTAATTCAATGAATTAATTAAATGCTTTTAATGAATTTGATGGAATGGTCATGGTGATAGAAAGAATGTCTGTAAAAATGAACTTCAGTAAGAATCGCTGATAATATTTTTTGTAATGCAACAGATTAGATCCACATATTGAAGTAGACTCTGAATCCCAATGGAATAGGCACTGATCAAAATTTACTTTGTATGCAAAATAGATATACTATGAAGAAGCATCAATTCTAAAATCACAATCAGCTTTATTTTACATTTCTTGAAGATTTCAAAATGATGGTCAACACTTGTTTACATGGAATGTGTTAGCCTTAGTTAGCCACTATTGCTAGGAACACTTGCAAATCTATAGAAGAATTTTGACCAAATCTGTTATATGGGATGTGTTTATACCAAATGTTAGAATTATGAATGTATTTGAGGGTATGAGATGAAAATTAGAATGAAACTAAAATAATTCTCATACCTTCCAACCTTGAGTCATGCCTTGGGTATACCCACCCTAGTTTTGCAGAGCCCAAAGAGTAGAAAACCACCCTTGGTTTTGTTGAAGTTGGGTGCAAGTGATTTTATCATGTAACTGTTGATGGGAATTGGCTAATCCTTAGGTTGTGTGAGTAATATCAATTTGGTATTGAAACTTGTGTTGTTTAGTAGTTTTAAAACACCAACAAAATGGTGACTCTACTGGGGAGTTGTCCAACACATCTATGAAGAGTACTACAGTTTCTTTGGTCCTATTGTGTACGTGTGTGTCAAACTATTTAGTATTACCCATGGTTATAAGGGGGTGTTTTAGTGACAAACCTTGAGAATTTAAAAAGAAGAAAAGAAAAACCCAAATACTACAGAGATACACTGGTGTATCTAGCCTCTCCAAGTGTCTTATCTAACAAGCAAGAGTTGTAGTTTTGTAATTTCAATGATTGGTCCATCTATGTCAGATATTCCCATTTTTTTGTGTTTTTTCTTTGTAGTCAGGCATAATTGTAATCATGTATTTTCCCAAGAAAAGGGTGGTGACTCAGTCAAGGTTTTGAAGGTAGTGCTTATTTGATGTATAGCGAAATGGTTGACAAAAGAAAAAAAACATGAGCTTAAACAAGAGCCAATCCAATGTGTACTGATTTACCTAAAGGTGGTAGGAAGAACCTAAACAAGAAAAGAAAAGATCCAAATCCCACCTAGAAACCCAGATGTAGTGTATCAGTCAATTCCTAGTATCAACCAATAATAGGGAGAGAGTCTTCTTCACTCAGCTCAGAATCAGAAACCACAAGACTCCTTGGAGGGATATTTACTACCCCAGTACTAGATGAAAGAATATATCAAGATAAGGATATGTCACCAGTAGGGAATATATCCCCTAGGCCATATCTCATGGGTAAGATGCATTGTAGTTTAGGACTTTGGAGTTCTTTTAGAGATCCTTCTAAACCTAAAATAGTCCCATATACAGAACCAAATCTTATAGATCGAAATGACCCTATTGACTTGGAAGCTACTTCTGTAGATCCTATAGAAGTACAATCAGAGATAGGATTCTTGAAGAAATGGGTTGCTGAGGAAGAAGCTAAGTGCATGAGTCTTGAAAAGGAGAAGGAGCAAGACACCTTGGATGCTATAATAGAAAGTGACACTCTACTTAGAAGGATGGCTACCTTGAAAGAACAAAATAAAAAGTTAGAAGCAAAAATGACAACCCTCCATGCTGATGTCTTTGGAGATGTAGACAGTCTGAGAGCTAAAGTTTAAGAACAAGAAAAACTCTTGAATCAAAAGCAAGAACCAGTTATTGCTCAAGTTCAAGATTATAAACCTGTCCAAGTAAATCCTATAGAACCCACTATGAAAGTTGTAGATAAAGGAAAGGGTAAAGCTACAAGAGTCCAAATAAATGAACCTCAAGCTCAACCAAGCAAAACCATAAAACCTTCCATGTTAAAATTAGATCTAGATTTGGAAAAGGCTACAAAAGAGAAGGAAGGCTTTGCAAAAGAGCTTAAGAAGGTGGAAAATGAAGCTCAAGCTACAAAAGCTAGGAGAAAAATTCAGTTCATTAAGTTTAATTTTGCATTAGCCTCATGGCCAAATTTATCCACCCTAGCTTTAGTTTTTGTACCTGCTTGTGGACCAGTAGTTTTAGTTCAAGGAATATCTCAGTCTGCTCTTGCCTTATCATCCACCATTTATACTGAAGCCCCTGCTATTAAACCCCAACAATCCCAAAGTGTTCCTCTTAACCAAGCCAACATAGAAAGTACCTCAAATGTTCCTGGTTTCTAGAAGAAACCCGTATACATGGAAAAGTATAGAAAAATATCATTTACATGTATTCTTTGTGCTCCACATCCCATATCTTTTAATTTAAGAGATAAAGTGGTTAAGTTTTCTAGAAATAATGTTGTTACTGGTGAAGAACATTTGAGAGTTTTCATAGACATGTTAAATAATTATGAAGTTGAACATGAGGGTTTCTTCATGAATCTGTTTGTTCATTCACTGACCGAGGACGCAAGGGATTGGTTCAGAAGGTTACGTGATGACAACATTACCTCTTGGAGTGACTTGGAAATTTTTTTTAAGGAACAATATGGAGACAAGACTAATGCAGGATTCATTATAAATGAATTCAATAACATCAAGAAGAATCCTAATGAGTCCACATTTGACTTCAATGTGAGATTCTAGAAAGTTATGTACAAACTATTTCAAGTTATGAGGTTGAATGAGGATGTTTGTCTCACAACATATTTTAATGCTTTTGATAGCAAAATGGCTTATCAGTTGAGGGATAAGGATCCTAAAACTTTAAGGGATGCTTATAAGGTTGTAGTAAATATAGAGAATAATAGGAAAGCATCAGGAAAATTGGGTAGGTGAGATGATCCAAAAATTTTCAATCCCAAGAATAACAACAAAAGGGAAGTTAATAAAACTCCTGTAGGAAAGAAGCCAGAAGAACCTACAATAGGCCAAGTATTGGAATTGCAAAAAAAAAGATGAATCCTACTAGTTTCAATAAGCTAAATGTTGCTGAGAAAACCCCTGTGAATAATAACAATTTCAATAGACAACCTAGAATGTAGAATTACCCTTATACCACCCAATGGAGGGATGGCAAGCCAATCCCTAACTAGATTCAAAATGTAAAAGATAGGGTACACTAGATGCTCTGCAAGGAAGTTCAGTAAATATGAATGATAATGTGCCATGGTGTATTATTTTTCAGTCACCCCACTCTGTAGAGTATTGTTAGTTGCTTAGTCATTTACTTTTGATCGTAGTTTACAAATTGAGGAGGAAGAAAAAAAGAGTCATGATGATGTAAGTTGTAATATGGTAAGCATGTATAGTGATTGTGTTGATTCTAATTTGGAAGAAATAGAAAGTGATCTAGAGAATAAGAAAATTTCTTATCAGTTAGATCATCAACAAGTTTTTTTAGACAATGAAGGCTATGATGAAGATCAGGTATGTATTACATCTTTTGAAGTTGGTCATGTAATGTTAAGAATGCCTTCTAAAGAGGAAATTGATAGGATCACTGCAGAAATGATCTCCCAATTACATAGAAATTATAATTTGAGAAATAGAATAGTTAACAATGAAATTGGGAAGCCTTCTAGTATATTCATAAAAGATATCACACATAAGATGAAAGATGAAGACATGAACGCTAGTGTAGAGATAGTCAAGTTTAAAGATGTTAAAACTAAGAATTGGGAACAAAAGAAGAAAGTGTAATTCCAAGCTAGTGAGACAAAAAAGGTAATTATGTAAGAGAAGGGATCAGGGTCTCATAATTCCAAAGAAATAGTAATCCCTGCTACTCAGAAGGTTCCCACTCTAGGTATGATTGTGAAACCCACTGTGTCTGATCCTATTGACATGATATCTATGTTGTCACAAATTATTGTTAAGGTACCCTTGTCTAAACTCTTTAGAATTGAAGAGCATAAGAGTAAAGCCATGTCATGGTTGGGACAGATAAGAAATAGTAGTAAAAATGTAGAACAAAATGCTACTCAACAGCTCCCCTTAGTAATAGAAGATAGTGGTATCATGTCCCAAATTCCCCAAATGTTCTTGGATGACTCATCAGTAGTATACATAGAAGATATTGATCCATTTTTTTCTCAGTTTGATTATAAAAGGAAAGACCTTAAAAAATTGCATGATAGACTCAGGAGCTTCTAACACCATAATTCCTTTGAAAGTAATAGAAGCCTTAGGGTTGAAAGTAGATACTAAACAAGGAAGATGCAAAGGTATGGATGCTAGGGAAGTCCCAGTCATAGGTACTATAAATGCTTTGCCATTTAAGTTATCTACATATCTTGAGGTAGAATTGACCATGTGAGTCCTTGTAGTTGACATACCTCCACACTATTAAATGTTTCTTTCTAGAAAGTGGAGTGCTGCTATGGGAGGTAGGCTACAATGTGACTTAACCTATGCAACTTTTCACATAGGTTATAAGGCTATTAAAGTAGACAAAGAGCCAAGGGTTAGTCATATCTTGGGTGAAGAAATTGACAAAGATTCTACTTGCTTTTTAGATACTAGTTTGTATGAATTCAAAGCTGAATTGATTATCCAAGATGTTGAGAATTTTCCTATTGTAATTGAACATGAAGTTGAGTGTTATATGAATTCACAAAAGTTATGGACAATGTTCTTTGATGGGGCCAGTTCTAAGGAAGGTGCAAGAGTAGGGGTAGTTTTTGTTTCTCCTAAGAAAAACACTTTTAGATACTCCTTTACCCTTATTTTCTCATGCACCAACAATATAGCTAAGTATGAAGCCTTGCTGTTAGGGTTGGAAGTGGCTACCCATCATGGGATCAAGAAGTTGCATGTTATAGGTGAGTCTAAATTTATTATCTCATAGGCAAGGGGAACATATGCTTCTAAGAATAGAAGGTTGAAACAATATAGAAATGTTGTGTGGGATTAGATTGAATTTTTTGAAGCATTTGGCATATCATGGAGAGATAGAACTCAAAATAAGATGGCTGACTTATTAGCAAATGTAGCAATTAAACCCTAGGATGTATCATTTGTAGGAATATCCCAAATTTAAGTTCAAAATAGGCCATCAATACCTCACAGTATTGAGCATTGGCAAGTCTTTGAAGATGACAAAGACATTGTGAATTTCTTGCTAAATGAAGATAAATACCATGGATACGAGTTGAGTTGTAGTGATTTGGTTCAAACCATAGATTGGAAGGAAACAATTTTTGGCTAAGAGGTTATACAATTAAAAAATAATAAAGTACCTAAAGGCTTGGTTGTTTTGGAGAACATGTTTGATAACCAAGATAGGGTAAGGCTTGGTGCTAAAGACTATAAACCTCAAGAGCTAGAAGAGATAAATTTGGGTACTAATGAGGCCCCTAAGAAAGTTTATATTAGCTAGAACTTGTCAGCTAAAATTAGAAAGCCTCTGATTGACCTATTGAGAAAATATAGACATGTCTTTACTTGGTCATATGATGATTCAAAGGCTTATAAAGAAGATCTTTTTCAACATGTTATACCTTTAAAGGATAATTTAAAACCCTTTATGCAGAAACAAAGACTAGTTAATCCCACTCTGGCCCCTAAAATGCAAGAGGAATTAATGAAATTAAGGGATGGGGGAATAATTAAACATATCAAAATTTCCACTTGGGTCTCTAATTTAGTACTTGTCAGAAAAAAGAATGGAGATATTAGATTTTGTGTAGGTTTTAGAAATTTGAACATCGCTTCCCTGAAAGATAATTATGGGTTACCCAATATGGAAGCTATGTTGCAACAAATAATAGGGTCTGAACTTATGTCAATGATGGATGGATTTTCAGGATATAACTAGGTCTTGGTGAAAGAAGAAGAACAATTCAAGAAACCATTTACAACTCCTTGGGGGACTTATGTATATGTAAGGATGCATTTTGGATTGATTAATGCTGGTGCCACTTTTCAAAGAACCATGGATGTGGCTTTCCATGAGTACATAAATAAATTTATGGTTGTGTATCAAGATGACCTCACAACTTATTCCAAAAAGGTTGAGGACCATTGTAGGGATTTGGAAAATATTTTTATCAAAGTATTGGAATATGGAGTGTCATTAAACCCTAAGAAATGTGCATTATGGGTGACTGAAGGTAAGTTATTGGGACATAAAGTATCAAAGGATGGGGTAAATATAGACCTTGAAAGACTAGCAACCATTGATAAGGTCCCTAAGACAAAGAATGTAAAAGGAATTCAATCTTTCTTTGGGCAAGATAATTTTGTGAGGAGATTTGTTACAAATTTGTTTGAAATCAATAGACCTATTTCTAAAATGCTCAAGAAAGGGGCTACTATCAGCTAGGATGGTGAACCTTCATAGGCATTTCAAGATATTAAGACTGCTATAAGGAATACCCCAGTCTTGAGGACCCCTGACTATACTAAGCCAATGCACATATTTTCTTTTGCATCTTTCCATACTGTAGCTACAATTTTGTTGCAAAAGAATGAGGAAGGATATGAACAACCCATTGCTTTCTTCAGCAAGTCATTGCAACCTGCTGAACTAAAATATGAGATAAATGGAAAACAAGCATATGCTTTGGTAAAGGTTGTTAAGGAATTAAAATGCTATTTGATAGGAGCTATTGTCATTGCATTTGTGCCTAGTGTTGTTGTAAAGGATATTTTTTCTCAACAAGAAGTATCAGGAAGAAGGTGTAGATGGATCAATAGGATCTAAGAATTTAACTTTGAGAAATAGATAACAAAACTAGGAAGAGGCCAAGGTTTAGCTAAACTCATGGCTCAATCTAATTTGGATGCTAATCAGATAAATATCGTGACAGATGACCTCAAATTTGATTTATGTGACATGGATCATTGTGACTAGTATGAAAATGTTATCCACTATCTACAACATATGAAAGCTTCACCTTATTTGATTGAAAATGAGAAGAGGAGCATTAAATTACAAGCCATTAATTACATAATTATTCAATGTAGCTTGTGGTGGAGAAATTTTTAAGGAATATTACCTAAATGTGTTGATCAAGGAAAGGCTAAAGAAGTCTTAACTAAAATGCATATTGGAGTGTGTGGGGGACATTATATGGCTAAATCCACTGCACACAAGGTGATGAGAGCTGGATTTTGGTGGCCATCCCTTTAAAGATGCTCAAGTTATGGTTAGGAAATGTGATGCCTATCAAAGGTTTGCTAGAAAACTAAAATTCTCAAGTAATACTCCACTGAAGCGAGTTGAGGTTCAAGCACCTTTTCAGAAATGGGGTATGGATTTCATAGGTGAGATCTCTCCTAAATTTAGTAGTGGCTATTCCTAGATTTTAGTTGCTACTGATTATTTCACAAAATGGGTAGAAGCCATCTTTACAAGAAATGCAACTAGTAAAGTTGTCAATAGTTTTTTGCTAAATAATGTTATTTTGCAGGTTTGGTTGCCCTCAGAGAATTGTAACAGATAATGCAAAGTGATTTAGGTCAGAGGAATTCATAAAATTTTGTGAAAAGTATAAAATTACAAGATCAATGTTCTCCCCATACCATCCACAAGGAAATGGACAAGCTGAATCCACAAATAAAAGCCTATTAAAAGTTATTAAGAGGATCTTAGATGATAAAAAGAAGGCATGGGATTCTAAGTTGCAACTAGCAATATGGGCTGACAAAGTGACTATAAAGAAGGCCATTAGAGTAGCCCCATTTGATCTAGTATATGGCATTTAGGCTAGGATGCCTTAGAATAACTTAGGAGGACTCTATAATTACATCCAGTTGTATGATGAAGATATTATAGATGATATGCAAGAAAGTCCAGATGAGCTTGTAGGGTTAACCGAAACTAGAACAGAAGCATCTCTCAAAAATCAAAAGTTGGATCTACAAGTTAAGACATTATATGATAAAAGGACAATGAGTAAAAAGTTTGAAAATGGAGATTTAGTCCTAATGTGGAATGCCAGAATTTAAGATAAAGAAAAACATGGTAAATTTGATCCTATTTGGTTAGGTCCCTACTTGATTGAAAAAACTTGGGGAGAAGACTCTTATGTTCTCAAAGATTTGTTAAACAATATTCTTGAACTGTCAGTTCATGGACAGTTCTTGAAGAGGTATTTTTCTTGAAAAAGTACTTGTTTCTTCCATGAACAGTAGTTTAGGGTTTCTTGTACATTTGTAAATTCTTTTCCTTTGTTCAGTTTCTTGTATATAGCCTTCCCATGTTTGGTTGTTCTCCTAGTAGTGGTTAGTTTGTTGGGAGTCTGGGTGGTTTGCTTCTCTTAGAAATTCTGAGCCCTCATTTGAATTTGCATAATTCAATGTCCCCAGATTGATCCACTATTGGTTAGATTTTTCACATGATAAAATTTCCCTAGCCTAGGTACAAAAAATTAGATTAAATCCATTAATGGTGAATAGGGTTTTTGGTCTTTGGTCCTCCAGATTTGTTAGCCTTTGAAAAAAATTGTTAAACCACATTTCTCACTCCTTTTAAAACTTTTAGGTGCAAAATCCTTTTAAAAATTTTATGAATATTTTGTAATTATTTAAATTTTTTCACACCCCTGAAGATGTCTTTTCTCTCATGTTCCTCATTGTCCAATAATGGTAAGATCTACAGCAATCAATATCTCATTATGAAAAAATGTGCACTTTTTATGTATAGCGAGGTAGCAAATATCATAAAATTAAAAAATGGGGCCATAAACTGGAGGTGCGGTGATCAAAAATTGTGTTGCGACCAAAGTATTTAGTCACATTCACTTTTTTAGAATTGTTAGAGCAAAAAAGGAACCCATTACAAAGCAGGCAAAAGAAGTCACCAGAATAAGTGTTTCTCTGATGATTAGCTACTTCGCTATCGAAAAAACTAAGCATGTTGCCATTAGCATCATAGAAAATAGATAGGAAATATATGATATGGTGGCCTCCAAACTTCTCGATGACTATAGAGATTTCCAAGTTGCAATGGTGAGTAATGACTATTATATCAAAAGCATTTAATGAGGGTGATTGTGACTTGACTTTCCTTCTTTCTTCTAACACCGAGTTTTCATAAGCCACTGGAGCTCACTACTTCACTATTAGAAAAATTAGGGATCTTGCCATTAGCGACATAGCAACCTACCTTGAAATAAGCACATGGTGGGACCCAAGTAATGTGGAAATGTGACTAGGATATGAATAGGGTTTTATATGCCAGCTGTGTAGGATTTTATTACATCATCAGTATCTTGGACCCACACACCATGCATAAAACATATGAAAGATTCTAATCATCAGATCAAGCTTGGATGAACGATTCTTTCTATCTCATTATGGATAGATGTCCACTTTTTACTCTATGCGAGATAGCGAATAAGGGACCCACCACATTTTAAGAAATTCATGTAGTTTCCATGCCTTGAGATCAACTTCAAATCTATGGACATTGCTATCTCCCTATAAAGAGTTGCTCAAAGGATATGTATAGCGAGGTAGCGAATGAGGGACCCACCATATTTGTCTTAAGTGATGTATCATATGTCCTGCACATGATCAAAGTAGAATCAATGGTTGTCACTACTTAGCTATAAAAAAATGCTCGAGGGTTATGTATAGCGAGGTAGTGACTTGATGACATGTGTCCCTAGTCATCAGTGGGGTTGGTCTAAAATGTCAACAAATGAAGGAGTTACACATATGGAAAAATCTCATTGGGTTGACTACCAACATGTCAAGTGGAACATGAGTCATTTTTGTCTACATCCTTGGATTGTAGTAGTTTTTGAAAATCAATAGTGTAAGTTTGAGTGTAGAAGGTGGTGCCACTCTATGCATTTATGAGGAATGAAAGCTTTGTGTGTGAAAGAAAATAGAGTATAATACAAAATATTTTCTTAGTCTCATCCCACAAGAACAAAGATTTCAAGCTTTTCCTAAGTAGAAGACATTGTTGAATAGGTTGTGTTGAGCTTGACTAGAGTGTGAAAAAAATTTCAATTATGTGCGAAGACATCATAGAATTATAGTGAGAAATAAGAAAAGAATCAAGTAAGTAATTGTAATCTCTATAGTGTCTCAGTTCTGCAAATTTCAATTCAAAATGACTCCAAAGAAGTGATTTTCTAGTTAGGAGAATTGATTGGATAGGAATGTTCACGATGACTTACTTGAGCTACTTCCCAATTCCACTACTAAAATTGTGCAAGTTAAAAAGATTACTACATTAAACCCTAGGTTAAGATAGCAGATGGATTGTATGACAAGGATAATTAGGTTTAGGATGCCAATACCTCTCAAACTAGTTTGGATTTGTTTAAAAAATGGTTTTCAAAGAGGAATCTTTTTGCTCCACATGCCAATGTCTAGAATTTTTATTTAGGGAAGTTGGTGGTTCCTAGTGTTTTCATGGATTGAGATCTTGTTGAAGGTGTGGCAAAGAAATATGACCAAGGCATTAGGGTAGTAAGAAGAACTGATGGCCAGGCCCTAATCACAGTCAACCTAGATGAAACTAGGGAAGTTTTTGGTCTAAGGCCTCTCACTAATTACAATGTTCCCATTGACTTGGAAGGATTGGAAAAAGAATACAAATCCAAGAAAGATACCATTTAGGAAGGTGCATTGAAGGCACATATAGGTAAAATTGGAACCCTGCCAGCAATATCAATAGCCTCTAGGGAGCCTTTCAATAGGGCATATTTCAATTCCAGGGCTATAGAGATATATAGGACCTTGTGTAGAGTTTATGCCTATGGATTTCATGTATATGGTTATTAAAATTTCTTCTTTTGGTGTGGACATCATTTTTGACTTTGCTTCTTACTTTGCTGAGGAAATTCGCAGTGGATTAATTGGGATTGCCAAGAGCAAGGTGGAATTTTTTGTTGGTCATTATTCTTTGTTGATGAATATGTTTTTGTTTAAGGGAGCCACATATTTTGGTAAAGAAATGAAGTTAAACATAGAAGAAAATGGAGAAGCACTATCAGTCCAATTATGGAGTGCAGATATGACTTGGGATGTAGAGAATGGTAGTTTTGTTAGATTTGATAGGTATTTTGCTTCAAAGCTAAGATGCCTCTTATTGAATGACAATCCTAGAATCCCCAAGGCATTAATGGGTCTCATTAGGCCTATGGATAACTCTAGTGGTTTGAAAGTTTCACATAATTGGGGGGATATCATCCCATACTCTATTTCTATTATTTTTAGAATTTATGGTTTAAAGGGAAGTCATCATGTATTACCTTACCAGGTGCCCTTGAAGGTAGGAGTAGCTGAGTTTTTGTGATAGATGGGAGGAGTAGAAGAAACATTTTTGTTGAAAAGATCAACAGGGTCAATTTTCCCCACTTGCACAGTAGCCCATCATTTTGTAATCACAAAAGGGGGTTGGCTCTCTTCGAACAAAATTTTGGGTCCCTACAAGATGGCTATTTCTCACCCTCATTTTTGTGATTATGAGGAATTTTATAATTTGGCTCTGAGGTGTAGAATTAACCCTGGAGAAATTGAGCAAGAATTCTATTTTCCAGAAGATATAATAAGGAATGAGTATTCCTTGCAAGAATAGGAGACTAGAAAAGAAAAGTGGAGAGTCTTCTCTAAATTTTTTGATTTTATTAATTATTTTGATCCAGGATATAGTCCTTTGGATGATGCAGTTACAAATGTAGATAAGATAAGAAAACTTATGAATACTTTCTTGAAATAATAGAGGCAATGAATGAAAAGAAACAATTCTTTATTAGATTTTACCCAGATAAGGCCAGAGAAGTAATGAGAAGATTGGGTTTTACTCTCAATATAGGGGCAAGTCAATTACCTACCTATAAAAGGCTAGGGTATATTGTTATTCAGAATAAAGGAACCACTGTGGACAAAGGAAAACAAATAATGGCATCCACTAGTGTTGTTTGAGAAGAAATGCCTTCTGAACCCTCCCTAAAATGGAGAAAGATAATAAGGGAAGAAGATCCTCATGTTGATGAATACTCACCCTCATAGACCCCTTTGAGGATTGAAGAGGAACAACTCACTAAAGAGCAAGTTGAGCTATTGGAGTCACAAGGGGGAATTTTTGTGACACAATAAAAAAATAAATGAAGGAGACCCCCAGGAGCCTTCAATACCAAGTTTTGAATTAATAGTTTCATGTTATAGAGGAAGGGAATTGGACCTTGTGTTGGAATAGGCAAGTCATCAATTTTTTTCTAATGACACTTTTGTAAAATCAAGGGCTTTTCATCAATTTGCATGGAGGGGAAATATGAGTAATTTTGAGGAAAGATGCAAAAAATTGAAAGCAGAGCATCCATAGATAGATGAAGCCTCTATCTAAAACCAAATAAGGGGAAAAATGATGCAAGAGTTCGAGATCATAACCCCTAAAGAGGGGAGGCAAATGGTGAAGGCTTCCAATATATTATTGTTACCCAATTGGGATATTGCAGATGCATTGATTTTCAAATCTATTTCTAATAAATTGGAATTACAAGACCCCAATAAAAAGGAGTTTGTAGGGACTTCATTTAGTGAAGATCAAGCTACTGTAGTCATGTGGTCATTGAGAAGGGGATCTAAGGCTATTTCATCATAGCCAGATGAATCAGGACTAACAGGAAACATCATTGTGACGAGAGTGGTTGATACCTCTCATGTGCAGGTAGCACATTGGAATGTAAATTCATCCCAATTTCTTTTGGCCATTTCTAAGAAGGAAGAATAGGCCATGTTTGAAGTACAAAGTAAATATGAAACTATTCTTGAGGCCTACAATAAGGAGGTTAAAAAGATAATTGAGCTTGAGAACAAGCTAATCGGGAGGTCCACAAGGCTAAGAATAACATACCCTCACCCCCCAATTGAACCTTTCAAATTCACCCCCCTCATAGAAATACAAGATACACCCCAAAAGCTAGAATACTACACAATAGAAGATTTTTAAGAAGAAAAAAGAAAGATGTGGGCATTACATGTGGAGTTGAATGTAAAATATGAAGATAAATTAAGAAAGGCTCTCATATATTTGTGGGACAAAATTTAATGGCCACTAGTTTATGATCAATTGGCTAGGGTGATCAGTATCTGGGAGGAACTTAAAGCAAGTGATGAGGCTTTAAAGCCTATTGTGAATAAGTGAGTAAGAAGGAGGAAAGAGATAATATTTTTATGTTATTCTATCATAAAAACCTCATATGATCAAATTGAAAAAACTTTTAATATTGTTTCTAATCTTTTTGATTTTGACAATAAGAGAATTCATCTGCAAAGAATAATAGTGGGCTACTTGAACAAGTACAAGAGCCAAAAGTTTAGTTTGTTTCCTCATGCCCTAGATAGGAGAAATAATTTGAAAAACAAAGATGAATGGGCTAAATAAATTGATGATTTATTTTGTTTAAGAATGAATCGAATTATCAATGAAACATGGCATGCATGTTGGGCTACCACAACTAAGGAAATAGTGAAAGCCCAAATATTCTTTGATTCTTTGAAACAAGAATTTTTTCATATTGATAGGGAGGGAGAATATTTTATAAAAAAACAATAGGATATTCTTCAATTTGGTTGGTTAGACGATGCACTTTTTGACAAATGGATGGAGGATATTTCTTCTGGTGAGCAATTAGAAGTAGTTGAAAGTGATGATGATGAAATGCATGAAGATGAACTACAAATCATCAATCCACCTCCATCAGTACTTGTAAAAGAAGAAGGGTAGTCATCTCATGCAAAGGATACAATGGATCAATTAAATGATTCAGCATACATAGAATCAAGATTAACTATCACCTTGATAACACACAATGATATGAGTGAAAATGCTAGAGTGGAGGTGAAGTTACATGAATTAGAGCCTGACACTTCATTAGCAAGTCTAGTAGCCGCATATGTCAAAGATTCAAAATTAATAAAAAACCAATCATGGGATTTCTAGCATGCAAGGATGTAATAGAAAAGGGGGGCCTACTAAGAATAATATGATGTTACTTTCCTGTTACTTGAATTTTTGTCTTTTTGTGACATGGTGTATGTAAATATCTTTTAAGGACACCTATTAGTTCTCTATGCCTGAAGCTTGTTGCATCTCACATTATATAAGTGAGATTCCAAGGCTAGAGAATGGTCCAATTTCTAATTCATTTTAGTATTACACTTAGGATAATTCTTTAAAAAAATATTTATAGTGTATATTCTCTGTATATTTTCTAAGAATACATCAATATGGAATGATCTTTGTGTTTCTTTCTAAGGTCATTCTAAGTTTACTACAATTGTATACAATTTGCAAGGAAAATTAATACAAGTTTTGAGCTGTCCCCATAGTCTCCTTAGTTGTTACCTAGTTATTTTGAGATTGTGTGAGTAAAGCTTGCACAATTGAATACAATTCATTTAGGTTGTTTATCAATTCATTACTACTATTAATTCAATGAATTAATTAAATTCTTTTGATGAATTTGATGGGATGGTCATGGTGATAGAAAGGATGTCTATAAGAATGAACTTTTGTAAGAATTGCTGATAATATTTGTTGTAATGCAACATATTAGATCCACATATTGAAGTAGACTCTGAATCCCAATAGAATAGGCACTGGTCAAAATTTACTTAGTATGCAAAATAGATACACAATGAAGAAGCATCAAATCTAAAATCACAATCAACTTTATTTTACATTTCTTGAAGATTTTAAAATGATGGTCAGCACTTGTTTGCATGGAATGTTTTAGCCTTAGTTAGCCACTATTGCTAGGAACACTTGCAAATCTATAGAAGAATTTTGACCAAATCTGTTATATGGGATGTGTTTATTCCATATGTCAGAATTATGCATGTATTTGAGGATATGAGATGAAAATCAAAATGAAACTAAAATAATTCTCATATAGTAGATTCCAGCCTTGAATCATCCCCTAGGTATACCCACCCTAGTTTTGTAGAGCCTAAAGAGTAGAAAACCACCCTTGGTTTTGGTGAAGTTGTGTCCAAGTGATTTTCTCATGTAATTGTTGATAGGAATTGTCTAATCCTTAGGTTGTCTGAGTAATATCAATTTGGCATTGAACCTTGTGTTGTTTAGCAGTTTTAAAATATCAATTGGATCAACCAGTGCTATTCGAGAGGAGAGACCTGATAAGCCTATTCCCAAGAGGTAAAAAGTACAAAAGGAGCAAGTGCCTCAAACATAGGAGTATTCACCCACTCAATCTCCATTACACATAGGAGATGAACAACTCACTAAGGAAGTTTTGGCTGCCCATAATAAAGAAGTTTGAAAGAGGATTGAACTAGGAAATAAATTGATGGGACACCAAGGAAAATCTAGTAGGCCTAGAATCACTTATCCTCATCCACTAGTGGAGCTTTTGAAATCCACTCCTCTTATTGAAATTCCAAACACACCACATAGACCTCAATATTACACTGCAGAGGAAATTGAAGAATAAAAGAGTAAACTATGGGCGTTACATGTAGAGCTAGAGATTTAGTATGAGGATAGGCTAAGGAAAGCTATCATTTATTTAGTTAATAAGATTTATTGGAAAACTTTTTATGAGCAACTAGAAAAGGTAATAAATGTATGGGATAAGCTAAAAGCAAATGATGATGCCCTAAAGCCAGTTGTCAACAAATGGAGTAGAAGGATTAAAAATGTTCCTCTTCTATGTTTTTTTGTTATTAGTTTATCCTATGAGTATATAGAAAAACTTATGATTTGACCAATGAGTTGCAAGAATTTGATGATAAGAGAATTGTATTGCAAAAGAGAATCATAAGTTATCTTGACAAATATAAGAGTATTAATTTTGAACTCTTCTAACATGCCATAGATAAAAAGGATAAGTTGAAGAATAAATATCAATGGGCCCAAGAATTGAATGACTTATTGTGTCTTTGATTGAATAAGGTTATAAATGAGAAAGGAAATGCATGATGGAAAAATACAACTGAAGAAGTTGTAAAAGTGTAATTTTTTTTATGATTCTTTGACCATTTTTTTATTGAGTTTGATAAAATAGGAGAATATGTGATAAGGAATAAGCATGAGATTCTAAATTTTAATTGGCCTAGTGACACACTTTTTGACAAGTGGATGGAAGATTTCGTTCATGCAAAGCAATTAGAATGTGGTGAAATTAATGATGATGAAATGGAATAGGATGAAGTAAAAATAATTGAAATAATAGTAAATGTAGAAGAGGACAAAGGCAAGCAACCAATCATAGTAACAACCACTTAAGAGAAAACTAGTGACCTGGCATTAGAGAAATCAGATATAACTATTATCTTATCAGTTCATGATGATGTGGATGGAGAGCCTCAAGTTAAAGTAAGTCTACAAAAATCAGAGCCAAGTCCATCACAAACAAACTTATTGGCTAAATATTCCAAGGAACAACAACAACAATGAAGCCAATTATTAACTTCCTATCAATAAAGAAATGCAACAAAAATGTGTAGTAGAAAGTGGTTCCACCAAACAATTTTCGTGATGAAAGACATTCTTTTTTTTGTGACAACAACTATGTAAATATCTTTCTATCTTAAGGAAAATTATCAATATTCTCTATGCTTGAAGATTTTTGCATCTCACACTATATAAGTGAGATCCCCAGGCTAGAGAAAGGGTCTGAGTCATTGTAGAATTTTAGTTTTACTAAGCTTTGTTTGGTCTAGTTTTCTCGATATCAACTTTTTAATGTATTTTCTCTACAAATACAAAGAACATATTAGTTGTCCATGATTATGATGTCTTATCTTGAGTTTTTTTGAGTATTACCCACTGTTATATAATTTTCAAACAACATTAATGGAAAGATGAACTGTCCCCATTATCTTTTATTTCTAAATGTTGTCTCCATTTTAGTGACTGGTCATTTTGAGATTGTATGAGTAAAGTTTGTTTAGTTTAATGCAACTAGGATAAGTTGTATGTCAATTCATTATTGATTTTGATTCAATGAATTGTGCAAATGCTTTAATGAATGTGAAAATATATCCATGTATTAGGAAAGATTTATGTAAGAATGAGTTATAGAGAGAATTGTTGATTATATTGATTGTAATGCAGTCAATTAGGTCAAAAAAATTGGATAAACTCTGAATCCCAATGGATGAGACACTGATCAACTATTTTAGTTAGCATATGGAGAGATCATAGATAAATGTTAAGAAAAAATCTAAAAATCAATATCAATATCAATTTTACTTTGAATATTTGAAGAATGTCAAAGCTGGTCAGCACTTATTCACATTTAATCTTTGAGTCTTAGTTAGCTACTATTTCCTAGAGTTATCTATAGATTTAAGAAGAATTATGACCAATCTTCTATAAGGGATGAAATATTGTTGTAAAATATCATGGAATGAGTGAAATATGAATGTAGTATTAGGTTGTGAATCTTTTATCCCTCAAGTGCATCTGCCAATATCTTTCATGTATTTGTTGAAGTTAGGTCCAGATCTAAAGAACATATAGCTATTTATAGGAAGTATCTAATCCTTAGGTTGTGAAGCATTTGTACATATCGATTGTAAAAAATAGAACCACACTAGAAGCTAATTCAAAGAAATGTGTGTGTTTTGGATGTGGCATTGATGAATTTGGTTATAGGCTTTGAGATTTTGAGATTTTAAAAATCATAAAATTATAAGAAGTAGGGGGATGTCATATTCAATGAGAAAGTGTTGAACAATAATCTATTATAGTAATGTGAATAGAAAGAAAATGGTTCTACAGTACTAGATGATACTTCAAATAGTTCATCATACTCTGCAAAAAAAATAGCAACAACAAATACCACAAATCCTAGTAAATTCTAGATGGTCAACAAGACCAAGTAGACCTCTAGAAATATCTTCTCCCTCTTTGTATTCAATTTTATTAACAAATGTAGGCAAACCAAAACTTTATGATGAAGCCATATAGGTGGATACAAAGCTTCAGTGGGAGTTTGCAATGATAAAATAAATGGACTCCTTGTTGAAAAATCAGACTTGAGATTTATGTAAGTTACTTGTAGGTAAAAGGACTTTATAGAATAAATGGTTTTACAAGCTGGAAGAAGAGGATGGAAGTAAGAAATAATTTAAAGCCATGTTAGTTGTAAAAGGATTTGCACAAAAAAAGCACATTTATTTTGATAAGATATTTTTCTGTTTTGTTAAAAGGACTTCTATTCATACTCTTCAAGTATTGTGGTTACTGAAGATTTGCATTTGGAACTTCTTGATGTTAAAATAACTTTTCTTCATGATGATTTGTATGAAGATATATATATAGCTAGCATAACCACATAGATTTGAGGTCAAAGATAAGGATAACTTAGTGTTCAGATTGAAGAAAATTTTATATGGGTTGAAGAACACATCTTGACAATGGTATCTTAAATTTGATAGTTTTATGCATGATCATAGTTACACTAGATGTCATTCAAACCATTGCGTTTACTTTAGGAGGTTGGATAATGAAAGCTATATTATTTATGTGTATATGTTGATGATGCACTTCTAGCTAGGTCTAAAATGACTCAATTCAAGGGGTTGAAACAAGTTAGCACATTCATTTTCTATGAAGGTGATGCAGTGAAAGGAAAGTGTATCCCTAAAATCTAGTAAATAACCACACAATAGAAACACAAAACAAGATATAAGATCTAATACCAAACACGACTCTTTATTCATAAAATAACTATTTTCATGCAATGTACTAGGCTATAAGGTATCCCTGGTTACAACCAAATACAATGGCAATTACAATAACAATTCTACAAGATCCCTCAAGATCCAATCCAAACACTAGCTAGGCCAGACTCAGCACTCTGGTAGAAACCTCCAAGGAAGATCTAAACTTGGCTTGATAATACCACTAAGCAATCTCCTTGTTTCCCAAGCCTTAGCTACTAGCCCTTCAAATCTGTCTCTTCTGCCACATGCTCTTCTCTCAGCTAGATGAGTATTATCCTTATCCTAAAGACTCCATAAGACCCCTTACCTATACCCAACTAAGTTAGAGATCGGCCTAGTATGTTACAAATTAAAAAACCCTTGCATTAAATGCACATTTAAGCCACAAGTCAGCTTACAACAAAAATTAAATACAACCAAATTAAATGCCAAGGTTGGGTCCCACTGGAAACTAAACAGAAAAAACTTGGGAAAAATAGAAACAAAGATATGACCGAGCACCAAAGAATCAATGCCGAGTATCAAAAAATATACCAAACATAATCAAGCTCCTTTATTCATCAAGCACAAGTATGTGTCAAGTCATCCATAAGAAACTGAGTCCCTTTGTTGACTGAGCTACTCGGTCAACACTACAATCAAGCATAAATGATCCCTATAGTATAAACCGAGCCCCTTGTGTATGTAGAGTAATTTTACCAACCAAGTACCTTGAGAATGTGACCAAGTAAGGCTACTGCAACCAAGAATCTTGGTTAACACTACAACTAGAAACCACTTAGTAATGATTGAGCCACATCTCTTCCTTTGACTGAGTCCCCTAACTCCAAGGTCAAAATATTCCAACATGTAGGATTTCCAATTACCCTAAGATGCTCCTTTATTAGACACCTTAGGTGCAAAAGGATGTTCTCAATAGCTGGAAGAACATCTTTTGTGATTAAATAGATAAATCCCAAATTGGTTCTTCATATACATGTCCTCCATGTGCTAAAATTATACACACTCTCCCTTGTTCCACCTCTACTTCACCACATTCATCCTTGGTGTGCTATAGGTTTTCTTTCCATGCTGATCTCTAACCTTCTTAAAATCCTTCATCTCAACTCAACTTCCAATGCTCAAGTTACTCCTACTAATTTTGTTCATTCTAAAAAGGAATTGGGGAATGCTTCTCACCACCCATTTCAATAGTAATCACATTCTTGTCACAATCATGTATAGCCTTGAAATCATACTGCCAAGGTTTACCAAGAAATATGTAAAAACTAATCATGTCCACATTATCACAAAAAACTCGATCCATATACTACCCAATCTAACCTTCAATTAGATAATCTTCACCCCAGGTCTTGGTGCAAATTTCCTTAGCTTCAGTAATCTATCTACACACTTAGGGAAACCTTCACTCTAATACCATCTAATGTAGTGCAAGGCATGAGTATCCCCAAAAAGAAATATCCTTGCCCCCAAAAAATAACCACACAATAGAAACAAAAAATAAGATATAAGATCTCATACCAAACACAACTCTTTATTCATAAAATAATTGTTTTCATGTAATGTGTTGGGCTATAAGATTTTAATTGTTACAACCAAATACAATAACATTACAATAACAATTCTGCAAGACCCTCAAGTTCCAACCGAAACACTAGTTAGTCTAGATCCACTCTTTGGTATAAATCTCCAAGGAAGATCTAAACTTGTTCTCACAAGCTCACCAAGCAATCTCCTTGTTTCCCAAGCCTCAACTACTATCCCTTCAAAGTTCTCTCTTTTGCCACGTCCTCTTCTCCAAGCTGGATGATTATTATCCATATCCCTAAAGACTCCACAAGATCCCTTACTTATACCAAACTAAGCTATAGGTTGGCCTAATATGTTATAAAATTAAATAAACCCTTGCATTTAATGCACATTTAAACCACGAGTTTTCTTATAACAAAAATTAAATAAAATCAAATTAAATGCCAAGGTTGGCTCCCACTAGAAATGGAACATAAAAAACTCAAGAAAAATAGAAGCCAAGACATGATTGAGCACCAGAGAATCATTGTTGAGTATCAAAAAATTCACCAAACATAATTGAACTCCTTCATTGACCAAGCACCAGTATGTGCTAAGTCCTCCATAAGCAACTAGTACCTTCACCAACTGAGCACCACTAAGACATGACTGACTAATGCTACTCCAAATGAGCACCTCAATTAACACTACAACCAGAAACCACTCAGTAGTGATTGAGGCACTTCTCTTCATTTGACCAAGTCTCCTAACTCCAAGGTCAAAACACTCCAAAATGTAGGATTGCCAACTACCCCAAGATGCTCCTGCATCAGAAGGATTTGGGGGAAGCAAAAAAGATCCTTGATATGAAAAATTTCAAGGATAGGAAAAATAGGTAATTGACTCTATCTCAAACTAATTATATTTAGGAGGCATTGCAATTTTTGTCCATAGAGAATTCCAAAGCTATCATCAAACATTTTCCTAGTCATATGAAATTGACAAAAGAAATGTGTCCAAAGACACAAGAATAGGAGGATAAAATGACCAAGATATATAATACTCAAGTTTAATTCATTGTACAATATATACTAGGCTAGATATTGCACATGAAATGGGAGCCACTAGCAAGTATATGATTCATCCTAGGATTGATCATTGGAATGTAGTTAAAGGAATTCTTAGATATCTAAGAGTAACATCTAGTAAATGCTTATTTTTTGGGAGATCTACTATTGATTCACAAGGTTATGTTGACTCAAATTTGACATGTGATCTTGATACTACGTGGAGTACTACAAGCTATCTATCTATTATTGGTAGAATAACAATGAGTTAGATTTCTCGGTTATGAAAAGGTAAATGCTTTATCTACTATAGAGGTAGAGTATGTTGTTTCTATAGAGGTATCTAAAGAGATGATATGGCTTTAATTCTTCATGGGATGATTGGGACATCCATAGATGGGTAATTATTTGTTTACAAATAGCTAGAGTGCTATTCATCTTGCCAAGAATTTTGCTCTACATTCAAGACAAAGCACGTATAGTTGTGGTACCATTTCATTTATCCATATTTGGATAATGAACGGTTAATGTTGTAATGAAAGGTAAATGATTTATCTACTATAGAGGCAGAGTATGTTGTTGCTATAGAGGCATCTAAAAAGATGATATGGCTTTAATTCTTCATGGGATAATTGGGACATCCATAGAGGGGTAATTATTTGTTTACAAATAGCTAGAGTGCTATTCATCTTGCCAAGAATTTTGCTCTACATTCAAGACAAAGCACATATAGTTGTGGTACCATTTCATTTAGCCATATTTGGATAATGGATGGTTAATGTTGTAAAAGATAGATACAAGTAATAATCTAGAAGACATGTTTGTAGAGGTAGTGACAAGGGAGAAGCCTAACTCATCTTTAGGTTTGGTTGGTCTTTTAGACTAAACATAATAAACAATAGAGTCTAGGGTGGTTTTACATTTTAGTGGGAGCTACAAATTTTTTTATTAGTCTTTGAGTGGGAGGTTATTATTTTGGAGTCTAATTAGCCTCCAAGTGGGATATTATTGTGAAGTGAAGCTTAATTAGACTTAAGGGTTAAGTTTTCCCACTTTATTTAGTACAATTTTCCCCTAGATTATTTCTACAGGGGTTTGGGGATAGCACCACTATGGAGGTTTTTAAGGACAATGTCCCCAAAAGTTTAATTGACTTTATTATTGTAAAAGGTGTTGGTTGATATTTTTCTATTGGAGGACTTGTTCAAGCCATCAATTTTGTAAGTGACAAAAAATGTGTATAAAATGGCTTAGGTTTAGGGATTTAATAATGTATGATTTAGTAGCTTCTTATGACAATATTGAGTTGTAAGGGATCACATATTGTAATCATTAGATTGGACTCACACATTGGTGAATGTATCCCATAGATTGGGTCAACAACATTAAATCTTTGTGCATTGTGTTCACTTCAGAGTGGTTTTTTTTTTATGATATTGGTTATATTTTCATATTATTGTTACTTATGTCTCTCTAATCCTAACAACCAAGAGCTCAAAAACCTATTCTCCAATGTGTGCATATGATAGATGAAATGTTTAAAACATTTACTACAAGTTTACAATCTCCTTAAAATCTTGAATCTTTTTCATAGACACTGTATGCCATGCAAGGACTAAAACACCTTAGGTAAGTCTTAAAATATGAACCTATTGTTATTTAAAAAAAAAAAAGATAATAAAAACCCTCAGGAGTATTGTGAATAAAAAACATACTATCACCTAAAGATAACATATTCATATTATCAATTCACAACAACAAAACATCTAGCAGAGAAGAATAAAAAACATTCTTATATACTCTTACTCAATTTTTTGATAGAATGGTGTACATATCATTATAACTTTGATTGTTGAGAAATTTAAATGAAAAAATATGAGATAAGGAACCTTATGTTATTCATCCACACCATCCTTGGACTACAAGTAGACAATAAAAAAACTCCATAACTTGGTGCATCTAACAAACAAAAAAATACTCAAAGCCACCAAAAATAACAAGTCCACTAGTAACTCTTCTAAGCTTTTAACACTCAGAGAATAGGACACTGCAAAATTTTCATCCAACATGAATTTTATTCTATTTGGATTACGTGGATAATTTCCTTGACATTAAAATTATTACCAAGAACATATATCATATTTCCTCAACGATGAACTTTCCACAATCACAAAATCCTTAATAAGTCACCAAAACACACTCATAAAGCATATCATCAAAATCCTACTCAGAATACACATATATAAAAAAAAAAATTAATTAAGACATTTCATAAACATTGTGAAAATTCTATACCAACCCTAAACCCATAAAATCAATTGCAGGAAAATGTGGAGCTTTCTTGAACCAGTCAATACAAAATTCTAAAATGTCAACATACAACATTAATTTGAAGAATAAATGATGACACCATGGACCTAAAAAGATAGGAGTTTGAAATCAATAGAATATAAAATCTAATTATAGATAAATGTAGAGTATTCTTCTAGGAAGATACTAGATCATTTATCTAAAAACACATTCTTTAATGATCAATACACCTTAATTATTCATTAAAATATCATATTGTCCTTCATGATAGATCCATGCTTCTTATTCCATCTTAAAATGTCATTATTTTAATCCACATCTGAATAATAGTCACATTACTCCTAGTTTAGAAGGAAAATGGAAGCAATGAATTTAATAATGTAAACTAGATGAGGTGAGTTCATTAGTTAAGCATCTTAACCGTAAGACATTTAATACAAGGGAAATAAGAGCTTCTAAACATAACACTCATTATAGATCAAGTTATATTAGAAAGCCCAATTATGATGGAGGTATTCTAATTTTAAACTCAAATTATACCAAGGAAACACACAAGGAAGTCCTCTTTCATGTGATGATCATTAAATTTAGTATGTGTGATGAGAGAGTAAATTGAATTAATTGATTAAATAAAAAATAAGAATAGATCTAGGAGAAAAATATTATCAACTAGTCCAATAGAAGAAGGGGAAAAAAATATGACATGGGAATAAAGAGAAGGGAGAAAAATGACCTCACGATGTACAAGGAAAATTACCTTTCTACTTAGAAAGCTGTAGATCTTAAACTATAATAGGAAAATTGATTGTAGATTTAGAATTGAAACAAAGACCTATAGAACCCTCAAAATCTTAGATCTTCAGGTTTAGGTCAACCTAGTTGACCCATACTAGCAGTTTTACAAAAAGATAGATGTGTTCCTATATGATAGAAATAAAATTTATTCTAGATCTATTGAAATCCATCGACTATAAGTCGCCAAACTTGAATTGCCAATTTTAATAGCATGTTATTGCACACAAGAAAAAATATTTTTTTAGGGAGGGGCTTACCTTTGTGAAGTACCAACTTAAGAATAAAATTTGGAATATAAAATTATGAAAAAACATGTAAAAAGGAAAGAAAAGTGCAATGATTCACCTTACTTGATGAAACACTTTCTAGGAAGAACTTCATTATTGCTAGATGTTGTTGATGTATAATCTTAAAGAGGAATGTACAAAATATCCCCAATTGCAGTGGATCTAATAAAAAATCATAGCTCCATGGATGTAGATGTAAATAGAGGAGATATAAGATGAATTACACAATGTATATCTTGTTGGATACAATTTTTCAATTGTGTGTTGTCTTTGATGTTACACAAATGTCATATTAATTATCAGATAGAATCTACCAAGCTCAGTTGGTCAGCAAGGAAAAAGAGAAAGTCTATTGAGCTCAAAAGGTTAGCAAAGAAGGTTCACAGTGTCTACCGAGCATTTTCAGGCTTTACCTTGTGCAGACAGTTGCTACCAAGCTTTCAAGGTTAAGAAAGGAAATTCAGTTGTTACTAAGCTCACTCGGTCATCAAAGGGAAATATGGAAGAGATAGTTCTTATAAAGCTCTCATGGTTAGCAAAGAAAATTTAGTTCTTACCGAGTTCACTCGGCAGGGAAAGGATTTTGTAGATTTTGCGGTGTTAACCAAGTTAAGATGGTTAACTTAGGAAATTGTTTATGGAAGTAGTGCTTACCAAGTAGGGTCGGCCAATGAAGGATTTCATTGTTTAGTGAAATAAAGTTTATTTTTTAATGTGATATTTGTAGCTAACTGATCTATCGTTTATTGGTAAATGTAACTTGTGAATGAGCTGACTTGATCATCTGAATGGTATATATAAGAGGTCAACTTGTGAATTCTTAGTGTGTGATGGATTTGATGTGATTTAAATGTGACGAAGGACTAATTATTGTGAAAGTGAATTTTGAAGGGTGATTAGAGATCATCGAGGAGCAACAAAGCTATATTTGATTAAGGAGGATCTAATGGTGCAAAATAGAGATCTATAATCAAAAAGTTTAGTTACATCATATTCAAGTTAATTCATTGTTACTTTGTAACCATTGTAGTAGTGATTTAAAAATCTCTTAATAGAGTTGGTTTAACAGCCATTTTGTAAATACTTTAACAAGGTGACAGCTTAGTTGAATTTTTCTAAAGACCTCTAGCAAGACCACTGTTAACAGGGTGATTAAATCCTCTAATAGGGTCACACCTAATAGTGTTTATTGTAAACTTTAACAGGGTTGGCTCCTAACAAGGCTCACTTTAGAAGAATGAAAATTGGTAGCTAGTTACTTGGTGGTTTTTCATATATTGGGTTTCCACGTTAAATATGTTGTCTCTTGTGTTCATGTTATTTACTTTTGTATGCATGCTAATAATTATGAATGCTTAAAAATTAGTAACAAGTTAATCTACCAAGTTACAACATTTTTGTGATGTGTTTACTGAGTGACAATAGTAACTAGTTATTTAAGACATCAAAGGGATCATGATTTATTATTGAGGTAACTGATTCACCCCCCCTCTCAATTACTTCATCTATAATTCCAACAATTGGTATTAGAGTTCTTGGTGCTTGTAGGAAAAGATTTCAAGGATCTAAGCTAAAGATCAAGATGTCTTACAAGAGGAAAATTCCAAGACTTAACAGGGACAACTTCTTTGCATGGCAAGGATTGATGAGACTTCATCTAGCTTTTATTGGTGATTCAGGGCTGAAGTACCTTGATGAAAAATATCCAAAACCTGTTGTTACATTAGCTATCAATGATATTGCTGAAAAGAAGACTCATAATAACATGATGATAGATATTGCATCTGCCCTAAGTTATGAAGAATTCGATGACATCTAGGATTGCAAAACTACCTTTGAAATATGGAACAAACTAAAAGAGATCTATGGAGGTGATGGTAATGTAAGAAGAGCCAAAATAGAAAGTTTGAGAGGACAATTTGATTAGATGAGGATGAGAGAGGATGAAAACATAGCAAAATATGTTGAAAGAGTTAAAGCAAGTGTTAGTGCAATCGAAGCTTCTAGAGGAGATATCAAGGAGGAAATTGTTATAAGTAAAGTTCTTAGAACTCTACTTCCTATTTATGTAATCAAAGTTTTTGCAATTCAAGAAAGAAGATGTGAAGCAAATCATAAGATAAATTTAGAGGCCATAGTTGGAAGATTTACTACATTCGGGTTAGACAACTATGATAGTTATGTTCCAGTTACCAAGAACATTGAATCAACATTTGAAGTTAAGATTTCACTCAAAGTGAAAGGCAAGAAGATAAATGATCCTTAGTCAGATAGTGATGAAGAATTAGAATAGAGTTCAGACAGTGATCTTGAGGTGGTTGAAGCTTTGCTAGCAGGGAAATATTCAAGGGGCAAAGGGAAATACAAAGGTAAGGTTCCTCTAATCTATTTTTCTTGTGAAGAAATTGGACATATAGCTGCTAGGTGTCCAAATAAGCAGAACGAGGATGAGAAGAATGGTCACAAGTGCAATGGCAAGAAAGAATTCAAATCATTAAAGGATAAAGGTAAGAAAGCATGTTTCATGGCTAAAGATTCTAATGATTCTGATTATGAAGAAGAAGATGAAATTGTTTACATTATTGTAAAGGATGAATCTAATAATGATGAAGAAATGACACTCATTTCTCATGTAAGAAAAAATGATACATGAATTATAGATAATGGTTTTTCTCATCACATGACTAGTGATAAAACTAAGTTTGAACATTTGAAGACTATGATGGTGGCAGTGTGAGGTTTGGTAATAATGAACCTTGTTGCATAAGAGGAAAATGAAGAATCTCTCTAACCAAAGAACTTGTATGTGATAATGCATATTGGGTAGAAGGACTAAAACACAATCTATTAAGTGTGGCATATCTACTCAATAATGGATTCAAAGTGGAATTCATGCACAGAAAAGCAAGACTATTGGATGGCAAAGGAAAGTTGATTAGATCAGGCACTCAAACAAAATGTAACTTGTTTTATCTTGAACTTGGTGAATGTTCATGTTTTATTGCTCAAGTTGAAGAAAGTGGGTAATGGCATAGAAGGTTGTGTCATGTGAACTTTGATAACTTGGTAAAAATAAGTAAATTCAAGAAAGTAAGAGGCATTCCTAACATAAAGAAACTTGAGATTGGTCTATGCAAGAATTGTCAGATTGGCAAGATGGGAAAGACTAGCTTTAAAAGCAAGAACTATCAATCTGAAGAAATTTTAGAAATTGTGCATACTAATTTGTGTGGACCTATTGGAATTGAAAGTTATACTGGTGAAAAGTTCTTCATTCTTTTTGTTGATGATTACTCAAGAATGATGACTATCATGTACCTAAGAGAGAAATCAGAAGCATTTGAAAAGTTCAAATGGTATTTGGCCAAAGTAGAGAAGGAAATAGGCAAAAGACTAAAATGTTTGAGGTCAGACAGAGGTGGTGAATTCATTTCACATGAGTTCAATAACTTCTGCATTGAAAGGGGAATCAAAAGACAGGTTTCAACACTTGGAACTCTTGAACAAAATGGAATAGTTGAAAGAAGGAACATATCTATTATGGACTTTGCAACAACCATATTGATTGAAAAGAGTTTTTCTATAAAATATTGGAAGGAAGCTATCATTATTGCAGTTCATACCTTGAACCAAGTACAGCTAAAGAAGGCTCATTGAAAACCCCCTATGAGTAATGGTATGGCTACAAACCTAATGTAAGTTACCTAAAAGTATTTGGAAGCAAATGTTACATTTTGAAAGAATCTAGAAAAGGTAAATTTGATGTGAAGGGTGATGAAAAAATATTTTTTGGATATTCTTGCAAAATTAAAGCATATAGATGTTTGAATTTGTCTACTCACAAAGTCATAGAAAGTGCACATGTAAAAGTTGATGAGTTTGAAAAAAGAACTAAAGAAGAAAGAAAAAGGGAACCTAAAGACTATAGTAATTTTTTTTTATTGAACCTGATACATTGCTAGGTAGACCTATCATTCAGAAATCTTCTACTCTAGAGTCTTCTATAACCGAGTTGCAGGAAGTTCAAACCGAGCTAATGCTTACCAAGTTGCAAGAACCCGAGTTGCAAATAGAAGCTACCAAATCAACAGCTACTAAGCTTGAGCAACTAGAACTAGAAATAGAAGTTGAAACATAGAAGGATAACAATCCAAGTCATTCAAATGGCAAGGAGCCTATGCTGGCCAAGTATGTCAGAAAGCATCATGCACCAGATCAGATCATTGGAGATAAATCTGAAGGAACAATGACAAGAAGTAAGTTGAAAGGAAATTGTTTACTTGCTAATTTTCAACCTAGGAATGTCAAAGATGTATTAGAAAATGAAAATTAGATTGAAGCTATGAATGAAGAAATAGAACAGATAGAGAAAAATAAAACATGGACTCTTGTACCTAGGCCTAAAGAAAAAAATGTGATTGGAACTAAGTGGGTATTCAGAAACAAACTAAATGAAGATGGTAAGGTGTCAAGGAACAAAGCTAGACTAGTATGCAATGGATACTCTCAAGAATAATGTGTAGACTATGTAGAGACTTTTGCTCCTATTGCAAGATTGGAAGGTTTCAGAACCTTACTTGCAAATGCTACATACAAAGGATTCAGAGTTTATCAAATGGATGACTGGATGAAGAGGTTTACATTGAATAGCCTGAAGGTTTCATTGATCTAGACAAGAAGGACATGGTCTACAAATTACATAAAGAATTGTATGGTATGAAACAAGCTCTTAGAGCATGGTATGAAAGACTGCATAACTATCCTATTCAGATTGGTTTTCAAAGAACTAATGACAACAGTAGTTTTTACATCAAGGAAGGACTAGATAATAAGATTTTTTTGGTAGAAATATTTGTAGATGATACTTTGTTTACAGGAAATGATAATCTTTGCAAAGAATTTTCAAAACAAATGAATAAGGAATTTGAAATGTCAATGTTTGGTGAGATCAAATTCTTTGTTGGTCTTCAAATTCATCAGAGTAGGAATGGCATTTACATCACTCTATCTAAATACATCAAGGAGATACTGAAAAAGTTTGGTATGGAAGACTGTAAACTAGTTGGGACTGCTATGTGTAATGGATTGAAACTTACCAAGGATGATGAATCAAAGGAAGTGGATCAGACATTGTATAGATCTATGATTAAAAAGTTGCAGTATGTAGTACATACAAGACCAGACATTTCCCTTGCAGTAGGCATTATCGCAAGATTCTCAGCAAAACCAAAAGAAAACTACATGATGGCAATCAAAAGGATCGTGAGATATTTGAAAGGAACTGAAGATTATGGGTTATGGTATAAACTTGGAGGAAATCTAAATTTAAAAGTGTTCACTGAGTCAGATTGGGTAGGGAATTTTGATGATAGAAAGAGTACAAGTGGAGGAGCTTTCTTTCTTGGAAAGAGGTTGGTTTCTTGGAAAAGTAAAAAGTAGAACTGTACATCCCAATCCACAGCAGAGGCTGAATATGTTGCAGCAGCAATAAACTATTCAAACATTGTTTGGTTCAAACAGTTATTGGAAGGTATGAAACAAGAAATCAAAGAACCTGTTGTTATGTTTTGTGACAATACAAGTGCAATCAACATATCCAAAAATCCAGTAATGCATTCAGAAACCAAACATATTGCTATAAAGTATCACTTTGTCAGAAAATTGGTACAAGATAAGGAAATTATATTAGAATATGTCCATACAAAGGAACAAATTTCTAGCATATTCATGAATCCTTTACCTAAGGATGCATTCTTTTATCTAAGAGGTAAGTTAGGGGTCATTCCCCTATCTGAAACTCACTAAAATACAGTTTTAGTGATGCATCAATAGAAATAGAATTGAAGATGTACCAGTTGATGCAGCAAAGTAATGAAGACATTGCATATGAATTAGTACTTAAGGTACACTAGAATTTATTTTTAAGTTGTGTTGTTTTTGGCATGTGTTGTCAAAGAGGGAGAGTTTACTATCATATCTTTATGAAATTTGCAAGAAAATGAGAGTTTATGTACGAGGGAGAGATTACTATGAAAGAGGGAGATTACTGTAATGAAATATAAGAAGCATTCTATCAGAAAATACTAGTTCTCAAATTTTATTCTACTATGACATGTTGTGTTGGCATCAATGCCAAAAAGGGAGATTGTTGGATACAATTGTTCAATTGTGTGTTTTCTTTGATGTTACACAAATGTCATATCAGTCATCAAATAGAGTCTACGAAGCTTAGTTGGTCAGAAAGGCAAAAGACAGAGTCTAGTGATCTCAGAAGGTTAGCAAAGAAGGTTTACAGTGTCTACTGAGCATTCTTAGGCTTTACCTTGTGCAGACAGCTATTACCGAGCTTTCAAGGTTAAGCAAGGAAATTTAGTTGTTATCAAGCTCACTCGATCATCAAAGGGAAATATGGTAGAGACAGTTCTTACTGAGCTCTCATGGTCAGTGAAGGAAACTGAGTTCTTACCAAGTTCACACGGTAGCCAAAGGATTTTGTAGATTTTGTAGTGTTAACCAAGTTAAGATAGTTAACCTAGGAAATTATTTCTGGAAGTAGTGCTTACCAAGCAGGGTTGGCCAATGAAGGATTTCATTATTTAGTGAAATAAATTTTATTTGTTTAATGTAATATTTCTAGTCGATTGATGAATATTTTATTGGTAAATGTAACTTGTGAATGAGCTGACTTGATAATCTAAATGGTATATAAGAGGTCAAGTTGTGAATTCTAAGTGTGTGATGGATTTGATGTGATGCAAATGTGAAAGAGGACTGATTATTGTGAAAGTGAATTTTGAAGGGTGATCATAGATCATTGAGGAGCAGAAAAGCCATATTTGATCAAGGAGGATCTATTGGTGTAGAATAGAGATCTGTAATCAACAAATTTAGTTGCATCATATTTAGGTCAATTCATTGTTACTTTCTAACCATAGTAGCAATGATTTCAAAATCTCTTAATAGAGTTGGTTTAACAACCATTTTGTAAATCCTTTAATAAGGTGACAGTTCAGTTGAATTGTTCAAAAGACCTCTAGCAAGGCCACTCTCAATAGGGTGATTAAATTCTCTAACAGGGTCACACCTAACAGTGTCCATTGAAACCTTTAACAGGGTTGGCTCCTAACAAGGCTCACTTCAGAAGAGTGAAAATTGGTAGCTAATTACTTCGTGGTTTTTCCCATGTTGGGTTTTCATGTTAAATTTGGTGTCTCTTGTGTTTATGTTATTTACTTTTGCATGCATGCTAATAATTATGAAGGTCTAAAAATTAGTAACAAGTTAATCTACTGAGTTACAACATTTTTGTGATGTGTTTACCGAGTGACAACAGTAACTAGTTATTTAAGACATCTAAGGGATCATGATTTATTGTTGAGGTAACTGATTCACCCCCCCTCTCAGTTACTTCATCTATAATTGTAGCATATCTACTCCCTTGATGACATACATAAAGGTAGATCTTGAAGAGAAAATGCTTAGAAAGGATCCCAAAATCTTGAAAACACCTTGAATGCTTGATTAATTGCCTTGAGATTTTAATAAATTCCTTAAATCTATTAGAGTAAGTATTAATTTAATTATATTGATTAAATTAATTTTACTTCCTTCTTAATATTTCCCTTTCATGCATTAGTGACATTTAATAATTATATTAAGTATTAAATATTTACCTATTAGGGTTTCCATTTTAGGTTTTGATCTCCTTTTATAAGGATTGGCCTATTTTCTAATTATTTTTGTCTAATAATATATTCTTTAATTTTTAGAGCCAAACCCTTGTTCTTTTCTTTTCTCTACTTCTCTATGATAGATTCTTGCATGTATATGTTCTTTGAATTTGTATTGTTCAAATTCGACATGGTACAAGAGAAAGATCTACTATAACTTACTTAGGTCTCAAAGCTATCAAAGAAACAAGGGTTTATGTGGATCAAACTATGAATTTTTGATCTTTTTTTAATTACAATAGGGGGTTGCAACTTTTTGGTGCACTTTGAGCTCAAGTGAACCTCATTTTTTAGTTCGTAGCACCCAAAAAACCCTATTTTGATGTAAGACACTCCCCATTTGGGCTTTGTTTCTCTAGGACACAATTTATTTTTACCCCAAGCCATGAACAATTCTTGAGGTAGTAATTTAAATTTTGATGAAAAATAAATTAAAAATACTTGATAGAAAAATGCATGCTTTCGAAAAAAATAAAGTTTTGAAAAGCACTTTGAGAAGTGCATGCATTATTTTTTTCTCAAAAAAAATACTATTTAAAAGTGAATGCTATCCTTCAAAGAGTTGAGATCAGCATGGTAGACATGCTCAAAGATGACATCTATGTATGATGGTACATGAGCCAAAATTTGACGGCCTTCAAATTGTCATTCATTTAAGTTCTTTAAAAAATCATAAAGAGTAGTCTTGTGTTTTTTGGCCATACCTTGGGCACATGATGTCAAAATTGTGCAAATGAGGTACTATGAGAAATATGATTATGATAATTGTCCAATGGTGTAGATTTGATCTTCTAATTTTTCCATTTTAATCTCTATTTTTATAGTCAAAGTCAGAAGTTCATTTTTGCACTTTGGGAGGCATATCTTTTGCATTCTAACTATGTTTTCTGCCAATGTAAAGGCATGGTAAATTTCTTGTTGTGCTTTATCTTGATCCATGGTTATATTGATCATATATTTCTCTAGGTACATAGGCTCTTTTCATAAGGATTTATTTATTTTTCTTCCTATTCTAGGTTTTAAATTACTTCCAAGATTTTTTTAATTTTTTTGTATTGTAGGGAGATAGGTTTCTTTCTTGATTCTATAATTTATACCAGAAAACTAGAAATTAATAAAAAATAAACTGTTCTAAAAAAATGGTTGAGATCTCTTCTTCTCTAGAACTTCTTAACTTGCCAAGCTTTAATACATGGAAAGCACCATGACACAACTTCTTCCTTCAAAAGGGTTGCGGTATTGTTTAGATGCAGTGCATCCAATTTTAAAGAGATCATTTGAGGTTATGAAACACATGAAGAAGATGGATGAGGTCATGGGTTTGATTTCTATGCATGATTTAGATAACATATTGTTGTGTCTTAATGGGTGTAATACTTCTCAAAAAATGTGGGCCAAATTATAGGATTTATTTTGCACCATCAATGAATTTAAATAACTTCATCTTGAGGCTGATCTTACTTCATTAGTACCTAATTATTTTCCCTCCATTGAGGACTTTTTGATGATAAAAAGACATAGATCTTTGCTATAGATTTGTGGGAAGAACAAGATTTAAAAAGACTATATTTACCTAATTCTTTCTAAGCTTCATGGAAACTTTTAGATTTTTTCTTCTACCTTTCATTCTGCCATGGATTTTTTGGGTCCTCAATTTAGCATGCCATCATTTGAGCTATTTTGAGATCATTTTACTTGAGAGAAAACTAAGCTCTCTCAGTGGATTAAAGAATCATGTATTGGTAGCTTAGACATCTTCCAGAAAGAAGGAGAAGAAACCAAAGGCACAACCTTAAGAGCCTTAGATGGATTTTACTACTTCTCTCTTCTGAGGCCCACCTTCTATAAAGGGAGAAAAATAAAAGATAGAAAGACTCAAGTTCTAATTGTCAAAATACCAATCATGATGAGTCACATTTATATGAGAAGAAGATAGATGGATGTGCAAAATAGGTTTCAAATTTGACTTCTCTTCTTCAAAAAAGCAACATTGATATTCCTTCTACTTCTTCTCATAGGTCTTCTTCATCAACATATCAGTTAGATTGGCAATCCATAAGAAAGGGTCATGCATTATGGGTGACCGCAAGAAGTTGGGTCACAATTCCACGAAAGTCAGATTCGCAGAATTGTACTTCTCAGAAACAGGTACCCAATTTTTTAAAAATTGGGTACCTGTTTCTAAAATTACGCTTCGAGCACCCAAGCTGAATTTTAAAAATTGAGTACCCGATATTTAAAATGGATCGGGTGCCCAAGCCACTTAACTATTGGGCACCTTCCTTTTTAAGAATCAAGTACCCGATTTCTTAAAAATTGGGTACCCGATTGCTTAAAAATTGGGTACCTGATTTGTAAAACTTTTATATAGTGCTTTTTTGGTGTTTTAGAGGTCATTTTCATGACCTCAAAAATGGGAGCCCAATTAGAGACGCATACGGGAGCTCATTTCTTAGCCCTACCGACTACCCCCTTGCTGCTAGTTTTTGATACACAGGTATTTTAATATGTTTTATATTATTTTACTTTATTTTTTTCAATTTTCAATTTAATATGTATGTTAATTTATTATTTTTTCACTTTTCATATGTACGTAAAATTGTAAATTTACATTGTTAATGAACTTAAATGTTTAAATTTTTGTATTTGTTAATTAAAATATAGTTTCATAAATGTTTATTAAAAAAATTATTATTTTAGATGTTTTGAAATGTATTTAGTTTATGTATTTATTACAATGTTGAATGATTAGATTAGATGTAAATTTATTTTTTAAACATGTAATTTTACAAATAAATATAACCTCGACCTAAAACCATATAACCTCGACCTTGTTTTAACTATAACCTCGACCTAAAACCATATAACCTCGACCTTGTGTTAACTATTTAACCTTGACCTAAAACCATATAACCTTGACCTTGTTTTAACTATAACCTCGAGCTAAATTTATTTTTTAAACTATAATCTCGACCGAACCATATAAATAAAACCCTAAACATATTATAAAATACTTAATCACATAACAGCCGGCCAAGGGATCCAAACAAAAAACTTATAGTATTTAAAATGATTTTACTTAAATTGTATTGTACTTTGTTTCATGGATCGAAAATGGATGATGTAAACTATTTTATAAATGTATATTCTTTCAGCCTTTCATACCCTGTGACATGTATAGTGGATAATTGTGCATTTCGAATTAATTTGCCAAGTGGCATTTGGAACAAATGTATATAAATTATTTAAATGGATTGAACTGAAGTAGTTAAAATGAACTTTCATGTGGACATGTTATTTATTTTACTTTTAGTAGTTTATAATTATTTAAAAATGAAATGTAAATGTGCTCATTAAGGAATGCAATCTCTTATGTTTTTTATAAATGTAAATTATTGTGTGTATGTTATTGCTTGCTTGGTAAAACTTTTGATTAGTTCTTTGGATCCCTTGGCTGTGCATCATTTAGGATTAGTTCTATAATGTCAATTTGTATTGAATTTAACTCTAATCATAACCCTTACTATCATCTTAACCTAAGTAATCTTAATTTGCTAAAACCTACACTAGGTAATATATAAATAATTAACTAACTTTCCTATCTTACCTTGAGTGCTAATTTTATAAATGTCAAACCCTAAGATTGAAAGGTAACCTTGGCCCTTAACTAATTAATAGTATACTTATAAACCAAATTGAATTAAACTGTGATCATAAACCTAATTATATATCCCAACTTAAGAGTAGAAACCTTGAATTTAACCTTAAAAATCCTTTCCCCAACCATTGACCAAATTGAACCATTACCCTAGAAGATTGAACCAAGTTAAATGTTGACCTTAAGACTAAACCAAATCACCCTAAACTAGAACTCAATAATATATTGAACACTTTAAAACAAAATTCAAACCTAACTTTTTTGAATTAATGTTTGTTTTTAATCTAAAAGCTCTAACTATAATTCTATATCTAAAACCAAATTTAGCACTTTAGAACTTAATTCAATTTATTAACTCTTGTCCTAATTGAAACCTAAGCATGTAAACCTAATCCTAAAACTAATTAAACATTGATATCAAGGTCTCAAAATGATACATCATAAAAAAATTAGAAGAGACTTAAACGAATCAGGCATCTAATTAACCCTCCCTGACCATCAAGAGATGGAGGTGTCCACATCAGTGTGAGTAAGAGCCCAGACAAGACCCTTAGACGAGTAGCCTAAATGTTTATTACCTTTGTAGAATGGAAGGCCACATAACAAAATATTGCGTTATTCTATAAAAATAAATACCCACCCCCTAGTGATATATATAGTAAGATCTTTTTCCTAATTTTACTATCAATTTTTTTGGTTAGAAGACAATGATAGTTCAAAATGATTTAGAAGATAGGGTTAAAATGAGAACCATCATTCCTAGAGTGAAGATGCATTATTCCAAGTGATAAACCCATTTCTATCATAAATCAACTCCTCCATCCAAAAAATTAGTAATGAGAAATCCCTACGTCAAGTAATCAATGGAGGGCTCATAAAATTGATCAAGTGATCAACAGAGGGCTCATAAAATCCCTAGGTCAAGTAATCGATTGATCCCCAAGGGGAGATAAGAATCTCATTAAAAATTAGAGACAAGACACTCCTAAATGCGTATCATACAAAATAATTATTGCCAAGGTCTTAGCCTCTAGACTATAAGATATCCTACCCAAGATCATTAACCCTACACAAAAGTGTTTTGTTAAGGATATTTATGCATATTGGAGAACTTGATAACCTATTGGAAGACTTTGGATTGAGAAATATTTCTAGGATAGAGTGTAGGCATGCTCAAGTAATTGATTATGAAAATGTCTACAAAAGGGTGGAATGGAGTTTCACTATGATGATGTTGCAAGCCCTCCATCCAATATTAAATGTCAAATGGTGTCCTCTCTTATGATTGGTGTCAAGGTTTTAGTAAAGAAATTAATGGGGTTAGATCATAATTTTTAGGACTCTCTAGATCAATTATGAAAGGGTGTCCTCTTGCATCCTCTTTATTTTTTATTGTTGAACATTGACTCATTACATTATCTCCTTAGAGATAACCAGTTGTCTCTAAAAGTTAGAGGATCTACTCTAGAAATAATTAATAAGTATCTAATGTACATAGTTTTTTGATAATATATTTTTATTCTTTTTAAGCTAGAAGATTGCAACATGAGTCATTTAATGATCAAATTGGACCTCTTTTCTTTGTATCTGGTAGTAAGATTTATGTCTCTACATCTATCTTATTGGGGCTAAATATTGAGTCCCCTACTTTGTGTAGTAAATATAGTATTGGATGGAGATTTCATAATTAAGTAATTAGGTACCTAGGGATTCCATTTTTAGTAAACCCTAACATATAAATGAAATGTGTCTTTATATAAACAAGAAATCTTTGGAAAACCCAACAACTAGAACTCTAATTATCTCACTTTGGTTGGTAGAATTCAAGTATGTTAAAATATTCTCTCCTTGAATATTGGGTGTAAGTTTGTCTTCTTCCTGCTCATTTTATTTAAATCAATTTGGTCTTCCATATAAATCTATTAGGACCATTTCGTGGATAGCCAAGGGATTACTTTGGCAATAAAATGGATAGCCAAAGCTTCATAAGGTAATGAATTATGGATTATGATTAGAATTAGGATTATTATACATGGTTAGGGATAGTGTTCACATGTAAATTAGTTCATTACCTGACATGATCTACACTTATACTTTGCAAGAAGGTTTTCAACTTGGTGCCATACTCTATTTTTGAGATCTTCTGAAATTGCTTTTGTAAGAGATGTTTATGTCAATACTTGTATATGTACATAATATGATGGTGCTTGCCCATACATATACACTCAATATACTTTACACATTATATGCAACTTCTTATATTTTCACCTTTACATCTTTTCCCCCTTTCTAATGTAAATGCCAAAGGTGAATTTTAAATGGTTATTCCAAAATGTGACAAGAAGTCAGAACATACCTTTAGAATTAGTGCCATTGTCTTTTCCCAGTTTTCTTGTAACATCTTATTTATGTGTAATGTAATCTAAACTTCTACTGATAATTCTATCATCTGATCAACAATGGAGAAATTTTTAGCATGTGCACTATGACATGAGTGTTTTCGACACCTTTCTAGAGAATATTTTTTATTAGCCAACTAATTTTTGTAGAACTTCATATGACCAGGTTTACACCAATAATGCATAAGTTAAGTTTTAGATTTTGATTCTTTGAAGAATCATGAAGTTTTTCGTATCCTTTCTATATAGTAGAATTGTCCCCTCATTCCCAAAAGCCCCAAAATTCCCCTCATCCCTAGGTGACTTAGTTAATGGGGATGCCTATTTTAAGTGTTGAGATTTTTACTTGAGCATTTTTGACACTTTTCCAAGAAATTTTTTTGATCAGCCAACTGATTTTTGTAGAATTTCATGACCTACTTTACAACAATAATGTCATGTGATAGATTTTATATTCTTTGAAGAATTGTGAAGTTTTTTCTATCCTTTCTATATATAGCATAATTGTCTTTGCCTTTGTCATTGGTATTTAATGTTTTTTCATGTTGGATGTGTCATTGTTAATAGAAAACTACTTATGTTAAAAAGAAGATAATAGTTAGGATTCAAACTACAATCATAAATATTTTTTAATCAATTCATAATTCTATCTCTAAGCTTTCATTAGATAATTGTAACCTTAACTCTCATCTTAGGACCATAATAAATATTCGATACAGGTAAATATAATTGTAACTAAAACCATAATCCTAGGTAAGTTCCCTAACATTAAAGGATCCCAATCATTATAATAGTCTTAAGATTAGCCATCATGAAAACTATTAACATAACAAAATTGTAAACCATAACCTTGTCATAATCTTAACTTTGTTTCATCCCGAGACATGAACATGTATAATCCATAATGAGTTCATACTTAAAAATTTAGTATTTAATGTTTAATTTGACTTAAGTGTTTAACTTTATTTCTAATTTAATTGATATAATTTTAATAAAGATATGCGCATTTATATAGATCTAGTTGATAAATTTTAGATTTAAATTTTATTAAATAGTAATTTTGTCATACATGTATTATGTTTTGATGTATTTTTGATGTGTTTTATGTTTTATGTTGTTTAAATATATATGCAAATTATATTTGATGGACTCACCGCCACAACCTCCCCCTCCCATACCCCCATCTCCGCCACCTGCATCTCCACCTCCACCTCCACCTCCACCTCCACCCCCACCCACACCTCCACCACCCACCATGGATAAGCTCCACGAGACCATGAGGTGTAACCTCAACGACCTCATGAGTGATATAGAGGCTATCCGACGTGAGAGGCACACCCCCCCCCCCCCCCTCACCTACTATGTCTTGCAGATAGCATGCAAGGTGTGGTTGACTCCATTCATCATTTTTATTTAGACATCAATTCATTTAGATCATGGAGGGAAAGCATGCATGCCTTCTACTCTGATGGCTTATCGTATACAGAGGTTTATAACCTACATATAGGTAAAGGAAATTTTATACATTATTTTGTAAACCCTAAGATGGGTGAACCAATTAGTGAGAAGAAGCCTCACATTTCCATTAGGTGGTGTACACATTCGCGCATAGCAGCACATTTTTGGGAGCGGAGGTGGATGGTATTTGACCATCCACCACATGCTAATCATGAGGTGCCCATGTAATTCCTTAAGAATTTATGCGCTGAGTTTGAGTTGGGTTTGAAACCCAACTATTTTGATATGAAAGCATTTTAGGGGGTTGGTAGAGGGATGCCTCAGGATAGGCCTAGGGCAAATCTGAGTGATAGAACGAGAAATCGCAGGTGAGCTAAGCCCCCTGTACCTCTTCCTGCACCTGTTGTGCCTACTCCTCACCATCATCATGCGATTTCATCTGCTTTTACCCATTTGAGTGCCCTTTCGAGCAATTTAGTATAGCAGTGGACGCAGGCGGTACATGCTCCTCCACTTGGACATGTTTGTACTAGCTGTGGAGGCATATGCATAGGCCCCCAGAGTGATCCTGGTGCTGCTCACGATGGCCATTATGCTGAGGGTGAATATTTTCATGATGATGTATACGCTGCCCATGGTGATGGTAGTGACGAGATAGACGTGTCATCATTTTTTGACCTCATGCAACAGGGAGAGCCTCGAGAGAGTCAAGAGCAGCAGGTAAAATTTTAATTTCAATATAAATGTAAAGTGCACATAATTATTTACTTTCTACATATATGTGTAATTGTATTAACTATATTAATTTTTACTTTTCAAATAACAGAGGATGGATGACAGTGTTCCTCCTAGGAGGCAGTATAGTCTTTTTTTGAGACCTATAGATGTTGGCATCCCTTATACACTATGCACTTTGAATTAAACTGTAAAAATGTACATTCAAATTTGAATTTAATAACATGTGCTCATATGTTCTTTTTATTTTATTTTGTAGGGATTGTCTGCATCTACACATACTGATGTTGGTACAAGTCCTACTCCAGTTACCACTAAGGCACAACCTCAAATACATGCGGTATGAACTTTTGATTGAAGACAAATAATTTGTATTATTTTTATGTATGTACATTATTATTAACTTATAATCTAAAATTTTTTGACTCACATTTATATGTATTTTATGTATTTTGATTTTACGAACAAGAGCATGGATATCATACTCATCCATACAAGCCTCGGTATAGTCTATTTTTGACTCCATCTTATGATTATCGTGCTAGCATACCTGTAGACACATCTGTGACATTAGCTACCACTCAGGTATGATATATACATGATATATACATGTTTAATTTATAGTGTATAAAAAATGTAGTGTACAAATTATGTACTTTGTAATTATATTCATGTATATTTAATTTTGACTAAACGTTTATGTATCCATAATTTTAGGAGTACGTCACCACGAGTGTTGCTAAGAGCACAGGACTTAGCCAGATGGAGGTACCTACATCATCATTTGAGGTCAGTATTGTGATTTATGTACATAATGTATAGTTCATTATGCTCTAAAATCAAATTAAAAAAATGTATGTATTGTAAATTATAGGACCTCACCACTGCTGCATTTGGTAGTTTTGACAGTGTGCCTCCTCCCGTTACTGAGGGACACCCATCTCACGTGGTATAATTTATTTTATTATGTAGTGAATATTTAATTTATTTGCAAGCTAGATTTTGAGACTCATTTCAATTAAGCAAGTACATGATGAGACGTGCCTCCTGTTACACAGGGTGACACATCTACCTCACAGGGTGTCCGACATGACAAGACGACTCATATTACACATGATGATCCATCTGAGTCCTCTTCGCATGGAGCAAAGAGGACATTTGATCAGATAGATTAGGTCTTGTTGGCACCTATATATTGTGTTTATATATATATATAATTTATGATGTATGTACACTTTGTGTTAGGATAGTTAAAACTGTATGTTAGACCATGTACTATTTTTTTATGATTTCTTATCATGCTTGTGTATGTAGTACATATATTACTATGTTTCACCATGTTTTAAGTATATTCAAACCATTTTCTTTATTCTAACATATTTTATTCATGAACATATGACACATTTTGTAAGTATATATGCAAGATGAACAATAATTTTAACTATCTATAGAGCATTATTGGATAAATATCACATCAAATTTATGCATTGAGATAATTCATACAAATAAAATTGACCTACTCGATTAAAAAATGTATTAATAACATACCTAACAATGTATCATAAGTGATCTTAATGTGTTGTTTGGTAATGTAAGACTCGTTATCACCTAATAAGACCTATTATGTGGTAGTAAACATATGAATACCTATCATAACGTATAACAGACATAATGACTTATTAGGATTTCCATGTCCCCTTAAGACACACATGTATGGATAACGTACCTAACAATGTACATCATGTAAGCGATCTTAATGTGTTGTTTGGTAATGAAAGATATAATCAATCAATGAATACAATGAGTAATGATTTTTAAATTATCATGTGCAAGTCACTTGTTTTTAATATTACAATCAATAGTAATTTGAAACTTCAAACAAACATTAATTTAAACATGCTTGAATGTAAAAGTAATAGAACGAAATAGGAGGTCATTACTTAAATTGACAATTAATTTATAATAATTTATCAAGTGCACATACCTTTAACTTTCAAATAGAAGTAAACTCTCATTTTTGAATTAGTTTGTACAACATATTTCACAATATATGTAAGACAATGTCAATAATATATTTATAGTTCACTGAACTCATTTGAAACATAAAATTGGTTGAACACATCTCTTCAAATGAGGTCCTGTAAAATAAAAATGTAAAACAAAAACACACATGTTAATAAACACATAAATTAATATTCAAGGTATTTGAACTATGTAAATATATATGTGTAATTTGTATGTACTTACTATGTGAAATTTCACAAGATGTTGATGTTCGATCCACTTTAACACTTAAATTTGCATAAATTGTAATTGAGATCTGAATAAGAGGTATATAAGTTCTTTAAATTGGTATTGAAAGCATAAACATACATGTAATTAAATTATATAGGTACATATATATAAAAATAATACAATAATGGAAAAACTTACATGTGTTTGATTTAAATGTAGTCATCCCACTGTACCATCTGCATCCTCTCTCTTTTGCAATGCATCTATGATTTTCTCATGCTCATCCATTGAAATTGTCCATAATACCTTATTGGCAGGTCTCCCTTTGTACCTTTCTAATTTGATATTTTTTGCCACAACCAAATGAGAATAGTATAAAATCTTCTTTTCAGTTTGGTAGTCTTCAAATGCTGGCAAACCAGTTCTTCTTGTTAGGTATCTACATAGCGAGGTACCAGCTACAACAACAAACTCAATTGGATACTCAAAACCATCATCGCCTACTTGATGACATGTCATTTTTTTCTTAGGTTCCACACATCTAACTAGCCAATACTCAGTCTGTTCATCATTATCACTAGGTGCAATAATAGCATAAACATGTCCTACAAGATAAGATAAAGTATAGAAACACTTTAATCACTCATGTACATATGCAAATTATATAAATTGAAGCATGAGATCACAAAAAAATCTAATTAACTTGTGCATACTAGGTTCTATTAGGTCTGAAATACGATCATAGTCTTCTGATGCAAAAGTAACATTCTTTCCTTCATTTACTATATCATCTTCAAAATGTGTGTCAGTAGGTGCTAATGATCTTTGTTGCCAATCTTCAACCCATTCTATATTCTCACATTCTTCCCATTCACCTGCAAGACAAAATTGACAAAAACAAGCAAGCTCCCTAATGCATATAGTCCAAGTGTTAGAATCTGAACTCCTAAATGAATGCCATTTAGCTAAACCACTAATTTTATCACAATCATATCTTGAAGGGATATTATTTTCTTCAACTAGGTAGAAGAAATGTTTGATTGTAGAGTTTTAAGTTGATCCCATGTATAAATATTTGTTACACCATTCGACAATCTCATGTGCATTTTTGAATTTAGCTCTTTCCTCAAATTTTAATTGCTCTTTACTAAGGGCTCTCTTCACACATGCACCAGCACCATCATGTTCTCCTTTACCATGTCCAACCTCAAAAAAACTCCACACATATTGGATGCTAGTTTGCTTATGTGTCCTACTCAACCAATAGAACATTCTAGCATTCTTGAATTGTCCTGTACAATTATCTGACCATATCCAATGTTGTGTCATTTGAATTTGTCTCTCTTTTAAATGATCATAAAAGACCTTGAAACAATATTGGACAAACTCAGATGAATGGAGTTTATTATCACTTAAATAAAAATGGTGCTCTCTCAATATGTTTTATCCTCCTCTGTACTATCAGGTGCATGCCTATAAACTATATGAACATAAATTGTTACTTGCACTGAATTGTAATATTGTGGTTGTACCTCTTCTTGTGGTGCAAGTGTGTCGTTCTCTGCAAAGTCAACAACTGAAAGTATAGTACCAATTGGAAATGTATTCTTACATATGCGAAATTGTCCATCAAGCCATCTAGAATATTGAGAGTCTTTAACATATTTTAGTATGATCACACTCTTAAACTCATCCATAAATGCATGACAACTAACTTTATCTATAACTAGATCACACCTTCTTCCAAACTTCCCATCCTTCAATGGATATTCAATAGTTTTGAATATTTTTACCTCAACTAATTTTTTTCCAAAAGTAGTCAAAGCATTTTCATGCAAACATTCATCTAACAAAGAAAGATTGCCGCACATATCACATGTACTAGAAAGACATGCATTGAAAAGAGAGTATTGATCATTAGGTGGCTTACAAAACAAACCTGATATGAAATCTTTTATAGTTTGAGGTGGTATTTTTATACCACATTCTTGCAACATTTCTTTACTATGCATGGTACCATGTATAGATTGAAATACATCATAATGGTAACGAAATTGAATATGAGTTTTACAAAAACATGTGATTCTTTCCTTGTTAATCCTTACATACGATGGTTTACACTTTTCAAAAGATCGTTGACTAATGGTAATATTTAATACCTTACCATCTACAAATTTTTTAAACAATTCAGTTTGAGTCATGTCCAAAAGGTGTTTAGGATGTGGATCATGTATTTTTGACCCAATTCTCAATTTAAGAGCATCTCTTGAATTAGGTGATACTCTTGTATTATCATGCAAAAAATTTTCAATCAAACTTTTGATTTCACTGGTAAGTTTCATATCACATCTGGGGAGTCTACCACTAGAAGTCCATACAATATTTGTTGTATTACATTCAAAGTTAACCCTTCTCTTTACAGCTCTTTCTAAAGTCTTACAATTCACATTAAGATATCCACTTATGTTGGTAATCAATCTTTTGTTAGATGTTGATTTGTTAACTAAAGCTGTTGTTATTGCTCGTCATGCTGCATTCTTATCTTTAGACTGACTTCTCTTTTCGATAACATCAAAGGCACTAGCAACAGTGGATACAACTATTTTTAAAGACTCATTTTTATTCTTGGGTTTTGCATACATTCCCAACCTTCTCATTACTTTTCGCATTTTAGACATTTTAATTAGTTGCAACATTAGCTGACATTGAAACCCAAATTTCTTATTATAAAAAAAATGCCCATACAATCTATTAGCATGTGTCCTAATTTGTCTCCATGAAACCAATCCCTCAAGATTATCTAACACATCATTAGGAATATGAAAATTATGTTCAGACACTTTACTATCATCCTAACATGTTTGTTCAGTAGTTGGTGTTTCTATGTCTACATTCATGCAATTTTTATTTTCAAACACTTTACTATTTTTACTATTATTTGGGATTTGAATATCATTTTCAAATTTTCTTGGCATTTCTTTTGGGGCAGGCATTTCAATTGGAGTGTTCTCGTGAAGAAAATCTAAGTCATTTAAATCGTAACCTGCTTCTAAAAAATCACCAAATCATCACGAGAGAAAATTCGAGGGTTTGTAGACACCCCTGTATTGAACGCATAATTAGAATGTGCACCTAAATTTTCTTGTATTGGGTTCTCTTCTTTGACTTCTTCATCCATCATGGTATCTTCAATGTCTTTCTCCTTTGAAACATTGTTCAAGTCTCTAATTCTCTGTCTTCTCTCTCGTTGATGTTGTGCTTCATTCTCTTTATTTGCTGCAATCTCCTCATCTGTCAGAACTCTTGCTTTCTTCTTTCTTCATTGTTTTGATCTCATGTTTGCACCAGTTTTGAATTTGAATCAGTAGCCTGCAAATTGTATAAGAGGACTAGAAAATAGAATAAGCGTGGCAGAATTCAGTGTTGCAGGTTGAAACTATTGTTCAATCATTTCAATCATTGAAATTAGGTCAGTGGGGCAGCTTTGGGACCCAACAGGTACATCAAAAATGGGTACCCGATTTCTTAAAAATTGGGCACCCGATTTTTAAAAAATTGGGTAGCCCAATTTTTAAAAAGTTGGTATAACGGTTTAAAGAAATCGGGCACGCAATTTATGAATTACAAATCAGGTGCCCGATTCCTGAGACATGAGCAGGAATTTGGCATAGCTCCCAACTTTTGCATGGAATTTTGCCTTGGGGAAAGGCATGGCATAGGCTTGGTCCCACCAAGACATGCCTTTGTAGTCCTTTTTTTTTCTAAGGCATTTAATTGACAATTTCTGATATTGTCATACTTTTTTTATAGTCATTCCTATTGAATTTTTTGACAAGACAAAAACCCATTATAGGTCTTACTGTTCTGATTTCAAAAATGTAAATTTTATAGTGTTATTAGTTTATTTTCTATTTTTCCATTATTTATTAATCAAAACTATCTTCTAAACATTAAAAAGTGACATTCACTAAAACTTTAATAACTTTTTTATTTTATAATTTTTCTTAAATTAATTTATATGTCATCAATCTACATATAATTCTTTTGATGTTCAAAAAATTTTTTTTGAAAAAAGTGAGATTTTGATCAAATTATGTGGTCTGTACACGAGAGGTTTTAAAATTTACCTTTATAGCCAATTAATAATTAATAATAAAAATATTATTCAATAAAAAATTAAGAAAAAATATTGTCATGAATCTTAGGTGTATTAGGTAACTCCCTTTAAAAGGATTTGAAAATTTCATTTATTTGTGTCAAATTATGGTGTTTGTACACGAGCATGGTATGGTCCTTAAACAGGCATTTTGAAAAAGTGGTTTTTAAAGATCCATACCAAAAAAATAATCTGTCATATGGGTGCACAAATAAATTACATATTCAAAAACTAGATTCCGAACACTAAAAATTTGATTTCTAGAGTTTTTTAATATTCAATCTCTAAATACCTCAAATTTTGACATCAATTGACAAAAAATTTCAAAAACAGGAAAAACAGTTCCACTTTTTGGCCAAAAGTGACACCCAACTTCTTGCACTAACCCTTATGTGAAACAACTACTCTACATTCTTCTATATGACTATTTGATTCAAGTGCTTCACATAATATGGTATCTTCTTAGGATTTTTTCTCTTCTTTTCAGGGGTCTCCTAATCCATACATTTTTATAGGGAACAACACTATTATGATTGTATATAAGAAATATTCTATTGACATTGATAATGGTGCATTCTATGATGTACTATGTGTTACATATTTTTCCTCTAACCTTCACTCTATTTATCAGATTACTCATAATAGGACATGGAAGACAATTGAGTTCACACAAGATTTAGTGCATATGATAGATAGTGAGACATGTAATACTATTTCTAAAAGTTTTGTTAATCATTCTTCCTACTTGTACTCTTTCTCTCATTTTGTTCCACCATCTCCATTAGTAGATACATTCTCTCTTTCTTTATGAGACCAATGTTATGACTTCTACAACTCTACCTCATGTTCAAATTCCATATGTTGCACATGATTACTCTTCAAAATTGTCTTCCATTACAACTCCATTCATTGAGCCACCTAATACAACTTTTAAGGATATATCAAAGGACATCCATCTCCTCTTGAATGGTAGATTCAATACACATGTTATCACACCTCCATTGGAGATTCCATTGCAGGAATCTCATGCATTCTCCTTTGAGCATCAACTAGGACTTCCATGTTTACCTTATATTCACGAGTTTTATCTTCCTTGTGCACTACCTTTGATTTTTCCATTTTGGAGCTACATTGGTTTGATCATCAGCAAAAGAGTTCTACCATTCTTGGGGGGGGGGGGGGGGGGTGGGGGGGTGGATTGTTGCTATGGAGTCCTGAACCTCTATGATGCGGGGTCTCATTGTACTTATGGTTTTGGGAGAGTCTTTTGAGACATATCATTTGTAATTTCTTTTCATCTCTTTTTAGAGTAGAGTTCTTCCCATGTGGTTTTCTCTATTTACCCACTTTTCATAGATTTGGTTGTGATTGGGTACCTCATCATACCATGTTGCTGGGACTAGAGTTTTCTTTTAGCATAGTAGTTCCTTTTCTATCTCTCTTGCATTGTTTGTAGCTACATTGTTGCTCATCTTAAAGAGGGGGGTGTATGTTAGAGTAAAGTATTAATTTAATTATATTGATTAAATTAACTTTACTTCCTCCTCAATATTTCCCTTTCATGCATTAGTGATATTTAGTAATTATATTAATTATTAAATGTTTATCTCTTAGGCTTTTCCATTTAGGTTTTGATCTCATTGTATAAGGATTGATCCATTATATATTTTCTCATTCTTTTTTTTTTTATAATATATTCTTGCACATCTTGAAGAGCCAAAACTCTTATACTTTTTTTTTTCTCTACTTCTTCGTGATAGGTTCTTGCATGAAGGTGTTCTTTAGGTTATTTGAATTTAACTTGATCAAATTCTACATAATCTTCTTTCTTGAGTGTCATTCATGCATGTATTGATGTATTTATATATGAAAATTAAGTGCTCAAGATTCCTTCTTTATTATGTTTTGGGATAAAAATAAATCAAGCTGACAGGGTCACTAGATTTTCCAAATTAAATACCAAAGAAAAAACTAGCACCAAGACCAAAAATGGCCAAGGAAAAAGTTAACCTAGAAGACCTATACTAGTGTAGGTTGACCAGGTTAGCCTATACTATGGTAATCCCAAGGAGAGATAATTCAAAGTTCTCAAAAAATAGAGAGAGAGAGAGAGAGAGAGAGAGAGAGAGAGAGAGAGAGAGAGAGATAGGAGAGAGAGAGAGAGAGAGAGAGAGAGAGAGAGAGAGAGAGTTCTTTGAGCATAAATTCATACAAAGACCATAAAATCACCAAATGTTAGGAGCTAGAAGGTCTTAAATTATGGGTGCTTCCATCCTAAGATGGTACATTTAACCCTCTCTTTAGTGGAATTATGATCCTACCTCAAATTCAAGGCAGGTAGATAAAATAAAAGAGTTAATATTATCACAAATAAAGAGACAAATAAAATTCCAAGCCCCCAATAGACTTGAGACTTTGCCAATTCCAAAATCATTAGGTATGATATATTCATAATGAAATAGTGAAAATATTATTATAAAGATAAGTTGTTTCAGACTTCATAAATGAAAGGTTAAAGACTCTATACTTTCCAATAAATTTGGTGTGAAATATAAGGATTTCTAATCATATTATGAGAGAGAACTATAGGAAGGAGTATCATTATTAGATTCTTGATCTTTTTTTTTTTTTTCCAACATTCAAACATCAATTTAGTTTATTATCCACATGAAGATCATACATCACACTATTTTAGATAAAATTGATTTTTTTTATGAAGAGTTGATGCAAGGCCAAAAGGAAAGTACCAAGGTACTCTTTCTAGAGTTATACATTGAAGAAACAATATTAAATAAACCATAGGAAAGTATATTGATTCCAAATTCCTTCAACATGCTAGGCATAAGTCCTACCTAGTTACAACCATAAAAATTCAATTTACAATTAGCTAGCTTAGAAGATCAAGCTTCTAGAGACAAATTTGTATTATCTTCCTTCTATATAAATTTGTTGTTTTATTCCAATTCTAGATCTCAAATTATATAGCCATTAATACCACAAGTTGCCCTGTTAGGCAATTTATTACAAAGTATAGGTCCTGCCCCAAAGGAAAAATCAATGAGATTTCAATTAAGAAAACTAACATCCACAAGAAAAAAGATAGGTCCACACACAATTTGAGAATAGATCCTCAAGGCCATAGAGATCCTTGATATCACAAAAGACCTTGCAAAATCCAAAGGTTTACATTACTAAAGATGATAGGAAAGAACTCAATATGAGAAAAGAGAACTTGGCTATCTCTTGTAATTGATGAAATTAAGTTCCACAAATATAGGACAAGGATCTAAGCTAGGTCCACATAAAGAAGTTATCTGCATAGAAACAAAGAACATGAACAACAAGGCCATTCCATGAACAATATGTGGGAACAAATAAACATGAAATATTTTATTTTTGTTGATGCAAGATTACCAAAGAAACCAAGATGCTCTTGCATAAGACACCTAGGGTAAAGAAATTTTGATGTCCACATTAGGAAGCACTAATATTCTAAGAAGTATCATAAAGGTCCAACTCATATTGTGAAATTCAAGAACTTTCTTCAACTAGTTTATTCTTCCACTACACTAAGTATTCTCTATAATCTTTTCCTCTAATGCTCTTACTAATCACAATATCCAAACTTATGCCTATTCTTTATGTCTTCTTCTTTGGATAATCAATTTTATTAGATGTATCTTCATTAGATTCAAAACATTCATAAATATCTAAAATATTGTAAATAGGTGAAATATCACAGCTTCAAGCAATCAAACCTCAAAGGCATTTCCACCATCACGTTTCCTCAAGATCTTACAAGGCCTAAACTTCTTTATCTTTAGCTTGTTATATGTGGCAAAAAGAAATATTTTCTTCTTCAAATGTTCCATGAATTCATTTAAAACCTCAAAAGTCTTATGTCTTCTCCTCTTATATACTCTCTCCTTATATTATTGATTACTATTATTCAAATTAACCTTCAATTATTCATGGAAGTTATTCATAAAGATTAAAAATTCCTCAACTTTAGGATTATATTCCAATTCAATATTCAAGTTCCTCAATTTTGTAGTTCTTCTAGGATGCATACAATTTACAATATCAAAAGGTGTCCTCTTAGTATTTTTGTTCACTTAACTACTATATGCAAATTCTTCTTGTGTGAAGACAAATTCCCAATTAGTAGGTTTGGACACAATCAAACATCTCAACAAGTTACTCAATTTGCAACTTCAATTTGTTCATTATTCCATGGATGAAATGTAGAGCTAGACTTCAACTCAGTGTTTAACTTCTTCTAAAGTGTTCTCCAAAGGTAATGAGTAAAATTTGTATCTTCGTAGGAGATAATAGTCTAGGCCATTGACCTTATGGAAAGTCATATGATCAATTAGTGAAAAACCACTTAAGTTATCCAGGAAGGTCAGTTATTACTACAACCAAGATTTACATCAAAAAACATATTTTAGTATAGCTCAAGAAGATCAAGGATATCTAGTGTAAACCAAGCTCTTTAGTATAACCCAAATTATTGAGTGTTATCAATAGAAACCAAGTTCTCAGTGTGAACTGAGTTCATAGTTCTCAGTATGAACTAAGCTATCAAGTTTAAGTATGCATACTCCAGTATCACTCAAGTCATAAACTGTTACTTAAGCATCTTGTGCTACCTAAGTGCTAGAGTAATAACTAATCTTACTCAATCACCTGAGCATCAAGAAAACAAAAAATATGAATAGTGTTTCTCAAACATCAACATTTGACCAACTTAAAGGTATAATTTGGTTATTGTTATCTCTTGTGTAAGTTGACTTGGTATGAAATTATTATTTAAGGGATATATAAGGAGGAAAAATTAGTTTGTCTAAGGATGTAGAAGCAATACACATGAATATTTGAAGACAAGAAGAAAATATGGAGTAGATTGAGTAAGCAAGCTATAAAGAAGTATAAAGGGAAAATAAGAGATTTATCCATCATGGTTAGGTGATCATATTATTCAAAGGATCTGCATCAAAAAATAGAGTTACAAGGAGATCAACCTATTGATTCATCCTAATAGGCATATCAGTCAAATCCTCTAACTAGGTGGACCAAACTATCCTTTTTTGGATCTCTTAATAGAGTACATACTTCATTGTATTGTAAAATCCTTTTATAGGGTGGACCTAATAGTCCTTCACACTCCTAAAAAATTAGATCACCAGAAGTGACCAATTGTAAGCCATAATAGGCCAGATTTATTACTCTAGTAGTGAAGCATTGTGGGTGTCATCCCCACCCCAATTTTACCATCTCCTTCGAGGGTTTATGGGTTACCAATGTTGGTCTTAGATTGGTTTTGACAATTGAGTGTCAACACACTTAACTAATTCTTAGTTGATGCTGAGTATAATATAGATGCCGAGCTACAGTGTGTGCTAGGCTAGAGATTCAACAAGTGCCAAGTAAACTTTAGGTGCTGAGTGATAAGTGATGTTGAGTCACTATAGGTGCTAAGAAAAGTATAGATGCTAAGAAAAATAGAATTACCATATATGTCGAGTGAAATAGAATCACTATAAGAGCTGAGTGAGACTGAACTCCTATATGTGCCAAGTATCAACAATTAGTAAGTGTCGAGCAACACAGAATCAACATATTAGTTTGTGCCTTCACAAACTTAGATAATAACCATTTTTTGAGCTAACGCAGGATGAATCTTGAAGGATCTTGAAGATAAGATTGAATCTTTTGCATTATCTATGTAATCAACATGTAGCCAATAAGAAAAATGGAGAAGGCATGCAACCAATATGAAAAGTGAAAGAATTACATGAGAAAAGAAGAATGAATATTGATCATAGATTCATACCTAACCCTAAGTCTTCAAAGCCTTTAAAAGGAGGACGAAACCCCATTTTGTATATGTATGAGTAAGAGATTATGGGAGAACTCTAGCAAAGTGAAGAGGGGTGTAAGGACTTAGAAAGAGTAGAACAACGTTACAAAATTCAATTGATCAAGAACATAGTATCAAAGTTTCGAGAAGAGATATATCAGATCAAGCAAGGATCAGAACAAGGATCTAGAATTAGCAAATGGGGATTGCAATTCATTAGGTCAAGACTTTCTAATACTCTAGCCATTGTATTAGGAATGAAAATCCTATGATGATAGGTTGGTTTAATAGCCATGTTGTAAGCCTTTAAACAAGGTGCTACATCCTTTAACAGGGTAACATTCCAAGTGAGTGTTTGTAAATCATTTAACCGGGTTACTTTTAATAGGGTATAAAAGTCTTTAACAGGACAAGCCTTCCATAGGGTAGACCATTGGAAGTGGTCACAATTTGTAACCTTAAATAGTTACATATTTCTATAGTGATACTTTGTGGGTGTCATCCCCAACCCAGTTTTACCTTCTCATTTTGGAGGGTTTTTGGGTTACCAAATTCTTGTGTTATCTGTTTTCATGCATGTCGTTACTTTTATGTTTATTAGATGAATTACATGGGTGTGAATGATATCAGTTAAAACATTTTGAAAAGGTTAAAGTTAGTTACTTCTGATTCACCCCCCCTCTCAAAAATAAATCTTCTCACTTGTAAATTCCAACATTTGGTATCAGAGCCAAGTTCTCACAAGGAGGAGGCTTACAACTTGGAGAAAATATCTAGAAATGGAAGTCTAAAAACTTGGGAAGATCATAGTGAATCTAGAAATTGATATACAACTTGCTCTACACACTTTGGAAGAAGCTAGGGAAGAATTGAGAAAATCCTTAAAGAGAAGAAGAGAGATTGCCATAGCTGAGAATGATACACAATACAAGGAAATTGACAACTCAAAATTGTTTGCAAATGGAGATTCCATAGAGGTTGATGCAACAATGGTAGAACTAATGGAGAAGAATAGAGCTCAAGCAGAAGAAATTAGAACACTCAAGATTGAACAAGAATAACAAACCATGATGCTTTATGAAGTGACTAAATAGAAGAAAAGAGCCATTGAAGATAAGGCTATGCTAGAAGAAGATAAGAGAAACCTTGCCAATAGACTGGAAGAAAAGTCAACTAAACTTGTGTGTTAGATGATGAATGCACATCATGAACTAAATGTCAAGGATATTGAGATCTCTACACTAAAGATGCAAAATGAACATCTACAAAATGACCTAAAAAGAGAGAAGGAGATTCCAAAGAGCTTCAACAAACCCAATGAGGCAATCAAGTACTTTGAGTAGCTACTAAAATCAACAAGGGCTAGCAATGATACTTTAGGACTAGGATACACTAGCAATGAACAAGGAGAATCATCCAAGACTACAGAAGAAAGGAGTAACAAAGATAAGAACATTAAACCTACTTGTCAAAAAGGACATACCTCTAATGTATGTAGGGGCAAGAATTCCTACCAACATGAAAAACCTAAGAATGTGAGTCACTGTCATAAGTGCAACAAGCAAGGACATCAAGAACATGACTACAAAACTAGGACCATCAAAACACTAAGATTTGAAGGTCACTGATACAATTGCAAGAAGCATGGACATAGAGATTTTGAGTGTATATCAAAGCCTATGTGGACACCTAATCAGCCAGCAAGGGGATATAACCATGAGTATCACTACAATTGGGACTATAACACCAGATATAGTTGTCATTACTACCAGAAAAATGGACACATTCCTAAAACTTGCATAAGAACACATTTAAGAGGAAACTACAATAGATGGTTGAGCCAAACCTGTATGAATTTTCCTAAGGGAAAAATTCACCTAGGAACTAAGAACTCAAACACAAGCACAATTGTAGACTAGGAGAGAGAATATGATCAGAATGATGATATATTCAATATGCCATGATAAGAGTACACTAGGAGTGCTTGTATATAAAGGCCTCTGAGATACATCTAGAATGTCTCATAATCAACACCATGATGTTTCATACAACTAGGCACATGTCCACTACATATGGGTTATCCTCCATTAAGCACGAAAGTATGTGCGATGATGTGAGGATAAGCCTACAAGGGTATGAAATGAAAAATAGTGTTGTAGACACCATATGCTAAAATAGAGTTGTGTACTCCTGTGTTGTCTACATTATAACTCAAAAAGGTGTGCAAACTCCTAAGTGTCTCACAAATAAAAATAATAAAAATAATGCATTAACCTAAGTAAACATAAGTAAGTGTAAATAGTGGATACTTATTTACACCAACACCCCCCATTAAGTGTAACTTAGGGAAATGCCCTTGAGCTTACAAAACTAGGATGAAGGTGCAGAATGGGTCTCAGCTAATATGCCATGTTAGGTACCCATGTACATAATGAAAATAAAATCTCTCGTAAAGAAAAGAAAGAGGGACAACTTCATGGGAAAAACCCTCCCCCAAAAAGAGAGATGGATGGATGGAGTAATCAAGACCCCCCCCATTATGACATACATCTAGTATATACATAAGAGAATGAGAGAAGGAAGAGAGACAATATGGGCTCTCCCTCCCCCCCAAAAAGAAGAAGAAGAAGAAGAAGAAGAATGCCAACAAGTGAAAGTTGCTCCGATGAAGAAGTTTGTCCAAGAATGCAGAATGGTGTTCCTCCCCTTAGGAAGACACAATGCTAAAGATACAATCTTGAAGATGTGTGATGGCCCTAAAACTTGCTCAAGTATCCTTGTTCTAATGTTGATGCTCAACCCTTCCAATTCTGCTGAAAAGTACGAATGTTGATCTGACAAGGATGTATGTTAAACTTGTTCCAATGAAGCATCTGTCTCCTCAATTGACAAAGAGACCTCCACTAATTGTTTTCATAAGGATATATCATCATGCCAATCTCAATAGATTGATCATTTAGAGAATGGACATGAGGGTCAGAGTGAGCCCTTGCAACAACTGTAGAAGGATCACCTTCATCAATGAGAAGATGGAAGTCCTCAAGTCTATCTCCTAATTCAACTAAAGTTGGAGCTAGAAGACAAGATGTACCATGTTGTGCTAGAGCTTTCATTGTGGCAATGTAAGCATGTGGAATGGACTGATGTGACCTCTCACTACAACTATTGACAAAACCCCATGTGTTTGAACCTATTAAAGCACTATCGCTGGTGTCACTATTAGTTTCTATTGTGTATGATGTGTGGAGAGGATTAGAGGATAAGCTTGGATAACTTTCCTCAAAGTGAACATCCTTTTCCACAAAAATATCGTGAGTCTTGGGATCAATAAGTCTGTATGCCTTCACATTGTCTTCATACCCAATGAAAGTACAAGGCCTAGGTGTTGGTGCCTTGTAACTCCTGGAAGATAGGTTAGCCCATGTTGGACAACCATAGAGTCTAAAGTGACTCACAACTAGTTTTCTACCACACCATGCCTCAAAAGGAGTCTTCCTATCTAAGGCATTATGAGGAGACCTATTAATTATGTGAGTAGTACTACTAATGGCTGCAACTTCAAGTGTAGGATCAAGAGACTTGGCTTTTATCATGCAACTTGCCATGGTCTTGAGAGTCCTAATCCTCATAGCTACAACATCTATCTTGTGTGGACTAAATGTTGGTGAGTTATGAAGATCAATCCCTTCAATTCTAAAAATGTTCTTAAGTCTTCTGTCTACATATTTGTTCTCATTGTCCACCCTTAGTACCTTGATGTCTTTCCTTGACTTGTGTTCAACATGAGTCCTGAAGTCTTGAAGCTTATGAACCACTTCATTATTATGATGAAGGAAGTAGACCAAAGTGAATCTTGAAAAGTCATCAAAAAATGTGAGGATGTAGTAGCCTTGGCTGACTGAAGTCACTGCAAAGAGTCCTACTAAAACCATGCGAACTAGCTAAAGAAGAACTAGAGCTTGAGAAGACTTCCCTTTATCATACTTCTCCTTGAGATTCATATCCACTGAACAAGATGAACATTCTCACTTAGAAAAGTTGATATTAGGTATACCTTTGACCATCTATTTAGAAAAAAGTTGGTAAAACTTAGGGGAATTCCCTTAAGCTTATGAAACTAGGATGAAGATGAATAATGGGTCCTAGCTACTTGGCCATGTTAGGTACCCATGTACATAATGAAATGAAATCTCTCATAAAGTGGAGAAAGAGGGAAAACCTCATGGGAAAAACCATCCCCCCAAAAGAGAGATAAATAAGGATGCATCAATGGATGGAGTAATCAAGACCCCCCCATTACAACATACAACCAGTATATACATGAGAGAATGAGAGAAGGAAGAGAGACAAAATAGGTCCCCCCCCCCCCAAAGAAGAATGTTGACAAGTGAGAGCCACTCCAATGAAGAAGCTAGTCCAAGAATGCAGAATGGTGTTCCTCCCCTTAGGAAGAAACAAAGGAAAAAGTACACTCTTGAAGATGTATGCTGGCCTTGAAACCTACTCAAGTATCCCTATGTTGATGCTGGTGTTCACCCCTTCCAACTTTGCTAAAAAGAATGAATGCAAATCTAACAAGGATTTCTATTGAACCTGTTCCACTAAACCATTTTTCTCCTCAACTGACAAAGAGACCTCCACTAATTGTTATTCATAAGGATCCACAATCACACCAACCTATATAGATTGATCAAGTAGAGAATGGACATGAGGGTTAGAATGAGCCCTCACAACAACTATAGAAGGATCACCTTCATCAATGAGAAGATGTAAATCCTCAAGTCTGTCTCCCAAGTCAACTAAAGCTAGAGCTAGAAGACAAGATGTACCATGTTATGTTAGTCCTTACATTGTGGAAATGTAGGCATGTGGATGAGAGTGATGTGACCTCTCACTACAACTGTCAATAGAACCCCATGTATCTAAACCTATTGAAGCACTATCACTGGTGTCACTATTAGTTTCCACTATGTATGATGTGTGGAGAGGAGTAGAGGATAACCTCAATGAACTTTCCTCAAAGTGAACATCCTTCTCCACAAAGATCTTGTGAGTCTTTGGATCCATAAGTTTTTAAGCCTTTGCATTGTCTTCATAACTGATGAAGGTACAAGGCCTAGGTGTCAATGCCTTGCAACTCTTGAAAGATAGGTTAGCCCATGCTAGACAATCAAAGACTCTAAAGTGACTCACAACTAGTTTTATGCCACACCATGCCTGAAAAGGAATCTTTCCCTCTAGGGTTGGATGAGGAGATCTATTAAGTATGTGAGTAGCACTACTAATGGCTTCAACTTCAATTGTAAGATAAAGAGACTTGGCTTATATCATGCAACTTGCCATGGTCTTGAGAGTCCTAATCCTCATAGCTGCAACATCTATTTTATGGAGACTAAATGTTGGTGAGATCTAAAGATTAATCCCCTCAATTCTGCAAAAGTTCTTAAGTCTTCTATCTACATATCTATTTTCATTGTCCACCCTTAGAACCTTGATGACTTTCCTTGACTTATGTTCAAAATGAGTCCTAAAATCTTGAAGCTTATGAACCACTTCATTCTTATGATGAAGGAAGTAGACCCAAGTGAATCTCAAAAAGTCATCAACAAATGTTAGGATGTAGCAACCTTGGTTGACTGAAGTAACTGCAAAGGGTCCTTCTAAAACAATGTAAACTAGCTGAAAAACAATTGGAGCTCGAGAAGACTTCCCTTTATCATAATTCTCCTTGAGATTCATATCCACTAAACAAGTTAACATTCTCCCTTAGAAAATTTGATATTAGGTAGACCTTTGACCATGAGTTTAGAGCAAAGTTGCTAAAGAGAGTGAAAGTCAAGGTTACCAAACTGCTCATGCCATAGGTTGATGTGTGAATGTGAGTGAGGTAACAAGGCTTGAGAAGGAGTCTTAGGCACAAAGTGGGAGAAGGAATAAAGCCTCTTGTCATCATTGACTTTCCCCACTACAACCAATGAATCATCTCGTAGACTTCACACCATCATTGAATTAGGAAGGAACTCAACTTTATGACCATCTCCAAGGTGAGTGATTTGGTAAACTGATAGGAGATTGGAGCTAAGGTTTGGAATGTAGAGAACATCTTTGAATTCTCCATTTTTCATTTCCACATGTCCTTTCCCTTCAACTTCTATTTTAGTATCATCGCCCATGAAGATGTGTTTAACTGCTTCAATGAAGAAAAGTCTTCCTTTGAAGAACCCATATGGTAAGAGGCACCTGAGTCAAGTATCCATTCCAAAGAAGAACTTGTGTTTTCCATAAGTACTTTCCCTTTACCCTTTGAAGAGGTTGGAGTAGAATCCTTAGAAGTTCTTGGCACTTGAATCTTGTTCTTCCTAAGTAAATTTTCTAACTCATCGATTCTTTTTTTCTTGTAATGATGCTCATCATGATTTGGCAACTTGCAATATGCACAAAAGATTTTGTCCTTCTTTTCATTACTTCCCTTCTTGTTTGAAGAAAAATTTCCTTGTTGAGAGGAGGATTGTTGTATCTTAGATTGTGTTTTCTTCTTCCATTACTTGTTGTTGTTGTTACTTTCCCCCCTTGACTTGATTTGTGCTCATCACTAGCCACCAAGGCTTTAGTCTTTGATGACTTGAGAAGTCCAAAATTCATCAAGTGAGATTGTTCAACAATTAATATCTCTACAAATGCATCAAAGGAAGGCTTGTGGTAAGCAAATCCCATGGTCAACATGTGAGTATTAAAACTCAAAAAAAAATTAGCATACTCGGAAGGTAGGCTCTTCAAGATGTGATGAATCAACCTATCATCCTTCATGGGATTTCCATAAACTTTAAGAAGTACCCTATACTCATTGACTTTGATGATGTAATCCTAAATTCTGTCAAAATTCTTAGGATCCAAGAGAAGTAGATCATCTTCAATCCGAAATCCCCTTTCTTCATCCACTTTACCATACAACTATTCAAGTTTATCCCAAGCTTCTTTAGATTCTAAACAATTTTTGATGTGAAAGAGAAGATCCCCATGTACACAACTCCTGATAACTCTTAAAGCCTGTTGGTCTTGATTTTTCCAATCAATGAGTTGTTTAGCATCAGTAGGTTTGGTAATTGTACCATCAACATAAAGAATATATCCTTTTTCTATTAATCTACTCCATGCAATATATTTCCATGTAGAATAGTTGTGTGAAGTTAAAGGAGGACATTTAAAACCCATGATGTAGAAATGAAAAGAGCACAATAGAGAGACACAAAAAACACAATACACACTCCCCCTTTTCACTCAATCAAAAGACCCTACAAGAAAAGATGCTTTTAGCTCTTTATAAGTAGTGTGTTTACAATGGGCCACTTGTCAAAATGAACAAAGTGGACTTTCTAATTTTTCTTTTACAACTTCCTTATAAGGCTTAAATCTTTCACTTAAGCACTGTAGCTTAGATTTACAAGAATTTTGAAAAAGAATGAAAGCTTTACAATGTCGAAAAAGACCTAATTCTGAAAGTGAGAAGCTGGTCCACACAACCCTAGAATAGAACTTTAAATTTGGAAAGTAGATTAAAAAATACACACTTTCAAAAAAAATGAAACCTAAAAAAGTGACCAGATGTGCCAGTATAGAGCATTTGAAGTTGCAAAATGCAGAATTATGCAGGTATAGTAACCAAAAAATGTAATTTTTGCAAAATTTGTGCACCAAAACATAAAAACAACACCACCACTTGAAAATTCAGGATATTCTACCCAATTTCAAAAAAAATTACAATTGAATTGGAGTCCAGATGTCTAAGTTATGGTCTTGCAAAGATAGGCTGCCAAATTGAAAAGCAATCTGGAGAGGGATCTATAGCAAAAATTGAGTCTAAATTTGATGGTCAAACAACCATCACTACAATTATAAATTGCCTAATCATAATGGTCAAATGATCATCAATTTTGACCTCAGGAAAAGATGACATCAACAAAAAAAGTAGCCCCTACTGATGTGTTAAGTGATTGGATGCTGACTTAGTATGTCCATACTATACAAGAAAGTATGGATTCTTGCTGATGTGGTAGTAGAAGTAGGGTTGCATGAGTGACATGGCAGTCCTAGTTAGATCTACTAACTTGGCAAAAGGAAGAATGGCAATACACATGTCAGCAAGCGAATGGGTGGTTGACAAGTGACGTGGCTGTGTATGTGTCAATGCATGTAGACATGTGGCAATCTCTAAGAGCAGCTAATGTCTACTTGAAGTCCATGTGAGCGTCTATACATGTGTTGGGGTAGTGGACCTATCTGTGTGGCAAGGTCTACTGCAGACACATATCTTTGACTATGGGACTGGAAGTGCAAAAGTGCGACCATAAAAGATAAACCCACATCAAAATTTGGTCTAGAGATGAAAATAGCACAATAGAGAGACACAAAAACATAGTACACAACCCCCCTTTTCACTGAATCAAAAGAACCCCCCAAAAAAAATGTTGTTGGCACTTTATAAGTAGTGCATTTGCAATGGGCTAGTTGTCAAAATGAGCAAAGTGGACTTTCTAATTTTTCTTTTACAACTACCTTATGAGGCTTAAATTTGTCACTTAAGCACTGTAGCTGAGATTTACAACAATTCTTAAAAAGGATCAAAGCTTTACAATGCCGAAAAAAGCCTAATTCTAAAAGTGAGAAATTGGTCCACACAACCCTAGAATTTGACTTTAGATCTAGAAAGTAATTGAAAATATACACACTTTCAAAAAAAAAAATCCTAAAAAAGTGACTAGATGTGCCTGTATGAAGTGTTCGAAGTTGCAAAATGTAGGTATAGTTGCCAAAAAATTCAATTTCTACAAAATCTGTGTACCAAAACCAAAAAACAACACCACCACTTGAAAATTTAGGAAATTATACCCAATTTAAAAAAAATTAGACCTGAATTATAGTCTGGATGTCCAAGTTATGGGCTCACAAAGACAGGCTGCCAAACTGAAAAGCAATTTGGAGAGGGGTTTGGAGCAAAAATTATGAGTCTAAATTTGATGGTCAAATGGCCATTGTAGCAATTGTAAATTGCCTTGTTTTGATGGTTAGATGGCCATCAATTTTAAGACAGTGAAATCCTAACATGGGAAAAAAATCAGCATACTAGGGATGACGTGGTAGATGAGTTGTCTGTATTATACAGAATGTATAGATTCGTATGCTGACATGGAAAAAAATGGGTTCCACATGGTGATGTGGCAGTCCCATAATCCTAATTGGGCACAAACTTGGTTGTATATGTGCGTAGAATAGGTGCAAGTCTAAGGTGGATGGTTGTCCACATGTGGCATTGAGGTTATGTAGTCAATGACAGAGATAGTTGTAGGAGTTTAAAAAAAAAAACAATGTTGGATTTACCTATTCATGGGCCTGAAAATCATGAACTACGCAAGGATTTACCATAGTCACCACCAAAGGCATGGCTAGAAAAACCTTCACCCTATCAAAACTCTAAAAATTGATGCTAAATTTGACAGTGTGTTGCAGGAGAACTTCACGTGGGGTTTACAAAAAATGAAATCACTATGGAAGGATTGGTTGACATTAGAAAATGGAAACAAGTGCCAGAACGTGAACAGTGATCTCTAAAATGTGCCAAAGATCCCTTTTGCTATCAATAGAGGTAATTCAATGGAATATTCACAATTCACATCAGAATCTCGTACTGTCGATTTCCAAAAATTGGTCATTCTAGAAAATGTGGTTGCTGGGAAACAATATTGCTCATGCCAAAAGTTTGGGTGATTTGTCCCACATGTACCCTACCAAGGTGCTCTATGCTATTTAAATTTATGAGGTCGCAGTATTAAACTATAGAGTTACCAAGCTTTCGAAAATGGCCACCGGTTAGAGAAGTGTGGTTGTTAGATTTGGCCACCAGCCGGTTGTTGCCTTGTCTCCTTAAAATTGTTGTGTAATAGTTGATGCAGGATTTGATGTAGTATGGACTACAACTCTACTGTGTGAAATGCACATCGATTTAAATGCCTACCTATAATAAAATAATAAACCCTCAAAAAATGGTAGAGCTGGGGTGTCATTGCCCAATTCTGCTAAAAAAATTTCTCTGTCCGAAGTCCGAAAACAATTCTGACAAAAATATAGAGAAAAATGAAATACACAGATCTGAATAATTAATTTAGAGATCTAAAAATGACCATATCAAAATAGCAAATCGAAGCCTTCAAGTTCTAATTTGCAAAAATATTTTTCCTCACGGTTGACTTTGGGCCAATGTAGCCGAGTTTATAGTAGATTTTCACCGGTTCAATAGTCCAGACACAATGGTGAGGTCAGATCTAGCTCTAGACACTCCTAATTTTTGTAGCACTCTAAATTTGAGCTGAGGTGATGAAGCAAGCATGGTCTCGAATGACTATGTGATGAGAAAATCTCAAAGTTACTCTAATACGATGTAAGAATTTTCCTAAAGGAAAAATTCACCTAGAAACTAAGAACTCAAACACAAGCACAACTATAGAGTAGCAGAGAGAGTATGATGAGAATGATGATATATTCAATATGCCATGATAAGAGTACACTAGGAGTGCATGTATATAAAGGCCTCTGAGATACATCTAGAATGCCTCATAATCAATGCCATGATGTGTCATACAACCAGGAACATGTCCACTAGATATGTGTTATCCTCCATCAAGCACGAAGGTATGTGTGATGATGTGACGATAAGCCTACAAGGGTGTGACACACAAAATAGTGTTGTAGACACCATGTGCTAAACTAGAGTTGCATACTCCTGTGTTGTCTACATGACAACTTAAAAAGGTGCGCAAACTCCTAAGTGTCTAACAAATAAAAATAATAAAATAATGCATTAACCTAAGAAAACTTAGGTTTAAATAGTGAATACGCATTTACACCAACAAAACCACATGTTTTAGTTGTTTGAAGACTAGTCATATTAGCAAGAAATGCCAAACAAGGTCAAAGGCACCCAATTCAAGGAACAACAAAGGTAAAGAGAATGTAGATGTTGAACACATTAGAGGAGAAATGAATAAGACATGGAAGAAGAAAGATGGTAGCAGAACATCAAATGAAGGGATCACTTCACCTAATAGGTCAAGTGGTCACACCTCATCAAAAAAAGCAAAGAGAATGCATGAGGGACTGATTTACAAAGCTTTATCATACATCAGTTCCTAAATAAGAAAGTACTAAAAAGAAGAGATTAGCATAATTAGAGATGCAAAGTTAAAATTTCAAGATTTTATAAGTATTTCTGAGTTGCTCTCAAATGCCGAGTAAAATTATAGTACAAGTTGAGTTGATTGCCAAAAATAGTAGAAGTTGAATGATTGGTTGTAGTTGAGTTAGTAGTGGATGCCCAGTGAAGAGGAAAATTCAGTTTAAGCCAAGTAAATGATACTTCAGTGGATGTCGAGTAATGAAAAGCCAATGGAAGCCGAGTAATGCATAAATCCTTAAGAAGCCGAGTGGACAGCTAAAAATGCACTAAGCATTAAATGCTATGAAAATAGGGTATACTATCATGTTTTGAATCATTTTTCTCCATTTTGAATAAAGAGAAAAGATGAAGAAGAGCATAGAACGAATTCAAAGTAGAGAATATAGTATTTGTATCAATTTCAACAGTGATTCAGCAAAATTTCATCAAATTCAAGGTATTTACATTTGTATCGAGCTACATAGTTTCACATTTTCTTTTTATCCAAACCCTAGATCACAAAAAAGGCTTCCAACTCTAGGAAAACATAGGAGAAAGAACCATTTGAGGTACAACTAGTATCAAATGAAGTAAAACAACTAGATTCCTAGCCAATCCCTAAAGTGACATATAAAAATGACCCAACTAGAGTCCTATCTATCATACTCCCTAAGGTAGTTATGGTTCAGGATGTTAGAAGATGTTGCAATTACAAAATTGGAGCCACAAGAGACATGGGGATGAGGGAAGCTTATGATAAATTGTGTGAAAATAGAGTTTTAATAGAAGAGTATCAAATTGTTGAGAAGAAGGGTTTGACGCGTGCCATAGAATTCCCTACAATTTTCAAAACTGAATGGATCAAGCTAGTGCTTAGCAGAATACATGATGGAATTTTATGGTTGGAGGATGGTCCAATAAAAATCACAAAGAGAATTTTACATAGAGTGATAGGGTATGCAATCCTAGATTGGCCAAAGACCCTTAGGAGCGATTCTAAGGAAGTAATTGAAAAGAACACTAGTGCTAAGTGGAACAAGAGAGGAATGACAATAGATACCATCCAAGACCCTCTTGTTGACTTTGCTATTAGAGTCATTGCACATAAGTTCTATCAATCCAATAGACTTAACAATGTGCCTTGCATTGTAGTTGATGTGGGTTACAAATTGGTGAAAACAGATCATACTTATGATCTTGCAGAACTATAACTACAACAAATTGATGAGAATTTAGTAGCAATAAGGAGAACCAAGGGAGCACAATGAAAGTTTGGTTCTATTTTGATTTGCATATTCTTCTATGTACATAATCAATTTCCTTCTTTTGGTAAAGTTGTTTGGAAAGCAAACAGGTCAATAATAGCTCAAGTTAATGAATATATAGGACAAATGGGAGCTAATTTTGAGACCCTAATAACTAGCTATTTTGAAGACTTCAAGAAAACCATGAAGCAAAGGCTAAGAATACTAGTTTCATTGGTAGAAAAGCATGTAAATGATGTATGCTTTCTTGTAGATATTGATTATACTTATATACAAGCTTCCATACCAAGAGTTAGATGGTTAAGACCTCTTGTCTATAAAATAAATATAGATGAGCCATCAGTGGCTATAACTACACTACTAGCTAAGGAAGTGGAAAATAGTGCACCACATTTTGGAACCTATGATGTTGTAAGTTCAAAGAAGGATATGGAGTTAAAGACTGCATCCACACTAAAAAAGAAAGACAAACTTGTGAAGAAACTTAAGGCCAAATTTGGTGAGGGCATTGTAGAAGGAGAAGAAGAAGATGAAGAAAAAGAACAAGGAAAGGAAACACTTGCATTAACCCAAGGAATGGGTGAGGATGTAGAAGAAGAGGAAGGTGTCAAACAAGAAGCACCCAAGGCTGAACCAAAGAAGATAAAGGAATAGAAATAGCTAGCTGTACAACCAAAGGGGAAGAAGAAAGCAACAAAGCCAAGCCCAACCAAGCCAACTACACGGGTAGATACCAAGGAAACAACCCAAGTGGAAAAGGAATAGGGGAAGAAAAAGGAAACAAAGAAAGGAGGGCCTGTAGAACAAAAGAAAAGAAGAAAATATGTTGCACTTCCAGAGTTAGATGAAGAAAAAATAGAGTTTGATAATGATTAATTTAGATTGGTAAGGCATTCTACCAAGTCTAATCCAGAAAATGTTTATGATAACCTTAGAGATAATGCAGATTTAACTAGTTTAAAGACCATTAATTTTAATAAATTTTCAAGAGAAGAACAAAATGTAGTGGAAGAGTCCATCTACACTATGATGGCCAAGTTCAAGACCACCCCACTTGAACTTGACAATTCTATGCCTAAGTAGCCAAGCTCAAATTGTAGAGAATAAATGGCATTACTACCTTAATATGTGTAAGATTGTGGTGACTGATCAGGAAAGTACTATACATACTTCATAAAAAAAAATTTTGGGCAGTAGCTGACATGGTAGTCGACATATTATGGCCAACATATGGCCGACATGTTATAACCCTAAAGCGGTTTAATACTTGTATAAAAGGGCTTAGGGTTGGGTATTTTTTATAATGTTGTGATAAAAAATTGGTTCTTGCGGCGGTATTGAGCTGTAATGGATTACGGATTGTAATTAGGTTGTAATCACTAGATTGTAATAAGATCGGACTTGCTGTTTGGTGGACATAGCCCAGGGATTGGGTGAACCACGTTAAATCTTGGTGCCTTGTGTTCATTTCTATGTGTTCTATTATTTTTTATTATTGGTTATATTTGCATGTAGTTTTTATTTCTGTCTGTGGTTTATCCTAACAAGTGGTATCAGAGCAAGGTTGTCTTTTAGTTATCCTCTGTAGGAAAGTCTCACGGTTAAGTGGGAGTCTCACAATTGAGTGGGAGCAATGGCAGATGAGGGTAAGTTGAGGGTTGACAGGTTTAATGGGCAAAACTTCAAATTATGGAAGATGCAAATGGAAGACTATTTATATCAGAAGGATTTATGGAAGCCGTTCGAAGGAAAAGCCAAGAATCAGGGAACTATGTCAAAGGCTAAATGGGATCTTTTGGACAGAAAGGCACTCGAAAGCATTCGGTTATGCTTGGCACCAACGGTGGCATTTAATATTACAAAAGCAAAGATGACAGAAGATTTAATGAAAACCCTAGTGACACTGTATGAAAAGCCCTCCACTTCAAATAAGGTATTTCTCATGAAGCGTTTATTTAATATGAAAATGGCATAAGGTGGATTTGTTGCAGATCATTTAAATGAGTTTAATACTATTACTAGTCAATTATCTTTTGTGGGTATCAATTTTGATGAAAAAATTAGGGCTCTCTTGATTTTGTGTTCTTTGCCTAAAAGATGGAATGGCTTGGTAATGGCGGTGAGTAATTCTGTTCCTGGATCTAGTACCCTAAAATATGATGATGTGCTCGGTGTTATTTTAAGTGAGGAAACTCATAGAAAATCCTCAGGTGGGTCTACATCAGCAAGTGCTTTAAATGCACAAAGCAGGAGCAGAATGACTGAAAGAGGAAGTAACTTTGGAAATCATGGGAAATCAAGAGGAAAGTCAAAGGGGAGGAGGTCTCAATCGAGATGACCAAATGATTGCTGGTACTGTGGGAAACCAGGGCACAAAAAGAAAGATCGATGGAATCGAAAGAAAAATGAAGGAGATAAATCAGATGGAGACAAGGAGGAAAATGTGGTAAGTAACAAATCCAAAGAGGATGCTTTGCTTCTATCTTTAGAGAGTGTTGATGATTCATGGGTTTTAGATTCTGGTGCTTCATTTCATGCTACACCTCATAGAGGTTATTTCATTGATTATGTCCAAGGGGATTTTGGGCTTGTTTATTTGGGGGATAATGAACCCTATTAGATTGTTGGAAAGGGAAAAATTAAGATTAAGTTGCAGAATGGGAATCATTGTCTACTACATAAGGTAAGACATGTTCCAAAACTAAGTAGAAATTTAATTTCAGCAGGGCAACTCGGTGATGAGGGTTGTGTAGTTACTTTTAATGATAAAAATTGGAAGGTTTCAAAAGGTTCCCTTGTAGTAGCAAAAGGTGTGAAAGTATGCACCTTATATATTTGTACAGGTCATATTGTTCCCTCTACTTTGATTGTTTCAGAGAAAAATGAATATTCAGGAACAATTACTGCAGTTGAGCAGGGAGAACAAATAGCTGCTGTAGATTCTGATACAGTGTTGTGGCACAATAGACTTGGGCACATGAGTGAGAAAGGTATGAAAGTACTTCATTCAAGGAAAGTTTTACCAGGTCTAAAATGTGTGAATATGGATTTCTATGAAAGTTGTGTGTATGGAAAACAAAAGAGAGTGAGTTTTGTAAAGACAGGGAAGGAAAACAACAAGGAGAAACTAGAGCTTGTGCATACAGATGTATGGGGACTAGCCCAGGTATCTTCCCTTGGTGGCTCTCATTATTATGTTACATTTATTGATGATGCAACTAGAAAAGTATGGGTTTATTTCCTTAGACAGAAATCTAATGTATTTCAAACTTTTAAGAAATGGAAATGCTTGGTTGAAAATAAGACTGGTAAGAAAATAAAATGTCTCAGATCTGATAATGGTGGTGAGTATTGCAGTCATGAATTTGAAGATTATTGCTCCACTAATGGTATTCGTAGACAAAAAACTATTCCAAGGACTCCACAGGAAAATGGAGTGGCTGAACGCATGAATACGACTATAATGGAGCACGCAAGGAGCATGAGGTTGCATGTTGGGTTGCCCTTACACATGTGGGTGGAGGCTGTCAATACTGCAGTATATTTGATTAATAGAGGTCCCTCTACTACTTTGGGCTGTGGTATTCTAAAGGAAGCATGGATTGGTAAGAAGGTGAGTTATTCTTTTCTCAAGACCTTCGGTTGTGAAGCTTTTGCTCATATAGACTCTGAAAATAGAACCAAGCTAGAAGCTAAATCAAAGAAATGTGTCTTTGTTGGATATGGCATTAATGAATTTGGTTATAGGCTTTGGGATTTTGAAAATCTTAAAATTATTAGAAGTCGAGATGTCATATTCAATGAGAAAGTGTTGTACAAAGATCTGTTGCAGCAACATGAGAAGAAAGAAGATGATTATGTAGTGCTGGATGATACTCCAAAAGTTGATGTTCCAGCCATTCCTCATGATGTGCAACAACTGCAACAAAAAATACCACACACACCAGTGAATGTTAGACGGTCAACAAGGCAAATTAGACCTCCACAAAGGTTTTCTCCCTCTTTGTATTCTATTTTACTTACTGATGCTGGTGAACCTGAAAGTTATGATGAAGCTGTGCAGGTGGATACTAAGATTCAGTGGGAGTCTGCAATGAAAGATGAAATGGACTCTTTGCTGAAAAATAAGACATGGGATTTGTGCAAGTTGCCTGTAGGTAAAAAGGCTTTACAGAATAAATGGGTTTACAGGTTGAAAGAAGAGGAAGGAGGTAAGAAAAGATTTAAGGCCAGGTTAGTTGTAAAATATTTGCACAGAAAAAGGGAATTGATTTTGATGAGATATTTTCTCCTGTCGTTAAAATGACTTCTATTCGTACTGTTTTAAGTCTTGTGGCTACTAAAGATTTGCATTTAGAGTAGATGGATGTTAAAATAGCCTTTCTTCATGGTGATTTGGATGAAGAAATATATATGGCTTAGCCACAGGGTTTTGAGGTCAAAGGTAAGGAGAACTTAGTGTGCAAATTGAAGAAACGTTTATATGGCTTGAAGCAAGCACCTCGGCAATGGTATCTGAAATTTGACAGTTTTATGCATGAGCATGGATATAATAGGTGTCATTCAGATTACTGTGTTTATTTTAAGAGGTTGGATGATGATAGCTACATTATTTTATGTTTATATGTTGATGAATTGCTTGTAGCTGGGTCTAACATGGATCATATTAAGGGGCTGAAACGCCAATTAGCACATGCATTTTCTATGAAGGATTTGGGGGCAGCAAAACAAATCCTTGGTATGAAGATTTCCAGAGATAGGAAGAATAGAACATTGACGCTATCTCAAGCTAATTATGTTGAGAAGGTGTTGCAATGTTTCTCTATGGAGAATGCTAAAGTTGTCAGCACACCTTTACCTGGTCATTTGAAATTGACTAAGGAGATGTGTCCCAAGACACAGGAAGATGAGGATAAGATGTCCAAGGTACCCTATGCTTCAGCTGTAGGAAGTTTGATGTATTCTATGGTATGCACTAGGCCAGATATTGCACATGCAGTGGGAGTCGTTAGCAAGTATATGAGTCATCCAGGATTTAAGCATTGGAATGCTATCAAGTGGATTCTCAGATATTTGAGAGGAACATCCAATAAGTATTTACAGTTTGGGGGCTCTACTACTGATTTACAGGGCTGTGTTGACTCAAATTTGGCTGGGGATATTGATACTAGGCAGAGTACTATAGGTTATGTCTTTACTGTTGGTGGGGCAGCCGTGAGCTGGGTTTCTAGGTTACAGAAGATTAATGCTCTCTCCACTACAGAGGCAGAGTATGTTGCTGCTACAGAGGCAGCCAAAGAGATGATATGGCTTCAGTTCTTCTTGGAAGAATTGGGACATCCTCAGAAGGATAATTATTTGTTCACAGATAGTCAGAGTGCCATTCATCTTGCTAAGAATTCAGCTCTGCATTCTAAGACCAAACACATACAGTTGCAGTACCATTTCATTTGGTCAGTTTTGGAGGATGTATAGTTAAAGCTGGAGAAGATACATACCAATGATAATCTAGCAGATATGTTGACAAAGGTTGTAATAAGGAAGAAGTTGAACTCCTCTTCAGCTTTGGTTAGTCTTTTAGACTGAACATGAATAAAAGAATAGTAGAGTCCAGGATGGTTTGATCTAGTGGGAGCCCCATGTGGTAGTGGTATTGCTACAGGATCAGTGTCCAAGTGGGAGATTGTTGTTTAGTGTGGAGCCTGATCAGTCCCCAAGTGGGAGATTGTTAGATTGTGGTGACATATTATGGCCGACATATGGCTGACATGTTATAACCCTAAAGCGGTTTAATACTTGTATAAAAGGGCTTAGGGTTGGGTAATTTTTATAATGTTGTGATACGAAATTGGTTCTTGCGACAGTATTGAGCTATAAGGGATTACAGATTGTAATCAGGTTGTAATCACTGGATTGTAATAAGATTGGACTTTTTGTTTGGTGGCCATAGGCCAGGGATTGGGTGAACCATGTTAAATCTTGGTGCCTTGTGTTCATTTCTGTGTGTTCTATTATTTTCTGTTATTGGTTATATTTGCATGTATTTTTTATTTCTATCTGTGGTTTATCCTAACAATATGGAGAAAGAAATAAGGGAGTCAACATTGGCTCGTGTGATGCCAGATCTTACTAAAGATCAAATAACTAAGGCTAGTAAGAAACATGGGAGCAAATTTGCACCCAAATATAGAGCCTTCAATATTTTACAAAATAAAATAGAGGATGTTGTAAATATATCCATAGAAATGTGGAAATTGATTTATGGATTAACTACTATCAAGGAAGGGCAAGAAGATCCCTTTGAGGGAAGAAATGATGAGGAAGAAGAATAGAATGAAAAGAATGAGGAAGGAGAAAAAGAGAAAGAAGAGGAAACAATGTAGAAGATATAGCAAGGTGAAGAGGCAACAACTGAGGAGCAACAACTAGAATAAAGTGTCCAAGATACCCAATTGCCACCTCCAAGTCCTCCACATGAAACACGTACAAAAATTGTAATTGTAAAGGATGTTCCTAACACCTTAGGTTAGAACATTAATCCATTAATTGCAGAGAATCTCAAAAATATCCTTCACCAAAACACATTGCAATCACAATTGTGCACAAATCTTGTTTTGGTGAGTGTGGAAGAATTCCAAAAAGCTATAGTAGAGATTACTAGGGAGAAGGTGAACACACAAGAACCACCTTCACAACCTCCCATAGCTACAGAAGATCAACCAAAAGAGAAAGAAGCACAAGATACAACTACTAAGGTTGATTCCACGGTAGTAGCAACAACAACTACCAAGGACCTAGTAAATTAGTAGACAAGACAATATGTTCCTATAGCACAAAGCCAAGGTGCACCTCCTAAAATCATTGTTATTGATCAAGGTAGTAGAGAAGATGAGAAGGAAGAGGAGAAAATCCCTAAGGAAATAGAGAAAGAGGTAATATAGAAACTATTGAACTTGCCTACCTCAGAGACTCCTACCAAACAATTGAGCACTAATGGAGTACAACTGCAAATCTCAGCACTAGGCTTGAGCTCCACCAAGGTAGCAAGGTTAATTCACTATAGAGACCCTACACTTGATGAGGAAATAGTCATACCTAGCTATGACTAAAAAAAAATGAACCTGACATAGATAAATGAAATGCAAGAGGCACATGAGAGAAAGAAGAAGCAAGAGATATTTAGAAATGAGTATAGACAAAAGCAACCATTAGTGGAAATCAAAGACATATTCCTTGATGCATTTAGCTTTCTAGTACCTAATGAAACCAACCCCATCATGGAGTAATTATCCAACATAATGGACCATGTACAAAACAAAGACCTTGATACAAATGTTAAGTTATTAGAGTGGTCCGAAAAGAAATTTCAAATAAAAGTTTATGAGAAGATATCTAGTGAGATAGCACTATCACAAGTTGAACTGGCCAAGAAAGTTAAGAAAGTGAAAATAGTACTTGAGAATATATTCTCATTATACTCCAAATTGTGTGACTCGTCATATTTCACACAAGAAACTAGCCAAAGAATTTTGAGCTTGGAACAAAGTCTTATGATATCTAGCACACAGCTATCAAAAGATCTAGCTCAAAGTGAGAAGCATTTTGCAACAGTACTTCACACTCAGAATGAGCTAGTTGTATTGAAAGTAGAAGAGGCAAATGTCAAGGCCAAACTAATAGAGATACAATCTTCTATTATGCCACACCTAGAAGTACTACATTAGGAAATAACCTATGTAGAAAATGTCTTAAAGAAAGACCCCAATCTTTTTACCCTAGAAGGTATAGTACATCTTGTAGTAGAGACATCTATCCAGCACAAATCACTAGAAATTGCCGTAGATAATTGGGATCCTTCTTTGAAGATGATAATGGAGGTAAATAAAACATTTTTGGCTAAATATTCTATTCATTCTTAGGACCCTTTGACATAAGTGTCAAAATGGGGAGAAATTACATTTTTGGAGATATTTATTATTGCATATAATAAGAATAGGGGAGATACTACATTCCTTTGTGTGAGAAATTTTGAGGAAGTAATAAGGAGATACAACCAAAAGGATGCAAAAACTGTAAGAAGATGTGAAAGTTGGAATAGAAACAAAAGGAGAGTATAAACAAATACATACAAAGTATAGACAAGGCAAAGACTATCAGACACATCAACATGAGACAAATTCAGCACAAGAGTCTTTGGTTGTAGGAGTGGAATTTTGGTTACAAAATTGGCACATCATCTCAAGGGGAGTTACAAATTTTTGAGGTATACAAAATTTTGAACAAGTTTTTGAAGTCTTGTACATATACCAAATAGAATGTGTAGCATACTCATAGAGATCAAATTCATAATGCTTAGTTAATTGTTTTAGCCACTCATGTCAAAGGGGGAGATTGTTGGTCTTAGATTGGTTTTGACAATTGAGTGTCAAAAAACTTAATCAATTTCCAAGATGATCCTGAGCATAATATAGATGCTGAGCTATAGTGTGTGATGAGCTAGAGATTCAATAGGTGCCAAGTAAACTTTAGGTTCCGAGTGAAGTTCAAGTGTTGAGTGATAAGTGATGTCGAGTCACTATAGGTGCTAAGAAAAGTATAGATGCCAAACAAAATAGAATTATCATAGATTCCAAGTGAAACAAAATCACCATAGGAGCTCAGTGAGACTAAACTTTTATATGTGCCAAGCATCAGTAATTAGTAAGTGTCGAGCAACACAAAATCAACATATGAGTTTGTACCTTCAAAAACTCAGGTGTAAACTATTTTTTGAGCTAACTCAAGATGAATCTTGAAGGATCTTGAAGATAAGATCGAATCTTTTGCATTACCTATGCAATCAACATGCATTCAATAAGAAAAATGGAGAAGGCATGCAACCAATAGGAAAAGTGAAAGAATTGAGCAGGAAATGAAGAATGAATATTGATTGTAGATTCATACCTAACCCTAAGTCTTTGAAGCCTTTAAAAGGAGGATGAAACCCCATTTTGTGTATGTATGAGTAAGAGATTATGGGAGAATGCTAGCAAAGTGCAGAGGGGTGTAAGGACTTAGAAAGAGTAGAACAACATTGTAGAATTCAGTTGATCAAGAACATAGTATCAAAGTTTTGAGAAGAGATATATCAGATCAAGCAAGGATCAAAAAAAATAGAGCACAATGAGGATCTAGAATTAGCAATTGGGGATTGCAAGTCATCAGGTCAAGACTTTCTAATACTCTGTAGCCATTGCATTAGGAATGAAAATCCTATGATGATAAGTTGGTTTAATATCCATGTTGTAAGCCTTTAAATAATGTGCTAAATCCTTTAATAGGGTAACATTCCAAGTGAGTGTTTGTAAATCCTTTAACCAGGTGACTTTTAACAGGGTGTAAAATTATTTAACGGGATAGACCTTTTATAGGGCAGACCATTGTAAGTGGTCAAACTTTGTAACCTTAAACAATTACATATTGTTGCAGTGATACTTTGTGGGTATGATCCCCACCCTAGTTTTACCTTCTCATTTTGGAGGGTTTATGGGTTATGAAATTCTTGTGTTATCTATTTTTGTGCATTTCTTTACTTTTATGTTTATTAGATGAATTAGATGCATGTCAATGATATTAGTTAAAAGGTTTTGAAAGGGTTAAAGTTACTTTTGAATTCACCCCCTCTCAGAAGTAATTCTTTGCACTTGTAAATTCCAACAACCAAATATTGTGTCAAAGTGTTAATGGTGTTGATTTATTTTTTAATTTATGTTCATGCATGAAAGTAGATGAGATAATCTAATGAAGTAAAATAAGAAGTATTCTAAGTGTGGAAAGTTTAAGTGGTTCCTGATTCAACCCGACTCTTAGTCACTTGTTTGTCATTACATTTTTAATAATTGGTATTAGGGTGAGGTTCTCCTATTAGGATTTAAAAATTGAGACTAAAGATATGAGTAAATGAAAGTGTACATGTTAGAGAAAGCTATTGAGAATGGAAAACTTGATCTACATATGGCTATGGAGCAAATCAAGAAACTCAAGGAGAAACTCACTCACTCAGTAAAAAGAAGAAAAGAATTTGCTATACAGATGAATGATAATCTATATATAGAAGAAATAATATAAGATCTATGCAAAGAAAGAAGTCCAAAAGAAGAAGATGTAGCCATAGAAGATCTACTAGTAATAAATGCTACTCTACAAGAAGTAAGAAAATTGAAAAGAGAATAGGAAAGTCACTCACTCAATCTATGTGAAGTCATGAAACAAAAGAAAAAGGTAGTAGATGAAAAAGAAATGATAGATAAATATAGAATATTACTTAATACAAGATTAGAAGAAAAGACCAATGAAGCCAAAAAATTTCTCAATATCAGGCAAATATGGTAGATCAACTAGATGATGCAAATCAAGGAATCACCAATTTGAGAGCATAACCTAATAGAATCCATAATGATCTAAGAGCTTAAAAGGAACTCAATAAAAGAATATTGAGACCACAAGAAAGTTTGAATGAGTTATATGAGAAAAATTTGAATAGACCTAAAAGCACTACTAGAAAGAAGCATAGAAGAATAAAAGACCTACATGCAAAAATTGTGGAAAAACGTGTCATACATCATATGTTTGTTGAGATAATGGGTGTTGCATACATTGCATAATATTTTTATATTGTATTATTTTATTTTATTATGTAATGTTGTCTCTAGATGGATGTGCAATGTGTAAAGGTTCCCATGGGATATACTTGATGAGTTGTATTGTAACATTGTGATAATATTTCATGTGATTATTTAATACTATGAAAAGAATTAAATTTCCAATGTTTAATGTGGGGTCAATGGGTTAGGTAGCACATGTTTTTCGCACATGGTTTATGTAATACCAGTTAGTGGTTTTGTGGGACTTGCTACTAGCCACAAGGATAGTTGTTGTAGTGGTGAGAAAAAGAAGGTAAAAATGAAAGAATTGAGTAGGACAAGGTTTGACAAGTTAGCCAAGGGAGCATTTGTGAAGTTTGGAAGCATGGCATGGGATTTCTAGATTCATGCTTATTCACATTGATTGCTCAGTTGTGGCTATGGCTTTGAAGGCTTCCATGGTTGTATTGCAATGGTCTTTTTTGCTGAATAATACATGGTGATGGATGCTTTTGGGGGTTGGATTTTTTTCCCCAATGAGGGTTTCCCAGGGTATATAGTGTGCCACGTTAATGTCGGTATGTTGTCTATTTTTTTGCATGTGGATTTTAATTGCATATTTACTTCAAATCTTTATGGGTTATGTGGAAATAGTTATATTCTTTGTTGCAAGCATCCTTACAAGTGGTATCAGAGCTATGGTTGTATTGTTGTAACCCTAGATTGAATCCATGGGAATGCATGAGAGGATAAAAGAAAGGGCAAGATATATAAGTTGTTTATTGTAGATCTAAGGGTTTTGGGTTTGTTGTTATGATGGGATGTTGGTAGATTTTGAGCATGTGAAATTTTTGGATAAAAGGGTTTTTTAGATGTTTTATTTAAATGAGGGTTTTAAGGAGAGCTTACAAAAATGACCTCCTAGATAAAAATAAACCTCACCATTGGATTTGGCTCAACATTTCTATAAAATTGAATATATAATATGCTCTAGGTTGACCATGTTCAAAGGAAATGAAAGAGTTTTTTAGTTTCAGCCCATGATGGTCGTCGAAATTTTTTTCAAAAATAAAAAAATCATAGTGAAAATGGTAAAAAAATTGTCTTACTAAAGTGGCTATAACTTTCTCTTAGGCTATTGGATTTTAGACTTCTTATAGGCATCGAAAAGCTAATTTAGAGCACTAGAACTTGGTGTAGGCTTGGTTCTATGATTTTGAAATTTTGCTAGGTTTTAGAAGCTTGAAAGTCAGATATTATTTATTTCAAGCATAAATTAGGGCATAGCTTGGGCATACAGAGTTAGATTTTGGACATTGAGTAGTCAACAAAAAGCTCTTGAAGAGCTCTATACATCGATTTAGACTTGGTGTAGGTTTGGCATGGTTTATTTGGTGATATATTAATTTGAATAGTTTATGGTATATATTGACTATGGTAATATTGTAATTTTATGACATTGTATGTTTGGAGATTTAAGATTTGATGTCATTGTATACTCAATTCATATTTTAGATTGGTCTAATGATGATATGATTATCAATATTTGATTTGGATATGTATGATGACTTGTTGGATCTACAAGTTGTGCAGTGTTGTAGGCAATCTATATTTACGAATTGCATTTATAGATTGGTTATGAGTTGTCTTTTCCCATTGATCTTTCATTATTAATGCATATTTAGAGTGGTGGCTTGGATTTGGGTTGTCTATGACCTAAGTCACATGATTTTCTAATTTTTCTTCATGTAGAAGGGATGAGATTTTCTTATTAGGTATAGTCATGGGGGAGAATTGTGGTTGACTATTTTATGCTAATAGGTTGGACACATTGAGAGTTAGGTGCTTGGTTCAGGGATGTGATCATGGTGCCAAAGATTTTGGCATGACATGATTGGATATACAGGTACATCCTTGATTTTAATTGGCTTGGATTCCTAATTTGGTTATAGTGTTATATCTTCTTGGTTGAGGGTCATGGTTATTTGGTTTCTTTTGAGGAGCTCATGATGTGCAGTTTGAGTTCTTTGATGGTTTGATGCCTTGGTTGATTATCATGGATAGATTTGATACACAATTTAGTGGGAGCTTGTGACAATGATGGGGTGATAGTATAGGATTAGCTCCTAGTTTGGATTATATCTTCTTTTTTGGAGATCTTGGTTTCACTTAGTACTGACACTTTGGTTGTGTGAGTGTAGACCTAGAGGATCTTCATATAGGATATGGATTTTATGATGCCATTGGTGACTTGATACCATGGTTGAGTGGGAGTTTTTAGCATTGATATATTTATTAGGTGTTTACAGATGTTGGAGATTTTCCTTAGATCATGTTACTTCAGAATTGTCTTTGACATTTGCATGATGCACTTGGTTATCTTCATGGCTTGTGAAGATGGTTAGATCTTAAGGACTCATGGAGTTCTTGGTTATCTTCATGGTGTGTGGTGATGGTTCTTCATGGTATGTGGATTATTTCTTCATGGTGTGTGGAGATGATTGCATCTTGAGGGCTAATGGGGTTCTTGGTAAAGGTGTGGTTTATTCTTTCATTTGACATGTTATCCTTGGTGTGAGGATGGCTTCATTTTTATGTCATGATATAATCTTGATACACGTTTAGAGTTTTGACATGTTATAGTATGTTCATATGGAGCATGTTATCTCTTTGATTAAGATGGTTAGATTATGTTGTCATGTTTATGTTCTTGTGGCCATGGTTGGAACTTTGACAATAATCTTGGTTTAGTTTCTTGGTATTGAGTACATTGATCATAAGATGGATACTTCATGATATTGCTATGTTTTAGATTAAGGTAAAAGTATGTTTTGAAGGGACCCAAAACCCATAACAATAGAAAAAAGATATTCAACTAAGCTCACCAGGAGAACACAGTCCTGAAAATCAAGAAAGCAAACACAAAATTAGGTTTTACAGGGACCTGAAACCACTGAATGTAGCCAGAAAATATGACCAGGTTTTACAAGGACCTAGAACCTACAAGTCACATAGTTTAAAAAGAAAAATAAACACAAGGAGACAAAGAAACTACTAAAATTCCTTAATAATATTTGCAACCTCCTTACCCACATTAGCTGTACTAAGAATAGTACTAGTAGGGGTAAGACTAGGTCCAACAGCATCCTCATTAGCATTTTGTTCTGCAACCTTCTTCCGTGAGCTTAATCTCATCCTTTTGCTATGTCCTCTCAGAGACACAACGTCATTAGTCTTCTTCCCCAAACTTGTTGCAGTTGCACACAGACTTGAAGTCACTTGCTCCATTTTGTTTCCACTTTCCTTTATCAAGTGCCTAAGGTCTTGTTCATATTCCTATAGTTTTCTAGGTATATTTCTCACCTGGGCTTCCAGTAACACAAGTTTGTCTAGGTGAATCTCATGGTCCTTCTGCACTTTACCTAGATTTTTCTATAGTTTCATAATCTCATTATAAATCTAGGAATTTCCATGAAGAGAGGAATCAACTTCCATTTTAGTAGTATCAAGGAAAGTGAGCATGGCCCCCATAGTCAGGTCATCCATATTCTCATCCATAGGGTACTCGATACCCTTAGCTTCTTCATCTCCTAGTTCTTTCTCTTTACCTGCCTTCTCCTCCACATTTTCCTATTCATCTATGCCTTGAATAGTAACCTCATTACCAATATTTCCGACCCTTCATTTTTATTGAGACTCTCCTCCTCATCATTCTTCTTAGTCTCATTTTTATTGGTAGGGTAACCCCCCAAATTGTAACTAATATCCCCCATGTCCGTGTCTTCCTCAATCTCCACTTTTTTGTCCTTAGTCTCCACATTTTTTATCCTCATTATTATTAGAGGATTTAGTTGTTTTATCTTCATTTGTTTGGGGTGTATCCTTGATCATTAATTCCTTTTTCACACTCTATCCTACATCCCTTTTACCCTTTTTAGGTTAAGAATCAGTTATTGTCCCCCTTTTCCTCTCCAAAATTGGAGAAGTAAATGATGATATTGCTATGTTGCATTTGGAGTTGGCATGGATTGATTGGTTACAAGTGCTCATAGATACTTAGAGATGGTGGTGATGTTGCTTTCTCTTGGATTAGAGAAGTATTTGTTGGGATAGTTGATGGTTTCAGTAGGAAGTCCAAGGGGCATTCACCTGATATGGACTTGAGAGGAGACTATTCTTAGATGTGTCTTGGTTAGAGACTTGGATATCTTAATGAGCATTCTCATTCCCCACTCTTGGTCTACTCAACAGTTTTCTACTTGAGATGTGTAGCTCATAATTTTTCTCAAGTGTATTATATTTATGCTCTTCTTTTATGGATATGGATCTTGAGCTATGGTACATGAGTTAGTTCTAGAGGGTTCATATGAGAGATGGTTTAACATTGGTTATCTCCATTTGTATATGTTGTTATGCTAGTTGATTTTGGGAGATGGTTTTATATTGGACATATTCCTTGGATTAGGAATGGTTTATGAGCTTGAACTTCTTATGAAAGGCTTACATCCAAAATTAGTTATATGGTATGGTTTGGGTGCTGTTGATGTTTCTTGGTTGGGGTTTTATGGAAGAGATAATATTGGCACAAATTACATCTAGAGGTGTGTATAGAAGGACATGATACATGTTTTTTTATTTGCGTGGTTTCTCTCCATTCTTGGTTATCTTCTTGGATGTTTGGTTACACTTACATTGAATTTGAGATTGGTTAGAGATTGTGATCACTATTTTGTGTTCATGTATGTCATGTGAGAGATGACATGGTTATTCATTTATCCCTTTCCTTTTTTGGTTGTGGAGATCTTACTAGATTGTTGGAGATTTTTATGAGAATTATTCTTATAGGATATCAATTTATGTCCTTGATACTACATGGATTTGCTTCTTTGAGATGTTGTGAGTGGATTGGCTATAGATTTGACATTATCTTTTATAGTGGGAGCTTCTTGGTATATATGTGGTAGGTATTGCTCTTGAGGCTTGTGATTGTAGGCTATAGATTGGATATGCTGATGATCTAAGATTCACTTGGTATACCTTTGGAGGTATGGGTAGTTGGATGGGTTGGCACTTACTGTGGGTACTATTTTAGCTATGGATATTTTGACAACTATGGATATATGTGATTACCTTTGGATCAAGTTTCTATGCTTGGCATTTTAGTTGATACAAGATTTTAATCTTTTAATGCGATAGGTTGGGTGGCTTTCTCTTTGGATGGCTTCTATGTATGTCCAATGGGAGTGGCATGATAGGAAGTGAGATCATTCATGTTTGAGATGCTGGATAGTTTGATTTTGTTGTGGGTACCAAGATGAAGCACATGGCTTACTTTTCATCCATGATGGTGGATGTGCTTAGAAGGATTGTTCCCTTGTTCATGTATGTGGCTACAAATTAACCCTATGCAATGTATACAACAAGAAGGAGATTGTTGAGATAATGGGTGTTGCACACATTGCATAATATTGTTATATTATTTTGGTCTATTTTATTATGTAATGTTGTATCTAGATGGACATGTAACATGTAAAGATTCCCATGTGATATACTTGATGAGTTGTATTATAACGTTGTGATAATATTTCATGTAATTATTTAATTTTGGGGAAAGAATTAAATTTTTAATATTAAATGTGGGGTCAATGGGTTAGGTAGCACATGGTTTATGTAATACCACTTGCTGGTTTTGTGGGATTTGCTACTATATAAGTAGCCACAAGAGGAGTAGTTGTAGAGGTGAGAAGAAGAAGGAAAAAAAAGTGAATATTCAAGTGGGACAAGGCTTGGCAGGTTAGCTAAGGGAGCATTTGTGAAGGTTGGAAGCATGGCATGGGGTGTGTGGATTCATGCTTGTTCACATAGATTTCTTGGTTGTGGCTATGGATTTGAAGGCTTCCATGGTTGTATGGCAATGGTCTTTTCTACTCAATAATACATGGTGATGGATGCTTTTGGAGGTTGGATTTTTTTCTTTCAATGGGGGTTTCTCAGGGTATATCTTCTATCACATTAATGTGGGTATGTTGTCTACTCTCTTGCATGTGAATTTCAATTGCATATTTTTTTCAGATCTTAATGGGTTATGTGGAAAAAGTTATATTCTTTGTTGCAAGTTTCCTTACAATGTCTGTTTGAGCAATACTTTAGAACCCAAGTTCAAAGTTCATCACTACAATTGAAACAAGTATGGATACAAGGCTAATGAATACAAAATCGACTCAAAGTTTGAGGGGAAGTGTTTCACATGTCACAAGTATGGTAAAAAATCTTCAGAGTGAAAATCAAATCTATATAATCAACATAATAGAACTAGACAAATAAGATTTATTGGTTAGGACTACAACACATGGGGAAGATGTCATTATTGTGGAGAATATGGTCACATTGGAGTGAATTGTGTAAGAACTCACTTCAGGAAAAGAAAGAGTAATGTGAGGTGTTATGTATGAAAAGTGGTAAATCATTTGATAAGAAAATGTATGAATAGAGATACAATAAATTTTGGTGAAGAAAACAAAGAAAAATCCAAGGTTGAATAAATCAAGACTCAGATGAATCAGAAATGGGTAAGAAAATCAAAGTAAAGCACAAGGAAAGGTAAATACAATCCAATGAGTTGGTTGAAGCATCCACATCCAACTAAGTAGTCAAGGAGATGGATAGAACTAATAATTTAAGAAGACCCTACATCACTTCTAGATATGCAAGAAAGGACAATTGAAATCTACATATTCAAATGCATTAGGTCAATCAATAGATATACATTTTGACTAAGTTTCAAATTAGTTGTAACTGAGCTATAAATTATCTTTGAGTGTGATTAAGTTAGAATTTAGATCTAATTGGGTTGTTTGATAATCAATTCATCTAGAGCTTATGATTTAAAGACCTTGCCAAGTTGTCTCAGCTACCTCTATATGATGTATTTAAAAGGAACTAAACTTTTTAAAAAATTCATAAAAATGTCAAAATTGAGGGTTTATTCTTTAACTTGCATTCAAAATTTAGAGTGATTTTGAGCCCCCAAGTGATCAAAGAGAGAAATTTTATTGGAAGAAAAAATTATAAGAAAGGTTATATACTATTGTGAATTCTTCTTTCACTAAGTGTAATGATATCCAACTCTAGTTCCAAAATAAAGTAGGGTTTTGAGATGTTGAATAATATTGACTGCAAAACACCTCTATTCAAGCTCTACCATGTGATTGTTGAACAAAAAAGTCCAATGAGAGCCCACTTAGCTATTCCTCCAAAGGTATTACTAATAAATGATATGCAATTATTTTATCATTGCAAAATTCAAGAGTTAGGTTCATTTGAGCTGAATGAAGCATACAATGCACTATATGAGAATGGAGTGTTGAAGCCTAAGCATAAACATATGGAAGCCAAGGGTATGATACATGCCTTATACATGTCACAAAATTTCTAAGTGAAATCGATTAGATACATCCTTAATAAGGTTCATGCCATGTCCTTCTAACTTGATAAAACCATGAAAGTCACTAAGAGGATGACTCACCAAGCTATAGGCTATCCAATGTTGCACAAACCCAAAAATACTAAAATCATAGCTTGTCATGAACTTTATAAGAAGACCTTAAAAGAATGGGATGGTAGGGGAATGAAATTGAACAATGTCACTGACATGAAGATCAAATTTGGGATTTATGTTATAGCCCATAGGATCTAAAGTTCAAGAAGGCTAAATAGTGGTCCCTATGATGTGGTTGACTTGGCATTCAAAGAAGTGAAGAAGAACTTCTTTTGAACTTGTCGAGGTGCATCTAAGCCAACCAGGAAAAAACATGTAGAACATTTGGGCATCAAAGAAAAATGTGTGTAAGTTGTTAGAAATAAGAATTACTAGGGGGGGTGAATCAATAATCTACAAATTGTGGTTGCCAACTGGGTATAATTTTTTACTTTAAACCATACTTAAAAAATTAATAAAGTAATGCTAAACAATAACAATAACCATGCACAAAGATAACTCATAACACCACATTCTATTAACCAGGGGAACCTTGACCAAAGGAAAACCCCAACGAGGATGATACCCACTAGATAATATACTGATATATAAGTTCCTTGTTAGAGGATGGGCCCTATTAGGAATCAATGAGAAAATTCAATATAGAGAGTCCTTTTTATGAGACCTTGAATCATTGTTAGGAGATTCCAACCCTGTTAGGAGTTGTGGTACAGTAGTTGCAAGATGAGTCCATTGCCCAAACATGCATTTCAAATTACAAGAAGAGCTCTCTACCTAAACAAGTTATCATAATTTTGGAATATAGATTTTTTCTCAATTCAATCTCAAATCAGAAAATAGCTTCACAAACTTTGCATATATCACTTTCACAAAAGTTCACATACAATTGCCTAACACAATTTCTCCAAGATATCACACTTGAATTCACAAGATGTCCTTTGCATAAATACCATGCCTTTACACAAATTGCTTCTAGGTAATCTAAGACCACAATACACTTTTCCAACTTAGGATAAACATCTAGGATGCCAAGCCTAATTGGACAAGTAATTATTTTGTAAACAAAATAATTCCTTTCCTTTAATTTCATTGTCCTATTTCACCAGTAAAACACAAATATCTCTTTTTCATACAGTTTATATTGAATTCTAAGGTTATATACGTCATCATCAACATGTATACTATCTCCATCTAACTTAGCTAATCATAATATGACATTAGCAACAAGTTACAAACAAAACAATACACTGCTTTATAACAAACTCATACTTAGACAAATTTTGAGTACCAAAAGTTAAGTATCTTTATTTCTGAGGTTTCCTAGAAACTTGTACATCATATGTTTCCATAAATGAGAACAATTAGATATCTCCATTAGCCAATTTTCCACAATCTCCTCCTTTGGCATTGATGGTAACAAAATAGGGAACATTGGTTAAGTATCAAAAACTTAAAATAAACAACACATTAACATTACAATTTGTCCATCGTACATATGTTCTCCTTACAATATACTTTCATACTTTTCTCTTTACCTATTTTAAAATTTTCATATGCACTTCTCCCCCTTTGACATCAATGATAAAGGTTAAGATGTCAAAAACTATCCAAAAATTGTTCATCTATTGTCAAAATTTCTATAAACATCTTCCTTAAATTAATTGTATCATCATGCAATCATGAAAATTTGCTTTTAGAATATCCATACCTTTTGTCTGTGTATCTTTGGCTGATTCAGTAGAGGTAAGAATTGCACATAAGGAATATGATACAATCTCAACTGCATTAAGGTCAGATTATAAAAGGTTATAATAAGTGTCCTTGGCCTTAATACATTCCTCCAACTATTTCTCAACAAAAGATATTTTTAGAGAAATAGACTCGTTGAATCCAATACTCTCTTCAAAACTTGTTCCTTCCAAAGTTCCAATTTCCTAATATGACTCTAAATACTGACCACTTTTCCTTCAAAATCATCAATCTTACTAGTTGGATGCTATATCTAGATAGATAGAGCTTCTAGCTCACTCATTTTTCCTCCAATCTAACAGTTAATATCCCTAGTCAACTTATGAGATAGAGTACACTTAATGTACAGTATCTTTCCATCCTGTTAACAGTTCCAAAATTCCTTGATACAAGTATCAAGACTTATTAAATCATCCTTAATATTTTGACAAATTGTGATAAACAAGTTAGCATCATGTGAGATTTTTACCTTAGATTTTGAAACATTCAACAAATTTGTGAATTTCTCATCAAAATATTTTAGTAGTATCTATGCCCTCTATTATGGATCTCCTTCTATGTGCTACACTACTAGACTACTATGTAACCTATTAGTAACCTCCATCAAGGCTTTCTATAGGCTTTTCACTACCTTGTTCTTCTAAATAAGCTTTGGTAAAGATGAGATCAATTTAATATGATCATCATCATCAACTTCTAGGCTAGCAAGAGAAAGTAGAGTAGACAAACTAGAAGGTTCAGTGTCATCCTCCCTTTACTTCTTTTTAGTTGCCTCTTTGACTCTTCTTTCTTCTTCCTCTTTGTTTTATTTTTCCTTTCTATCATTTTCTTTCTTCTCTTCCTCTTCTAATCTCTTCTTCTCACCTTCTTCTATTTTCCATTTTATTTCTTCTTTGGCTACTTGTTTCCGTTCTTCCTCTAGTTTCCTTTTCATCTCATCTTTAAGAAAAGTTTTCTTGGCCTCTTCTATGTTCCTTTTCTCTTCTTCTACTAGCCTCTTCTCCTCTTCAATTTTTCTCAATTTATCTTCAATGCCCTTGGTGTGAGATTCATTCTATTTGGAACCTTCAAATAGATTTGTATCATCAATGTTATTGGTAACATTGGTTTGATATATTTTCATTATGTCACTGCTCACTGACACTTCTAAGGTTCTGGGTGCTCGTGAAGATGCCACCTTAAACTCTGTCATCATCTAACTTATGGCTACCATAATTTCACTTATTATCTTATATTTTTCAGTTACCATAAATAGAAATGCTCTTACTTTGTTCCTTAAGTAAGGGACAAGATTTTTCAATAATCTCTTGATTTCTTCTTCATCATTAGTCTTATGTATCATTCTTAACATAGACTTATAAAGTTCTATGTCCTCTTCTCAAGCTACTACCTTCTTTTCAATAATTCTATCATAGACCTTTTGGTTTACTATGCCTTAAATATCCTTCAGTTTTAGATTGTTGGCTATAATGTATCTCACAGTAGAGATATCAATTTGATCTTTCTTAAAATTATTATACAAATCATAAAATTTGTTCATCTAAAAAAAGTTTCCTTCATTAGCAAAAGATGAATTTATCTTCTCTATCTTCAACTTCTAGGGTTGCTGAGTTTTTCCTACTGAATACTTTGAAGTTGTTACCTTCTCTATCTATTTGGTGTCTTGTTCTTATTCTTGTTCTTCTTCGTTAGACTTAACAATTGTCAATAATGTCTATTGCCTTTTTCCTAGTCCAGTGGCTTTTTGCTTGACCCTTTTAGCCTTTGTTAGTTCCAAAGTTCCTTTTATTGTTCTTTCTATCATTTTTGATGTTCCTTCCATTATTTCTTCTATTTTTGAAGTTTCTTCCATCATTCGTTGTATCATTGAAGTTTCCATATAGTTCTTAAAACATGAATATCTCTTTTTCTTACAATCCATATTGACTTTTGAGGTTATACACATAATCATCAACATGTATACTATCTTGATTTAACTTTTCTAGTCATAATATGACATTAGCAAAGTTCCTTTTATGGTTCCTTCTATCATTTCTAATGTTCCTTCCATTATTTCTTCTATTTTTGAAGTTTTTTCCATTTTTCCTTCTATATATGAAGTTTCTATATAGTGTGTAAAACATGAATATCTCTTTTCCATACAATCCATATTGACTTCTAAGGTTATACACATCATCATCAACATGTATGATATCTCCGTCTAACTTTTCTAGTCATAATATGACATTAGCAACAAGTTACAAACAAAACAATACGTTGTTGTGTACCATATTCATACTTAGATAATTTTTGAGTACCAAAAGATAAGTATCTTTTTTTCTAAGGTTTCCTGTAAGAATGTACATCATATGTTGCCATAAATGACAAAAATTACATATCTCTAATAGCCAATTGTCAACATAAGTTTTGCTCTCTCCTTTTATGTTTAGTTTTCTATGTGCAAAAGTTCTTTCCATCCAAAGGTAGTGTGGTCTGGAGTAAGGATAGACTAGTCATTTATCAAATTAATTATTGCTAATATTATATCGGTTTCAACAAGGTAGTGGCAACAAACTTAGTCATTATTTAGCAGAATTATAGTGCAAGCCAAGTGATCAAAGCAAGCCAAGAAATCAGTGCGAGCTGAATGATCAAAACATGCTAAGCATAAGTTGCTAGGAAATACATGTTGAGTAATATAAATAGTTAGTACCAAGTCACTCAAGAGTTGAGTAAATAGAGTATGAAAATTAATTTAGAAGATGATTTACAACACTAAAGATACAATGAATGGTGAGTATAAGAGACTATAGAGTATGCCAAGTCAATTAGAAGATGATTTACAAACTAAAGATACAAGGAATGGTGAGTTTTAGAGGCTTCAATTGTTAAGTGAAAAACTTTGGATGTAGTTGTTTATAATGGCACAAACTTCTATGTAATCTATTTTTGGGTTGACTTAACGATAGTTCCAGGATTCTAGAAGATGTATTCATGTGTATATTATGAATCTATCTGTATTACATGCAACCAATTAAATTGAGGGATGTTCTAAGTGGAAAAATGGATCAACATAAGCTGTTGATTCTAACCTAACCCTATCCAAATTATGTTTACTTAAGGAGACAAACCCTAAATATTTTTTATCTATGAAGGAAGAGAAGGAGGCACAAGAGAGATGAATGCTAATTACAAAGAGCATTCAGGATGGTTATAGAGGTTGTGACAATGTTATGAATTGGAGAATTAGTTAGAGAGAATAGAGAAAAGAAGATAGAGGATAGATGAGGCATATCTGATTGAATGGATCAAGTACACACTAGGAAAGAGAAGATCTAGCATCTAGCAACAAATTACTAACTGAAGGATCATGGTGATGAATCATTCTAACAAGTGATGTAGAGAAAATATCCTAATAGAGTAGTCTTCATGAGCTTGTTCAAATTTCTTAACTAAGTGTTTTTTTTTTGCAAGCTTAAGTCCTCTAACAAGGCACACTTTTAGCAGGGTGTCTGAATCCTTTAACATGATGAAACTTAACTAGCTTTGTAAGCCTTTAATAGGGAAGATCTTTCATAGGGTAGATCATAGTTTATGGTCAAACTTCTTGTAACCTTCATTGGCTACACTTTATAGTTGCAATAGTAAATATTTGTTGGTATCATCCCTACCCTAGTTTTACCTTCTCATTGGAGGGTTTCTAGGTAACAACCTTATTGTGTTATGCATTATTTGTTTCATTTTGGATGAACATGTGTAGTTAGCTATTTTAGTTTACATGTTAAATTATGAGATGGATGTGTGGTGAATATTTTAGGGTTTCAATTTTGAAGTAATAATTCACCCATTTCTTTTAGTTTACTTTCCCATTTCTATTTCCAAAAATTGGTATCAGAGCCTTGTTAAAGAGAGAGCAAAGCTCTACAACTTTGAGGAAAGATCTTTAATATGGAAGTCTACAAGTTGGGAAAGACTATTGAGAACCTTAAGATTGAAATCCATCTTTCACTACGCAACCTCATAGAAGCAAGAAATGAACTACAATATTCATTAAGGAGAAGGAAAGATATAGCTATTGCAAAAAATGACACTCATTAACAAGAGGAAGACACTACTGGACTGTTTCAGAATGGGAACTCAAGTGAGTTTGATGCAATAGTTGCAAATCTAATGGAAAAGAATGGTGCCCTAACTAAAGAGGTTAGAAATTTTAAGATAGAACAAGAAGTCCAATCAATATTTCTCTGTGAGGTGACTGAGTAGAAAAAGAAAGATGAGGAAGACAAATTTATGATTGAAGATAATAAAAGAACACTAACGAATAGATTGGAAGAACAAACATCAAGGGTAAATAAAATTTCTCACATGCATTTTGAAATAATGAATCAAGTGATGATTTCCAATCATGAATTTAATGGAAAAGACATTGATATCACAACCCTAAAGTTATAAAATGAACAACTAAGGAATGAACTAAGACAAGAAAAGGAATTTTTTGAAAGTTTCAAGAAACCTAATGAAGCTATCAAATACTTTGAGAGGCTCATGAGATCTCCTAGATATAATAATGATACTACTAGATTGGGAAACACTAGTAATGAGGAAGGAGAATCATCTAAAAGTGGTAAATAAATAAACAAAAAGGTAAGAACAAAAAACTCACTTGTCATAATTGTGGAAAGTTAGGTCATAAAACAAATGTTTGTAGGACCAACAATGTAAATTATGAACTCCTAGGTGTATAAAAAATTAATAAACTTGAAAAGGAAAGTCACCACAATCAAGCAGAACCAAGAAATTTATTGTGCTAAGACAACCCAGATGGAAATTCTGATTGGTAATATACCAAATAAACTAAAAGAATATGAAAACAACCTCCAGTTATTGATCAAAGAAAATGAAAATAAGATGGAGATAGTTACTTCCAGTATTTGTGTTGTTTCTGCCAGCTTAGGGAAGAGAACCAATGAAGAAATCATATCTCCAAGTGGTCTAAGTAAATGAACCAAACATAGTTCTAGGAAAAAAGCTATTGAGGGCATGATGGGATCTATAGTTAACACCATTCAAAGTACTGCAGAGGCTAGAAAAGAGGTGGTACAAATGATCAAAGAATCAAAATAGCATTTATTTTGTGTTTTTGGATTCTAGTCTCTATCTTGATAATTGTCCTGGTTTCTAGTCGATTATCTAGGTATTTTATCTGGTTTTTTTATTTTCAAAACTAGGTTCTAGGTCCTTGTAAAACTTGGTCTAGTATTATGGTTTTATTTTGTGGTTTCAGGTCCTTGTAAAACCTTATTTTGAGTCTTTTAAAAAATTATAGGTTTTAGGTCCTTGTAAAACCTGGTGGAACTTAATGGTTTATCTTTTGATTTCTTGTTAAGGGTTTTGGGTCCCTTCAAAACCTATTTTTACCTTAATCTAAAACAATGTAAATCAGAACCCTATGCAAAAATTCAAGGGTTACTATCATAAGTGAAAAAGGCAAGGACATCAAGCACATGATTGCAGGGCCAAGGCCTTTACCACATAGATATTTTAAGGATATTTCCACAATTTTCAAAAGTATGAACAAAAATTATATGAATGTAGATCTAATGCCAATTAGACATCAAACAAATAAACAAAGGTACAACAAATGGAAAATCCTACAATTGGGACTATAATACAAGGTACAATTGTCACTATTGTCATGTCAAAAATATGCACATGTTCTTGATAATTTCAACAGAACACATTTTAGAGGAAATTACAATAGATGGTCTTTCATTATTTGAAGACTGGTCATATCAACAGAAACTATCCAACTAGATCACCAACATTGAGTAATGCTAACAATAAAGGCAAAGAAAAGGTCAATGTTGAAAAGATCAAAGTGTAGATGAATAGGACATGGAAGAAGAGGGAAGATTGTAGCACATCAAGTTCTGATGAGGTCACTTCATCCAATTGATTAGGCAATCGCATCACCCCCAACTAGACAATCAAAAGGTATGTGTGGGACTGACATTTTAATGATATATTCTACATTAGTTCTAAGAATCTAACTTTTGAAAATATTATATATGCATGAATAAAGATTAAATTTTTTGGTTAGAATCTAGAAAAAATATCAATTTTTGATAGTTTTTATGTTATTATCGAGCATGAAATGTTTCACAGTTACTACCAAGCATGAATAGAATTTTTGCTGTTGCTAAGTTATAAATGTATGGTAGTATTGGTCAAGTTTTCTATGTGAATTGAGTGTAGTGGAAATTATGTGTAAGTTGAGTGAGTTTGAAACCCTATGATGACCAAGCTTACAACTTGTAGACACTCAAAAATGGTTTGCATCTATGGTTTCATCACTTCTTCATACTAATTTTTCCCATTTTCTCATTCTACTAACTTTAATCTTTTAGCCAAAATTGATCATACTTTGTCATTTGTATCCTTTTTCACATCAATTTTATGTCATTTCGAAACCATTTCATGTCAACTCGAAATCACCCCAAATCAACTCAGAATCACTCAAAATTAGTCCAAATCAACCCAAAACATATCAAACATCCCAAATCAATCATCATTTATCCAATCCTAGGTATTGTTGTGGCTTTCAAGGCCTTGGAACACTATCAACCTATCAATCTTATCAATTTGACCTTAGTACTATCATGGCTCTTAATGCTAGGTCAAACTATCATTCATGTCATTCAATCTTTGACATTGTTGAGGCTTTCAATGTCAGATCATGGCATTATCAACCATTTTAATAATATTGACAATGTCTGTCAATGTTATTATGATCAAACCTTTTCAATCAATTTCAATCCTGTAGCCTTTACAATGTCGATTAAATGTTACGTATCAATCAATTCATGTCATGTGTCCTTGGCATGTTATCAACTCCAATCAATCAATCTGACCATGGCTTTGGTCTACTTTTCATCATCTTATTTGATATCCATCATCATCACATTTTCATCAAAGGATATGGTTGCATTCATTTAATCAATTTGGCCAATCATCTACTAATTTTCTCTATAGGATTAAATGACCCATAATTTAATCCTATTATGCTTACTAGTTATTCTTCCTAATTATCATCCTCAATTAATTAATTTTATTAGTTAATTGACTCATTATGCTGAAACCATGGGAATACTTAATTTCCTAACTCCCATTTTCCATCATTAATTCCATTTTCTACTAATTCTTATTTTGTGGAATAAAAGGATTTTTAATTCAAATATTCCATAAAATATTGCATCATAGTGACACTTGGATACAACACCTCATGGATTCTCCTTTGACACTTGGATAAGATATGTCATAATTAAATATTATTATTCTCTTATGCATGTCCCTATTTGTCTTATTTGTCATAGATTCTTGGCTTTAAGTAGGCTTGAGGTGTCTTATGACGCATCATAGATTCTCTTCCATGTTTAGCCAAGTTTGACTTTCATACATCATAGAATATTACAAATGGCATATTTTGTCATATGCGTCATGGATTCTCAAAGGAATCTCTTGCCACATCACATATCTATGGGTGAAAATTCCAATGCTCTCACCGTCCATGCCCATTACAAAATGAGCATTCTTCCTCTCATTTCTAGTCCTTGGAAGTCTTGGAAGTCATGGAAGTCCTTGAACCCTTGAAGTCTTTTGAAGTCTTCAAAGTCCTTAGATCCTTAACTTCTTTGAATTTTCACACCATTTTCTCTCAAGCTTAAATCACAACTTCAAGTATTCTCATGGCATTATCCATATCATAGGCTTTTAATTCAATTTTGTGTGCACTATAGGCAACTTTGGAGCTACAATCATTTGGAGAAGAAAGAAGGACATGGGAGCTAGAAACAAAAGAGGGGGTTTCTATTGCTTTCTTTATTAGTTTGGCTTTCATGGTAGACTAGTGGGTGCTAATATATGATTATTGAGTTTTGTGATTTTCTCATAGTATGTTATGCATTTAACCCGTTTTCTAGTTGCTACACAACTATGTAAGCATTAAGCATTTATTGCTAAATTTTAAGGGTCATATAGTCATTTCTCAACTCTTTTGCATTCACTAGCAATCGAAGAGAGAATAAAGAAAATAAAGGAAAATTGCAATAGGATATTCTTGCATTTGCAAACTAAATTTAACCACAACTCAAAATATTCATTAGATTGGAAAGGTATTTTACTGGTGCTAAGTTTATCTATTTGAATTTTTGTGAAACCTAAGTATAAAATATGGTAGTGAGCTCTTCTACAATTGTTACAAAGGAAGGAAAGGAAGTGTTTAATATGAAATTAATTAGTAATGATGTAAGTCAACCACCATTTCGAGCAATACCTAAAATTCCTTATAATAGAGACCCATCTAGTGCATTATTGATGATACCACCAAAAGTCTTAATGATTCAAGATGTTAGATGTTTTTGTACATGAAAAGTTGGAAGTATAGAAGACATGGAGATAAGGGGTTTTCATAGTGAACTTTTTGTAAATGGACTTTTAAGGAAAGAGAATAAAATTGTAGAAAAAAAAGGGTTGATCCATGCAATAGATTTCTTTAATGTATTCAAGACTGAATGGATAAAGATTATGCTTAGTAGAATACATGATGAATTTGTATGGTTTGGAAAATGGACCAATTAAGATGACTAAAAGGAACATAAACTAAGTGATTGGGTATCCTACCCTAGACAGACCCAAGAGCATGCAAAGTGATTCAAAGTAGATTATTGAGAAGAATACAAGTGTAGTATGGAACAAGAGGGGAATGTCTATAGATTCTATCTTAGACCCCCTAATTTCCTTTTCTATGATAGTGATGGAGCATAAGTTGTTTCAATCTAGCATACTAAATAGTGTGTCTTGCATGGTAGTAGATTTGAGATACAAAATAATGCAGAGAGACCACACCTATGACCTTTCCAAGTTACAACTTCAAAAATTATATGAAAACTTGGAGGCCATAAGGAAAATAAAGAATGTATCTTGAAAATTTGGTTATGTAATATTTTGTATATTATTTTATGTGGATAACACATTTCATACATTTGGAAAAGTTTTTTTGAAGAAAAATAGGTCTATTACAGTTTAGATTATAGAATTCATAGAGCAACTTGGAGACAACTTTGAGTCATGAGGACTAGTTATTTTGAGGATTTTAAGAAATCCATGAAATAAAGCCTAAGGATTCTAGTGTCACTAGTGGAGAAACATTACAATTATGTTTGCTTCTTAGTGGATGCAAATTATACATATGTGTAGGCAACTATTCCTAGGGTTAGATGGCTTAAGCCCTTGCCATATGAGATTAATGTTGATGATGCATCTACAAATATTACAACTCTACTAGTAGAAGAAATAGATAAAAGTGCCACCTTATTTGGGAGATATGAGGAAACCATTTCCAACATTACAATTGACTTGAAGATAACTTCTATGGTAAGGAAGAAGAATAAACTTGTGAAGAAGTTGAAGGATAGATTTGGTGAAAGGGGAGAAGAAGAAGATGATGAAGATGATGAAGAGGATGAACAAGTCCAAGCCCCTTTGACAATCACTCAAGGAAAAGGAGAAGATAAGGAAGTTTATGAAGAAGGTGTTGAGGAAGAAGAAGCCAAGGAAGCACCCATGCCTATTGAAAAGAAAAGGAGAAAGTCTAGGGAGGCTAAAGTGGAGAAACGCAAGAAGAAGCTTGTGAAACTTTCATAACAGAAGCCAGTCCTACCTCATACCAGGTCTAGCATAAGGGAAGCCACTAAGAAAGTCAAGGTTGCTAAGAAACCTAAAGGAAAGAGGAAAATTGCTTCAGCAAAGCAAAGCCAGTTGGAAAAGAAGACATATGCAAGGAGGAAATACACTCCAGTGGATGAGTCAAATAAGGAGGAGATAGAATGTGATGACATGAGTCAAGTCAAGCTGGTAAGCCACAATCCCTCCTTTAACTTAGATAATTTGTGTGTGACATAATAAAATCAAATGTAGATTTATCAAGTTTTCCACACAGATTTTTATAAATTAAGAAAATTTGAACAAAATACTGTAAAGGAATCCATCTATGTGATGATGGCTACATTTAAATCAATGCCTATTGATATTGCCAACTCCCTACCTAAGAGTATATATGACCAAGTTGAGAAAAAATTGCAATACAATTTACAAATAGAGAGGTAGATCAGGGAATCCACTCTACCCCAAGTAATGCCAAATATAGATAAGAGGAAGATTACCAAAGTTATTGAAAAATTCATGTCAAAAGTTGCCCCAAAACATAGAGCTTTCCATGTATTGAACAATAATATTGAGGATATGGTGACCAAGAGTTCACAAATCTAGAAAATAAGCTATGGGTCATCCATTCCTGGAATAAAAGAAAAAGGTGAGAAAGAATTGCAAGATCTTAAGAAAGTTGAGCAAGTGATAATAGAAACAACACAACAGGTATCAGTAAAGGATGGTAGTGTGGAAGGCATTGAGGAAACAACATCAATAGAAGAGGCCAGAACTAAAGAAGAGTAGCAAGATTAACAAAATGTAAAAGATGTACAAGTGGTGAATCATAATCCTCCACATGTAGACCAAGTGAGTTAACATGAATCAATAAAAATCAAGGTTGTTCTAGACAATTATTCTCAGAACATCAATACTTTGAATGAAGATGACTTGAATAAATATTTAAGAGTTCCACCATGGAAACATAGTTATGCACAAATCTTGTATTGTTGAGAACTAATGAAATTGATAAGGAAGAAGTGGTAACAGTAGGGGAGAAACAAAATGACACAACTAGTGTGCCCCCTACATCTACAGAGATAGAAGATCAAAGTAAAAGCACAAAACATGCCTTAGTTATGGTTGAGAAAGATGGAAAACAAATCAAACTATGTCAAGAATCTAGTCTTGCACCTACTCCAAAAATTCAAGGTGAAGATCAATGGGAAGTGAGATAAGTTGAAAAGTTTGAAGAATTGAAGGTGATTAATGCTCTAGAGGAACAAATTGCTATCCAGACTTTGGTTACCTTACTTTTTTTTATGACTCCTACTAGTAGCCAAGTTCTTTAGAGGTCAAGAACTCATGCCACACCATTGTAGATATCAAGACCTAGTGTAGAAACATCAAGGAGCTTAGAAGAAATATCTTATGGAGATGTGACCCTAAATGAGGTGATTGAGCTACCCAAGTTTAATCTTAATGCAATCACTATTGAGTAGATGAGCATTCTACATGAAGTTCTACATAGGAAGATACAACAAGAGTTGTTAAGAAGGGAGCATAAGAAGAAGCAAGTGCTTCATGACATCAAACACATAGTTCTTAATGCTTTCAGTCTCTTAGCTATAAGTGAAGAAAAAATAGTTATTTAGCAACTGGTACATATTATGGATAATAATAGTGATGAAGACATAGATTATAATGTTAAACTTCTAGAATTGTTTGAAATAAAATTCCACACTAAGGTACTTGAAAAGATATCTAGTGCCCTTGCACTATGACAGGTTGATTTAGCAACCAAGATGGAGAGTGTGAAGAAGGTGTTGGAGAACATTTTCTCTCTTTACACCAAGCTTTGTGATGTGAATTTATTCACACAATAAGTACATAGGGCTATTGACAAGCTCCCAAGATATCTACAATCCACAAGGACAACAATGTAACTACCTCCTAGTCAAAGCTAGACTCATTTTTAGGGACTACTATCTACTCAAGGTAAGCTAGCCACACTACAAGCACAAGATGCTAACATAAGGGCTACCTTGATTAGTATCTAGTCCATGTTAACCCCACACATGGAAGTCTTGTACAAGGAACTAGCCTATGTGGAAACATTGATGAAGATAGATTCTCATCTTCCCACACATGATGGCTTAGTTAACCTTGTTGCCAAGCTAGACATCCAATAAAACTCTCTAGAGGTAGCATGCAATAGTTGGGATACAAAATTGAAAATAATAATGGAGATCCATAAATCATTTTTGGATAATCACACTATATGTGTACCACCCATGACATAAGTGTCAAAAAAGAGGGATAATGATTATAAGAGGGGTAAGTATGCAAAAATAGGGTACAAAAATCTACTCATTAGGAGTATCATCTTTAGATATAGAAAGGGAACATTTACTTAGGGGGAGTAATGAGAAATAAGGTATAACTATTAGTCATCCATTTTGCAAAATTTTGAGGTTTTGAAATTTTGTATGAGAATTGAGTCACATATATATTTTTTGAGTTATGCTCATAATAAGAATTGTATATGCATGCTAATGTATTTTTTCCACTCATATCAAATGGGGGGATTGTTAATCTCAGATTGGTTTTGACAAGGTGGTGACAAAACACTTAGGCATTATTTAGCAGAATTATAGTACAAGTTAAGTGATTAGAGAAAGCTAAGAAATCACTATGATCTAATTGATCAAAGCATGTCAAGCATAATTTTCTAGTCAATACATGCCAAGAATTATACATAGTTAGTGTTGGTTCACTCAAGAGCTGAGTAAATGGAGTATGTTGAGTCATTCAGAACATGAATTACAACATTGAAGATATAGTGAATGCAGAGCATTAGATACTTCAATTTCCTAGTGAATAGTTTTGGACATAGTTGTCTACAATTACACAAACTTCTATGTAAACCATTTTTTTGGCTAACTTAATGATTTTTCTACAATTCTAGAAGATGTATATAGGTGTATATTATGAATCCCTATGCAATACATGAAGCCAGTCAAATTAAGGGATGTTCTAAATAGCAAAATGGATCATCCTAAGTTGTTGATTCTAACCTAACCCTAGCCAACTTGTATTTACTTAAGGAGACAAAACCTAAAATTTGTATGTATGAAGGAAGAGAAGGAGATGCAAGAGAGATGAATACTAAGTACAAAGAGAATTGATGATGGCTATAGATTTTGTGACAATGTTATGAATTATAAAATTAGCTAGAGAGAACAAAGAAATGTAGAGAGATGACAGAGGAGACATATTTGATTAGAAGGATAAAGCAAGATGTATAGACTATACAAGAGTCAGATACATAAATAATGGTAACTACTGTAATTTCTTCTCTACCCTCCACTCCAAGCCAAGCCATTTCTTCATTAAGTATAGGGATGATAGAGAATGAAAAACAAATTACTTTATCCTCCCAAGTAGTAACTTAATAGAAGTCTCTGATTGCTTCTAGGATAGGTTTAATTAAGCTAAAATTAGATAAGGATGAAGACAAGGTTGACAAAAAAAAGTAAAGAAGAATCCAAGAGTCAACCAAGTGGAGAAGAGAAGAAGTACGAAGATAAAGGAAAAGAAATGGAAAAGATCTCTAATGAGATAAACCTTGATACTAAGATTGTGAATCCAAATTGGCATCAATCTGATATCACTTCTAATTAGATAGAAATTATGAGTGATTTATGGAGGAAAATAACACAATAGAGAAAATTAAAGGTGAAAAGAGATAGAGGAAATGTTCTTGAAGACATCGATGACATATTTTTGGATATAATGCAAATTGAAGTAAATAATAAGGCCCCTATTATAGAGAAATTCGTTGATATTGTATGTGAATTCAATAAAGATATAGATGGCCAAGATAAACTTCTACAAAGGGTAGAAAGAAAATTAGAAAATAAAGGTTTGGAGAATTTAGCAAAGAAGATTGCTATTGATCAAGCGGAATTGTCCACTCTCATTGATACATTAGAATGAGTTGTAAATACTATTGTTTCCTTATTCAAAAAACTATGTGATACTTCAATATTCACAAAAGAAATAAAGGATAAACTGAAAAAGATTGGTGAAGACTTGAAGAAAAATGATAATCAGTCAGTACTTGACCTAAGTTCTACTTCTAATCATTTTGTTAAAGTGATATTTTTGACATATTTGCACACAAATTATTGAGGGAGGAAGCCATAATTATGGAAACATTATCAGACATTCAAAGTATGATACTTCCTCACATGGATGTGATCTAGAAATATCTTACATACAAAGATATTAGTTCATGACACAATCTTCTCAGTTGTAGAGCTCAGAATGGAGTTATCAGCTAAGCTTCAGATTGAACTACACATTTATAAAACTATGTCTTTAATTTTAAAAGTGCATAAGGATTTCCTCACTAATTTTGGTATTACCTTGTAAATATGATTTAAAGACATTTGTAACAAAAATAATGAGGGTGGATATAATATGTAAACAAGGGGAAAATATGTAGAAAGGAGAGTTGTATAGTGTAGAGGAAATGTATAGAGGAATATGTATATGAAGGAGATAATCAGATTATTTTTTTTGAAAAATCTAAAATTCAATTTAGTTTTGACTGAGCCATAGTTTTCATCTCAAACTGATTTATAGAACCAAGCACATGGAAAGGGGGAATTTGATAGAAACTTTTGATCAAGAGATTTTTGGATTGCTAATAGAACTACTCAAGATAAGTGTTTTTGTCATTGATGGCAAAGGGGGATATTTTTGACCCTATGGCAAGAAATATTGTCAGTTAGTGACAAACCACTTAAGTTTTCCAAGAAGGTTAGTTAATACTAGAACCAAACTTTTCAGCAGATGACATATTTTAGTGTATGCCAAGAAGATCAAGGATATCCTAGGTAAACTGAGATCCATAGTATAACTTGAATTTTTTTAGTGTTATCAGTGGAAACCAAGTTCTCAATGTAAATTGAGTTGATAGTTCTCATAAAGTTCTTAGTATGAATTGAGCTATCAAGTTCAAGTCTTTATGTTTTAGTATCGCTTGAGTCATAAAGTTTACCTAAGTATCTAGTGCTACCCAAGTGTCAAAGTATGACCCAAGTTCACTGTGTTGCTCGAGCATCAACACGATAACAAAATGCATAGTGTTGCTCAAGAATCAACATTTGGTTAGCTTAAAAGTATAATTTGGTTATTGTTAAATTATCTCTTATGTAAGAAAAATTGGTATGAAGTTATTCTATAAGGTATATATAAGGATGAAAACTTAGATTGTCTAAGGATGTAGAAGTGATACACATGACTATTTAAAGACAAGAAGTGAATATGGAGTAGATTGAGTAAGCAGGTTATAAAGGAGTATAAAGAGAAAAGAAGAGACTTTTCTATCACATTCAGGTGATCATATTATTCAAAAGATCTACATCATAAAATAAAATTGCAAGGAATATGTCAACTTGCTAATTCATTCTAATAGGAGCATCCATCAAATCCTCTAAATAGGTGGACCTAACATTCCTTTGCTAAATCTCTTAGTAGAGTACATACTTCATTATATTGTAAAATCCTTTCACAAGGTGGACCTAATAGTCCTTAATACACATTGTAAGCCCTAACACATGCCAACTTTATTACTATAGTAGTGAACCATTGTGGGTGTCATCCCCACCATAATTTTATCTTCTCCTTGGAGGGTTTCTGTGTTACCAAATATTGTGTCAAAGTGTTAATGGTGTTGATTTTTTTATTTCTTTATGCTTATGTATGAAATTAGATTAGATAATCTAATAGTGTGAAAGAATAAGTATTCTAAGTGATGAAAGTGTAAGTGCTTTATGATTCATCCACCCTGCCCCACCACCCCTCCCCCACATAGGCAATCCATGTAGTCTCACAATCTCTCTAAAAAATAAGTCTACTATATGTATTGCATCTAATGTCCTCTTAATAGGTATGAAATGTTCCATTTTAGATTATATATTAACCATTACAAAGATAAAATAATTACCTCTTTAATTTTGGGGGAATCCTCTAACAATTTCCATACTAATGTCTTCTCAAGGCTTATAAGGAACAAGTAAAGGTGTATACAATCACACTTTTTGACTTGTTCCTTTGGAAACTTGCCAAATTCTAGATCTCTTCACCAACTTTTAAATATCCTTATATAGCTGTGGCCAAAAGTATCTCTCAAAAATCAACTTCACTAGCTTATCAATTCCAAAATGTCCCCCAAGTCCATCACTTTGTTTCTCCTTAATAATATTTTCTCTCATAGGTATTCTAGGTATACACAACTAAATTCATTTTAACAACATCTCTTGCTAAATGAAATAATCAACACTTTCAATTATGTGACTCTTAAAAGATTCCTAAGGTTTTGTGAAATTAGGATTAGTTTCATACAAGTTCTTGAATCATCAAAACTAAGCACTTCAACTCTCTTGACAAGCTTCTTCTTCTTCTATTGGTCCTTTGCAAGAGATAGCTAGTCCCCTTTTTGGAGAAAGTGAATCTTGCATGGAATTATCATACTATTATTTTGGATTTGTTCTCTCAACACCCCCCCAACCCTTATTTCTTCTAAGGATTTCAAAACTATGTTGAACAATGCACTTCCCTACATTCTCTAGTGTATTTAGAAAGAGAGGAACAACACAATATTCAAAGAAAAAATGCTCCTCCTAAGAATATTTTTTCAAAAATTGATAATGTCATTTTGGAGAATCTTAATAGGAAAGGAGCGAGCTTTCCTTCTCATAATTTTTTTATTGATAATTTGTAGGATGATAGACCAACTAATAATAGGAGGTTGGAAAGTATATGGTCTTTCCCTTAGGAGTGTTAGTGCAATTTTTTTTGATGGGATAGCCTAGGGAAACCCTAGGATGGTTGGGGTGGGGAGTGATAAAAATTTATTTTGGTCATTGCATGGTGGTGGTGGCAGTTCCCTTGGGAATTCAGACTAACCACCTTTCTTAGGTGATGAGTTCCTTTGGGTCACCAAATTGGCTAAAGATATTAGTGTTGCTAGGCTCTAGCTAGAGGGTGATTCAATGAATATATAAAATTTATTAAAGATTTCTCTAGTCCTTCATAGGCTATAGATAATATCATAAAGGAAAAAAACTACATTCTTAAAACTACAGATGAATATCATATATAACATGTATATAGGAAATCAAACATGTCTTAAATTTAGGTTTCATATATGTCTTAAATTTGGAGGGCCCCAAGGGACCTTTTAATTTTTTTTACTAATTCATAAGGGGGACTTAGACAATGGAGAATTATGGGGATAATAGTTAGGGGTTTTAGGACATTTTAAAGTCTTCTTTTTCTCATTATGGTCAATAGTGATGCTAGGGGTGGGTTTGAGTAGGAAAGGTCACTCTAGATTGAAATTATTCTTGGTGGACATAGACCATAGTGGAAGTTATTAAAATGACCTTAGTATAGTATGGGGAATTTCTTGTTTGGGTTCCAACACCCCCTAAAATCTTTGATTGTGTACTCAAGAGAGTAGAGTAGATAAAATAGAAAGGAGATCAAATCATTGTGGTTGAAGTGTTTAAGGAAAAAGAAAGTGAGAGAAACAATAAATACAAAAACACCCTTCTAAAGAAGAGCATCTCATAATGATGATATACACTTGATCCTAAGGCTCTTGGAGCTCCTCCTTATTAGACTCTTCACATAGTTTAGTTGAATTTTCCCCCTTAAGAAAGAAGTGATTTAGGTTGTCCATGTAATTGAATCTCCTATTATTTTTCCATTTTTCCCTCACATAGCTAATCCTATAGCTTGGGCTATAATCTCCTTATCAGCTTCAAAAGTAATGCCACCCCTAGTCCATTTTATTTCAACTTGATTTTTCACAAATTTTTGGGAGACACTTTCATCAACTCCTATCATAGCCACCATAAATAGGAATTTTCAACCTTCATCAATAACCATCCAAACCCTAGCATTTTTATGAATGAAGCCCTAAATTTTATCTACTCCACCTGAACTCTATATCACCACCCATATCTATTTTTTTAAGAATATTATCAATAAAATTTTCTTAAAATCAAATATGAAAGATATTACAGAGCCAAATAATGTTCAAATAAACAAGCCCAAAGATTATTGAGAGGGAATATGAATCGGTAATCTATCATAAACCTATTTTTATATCTAATAAAACCTATTCTTCAAATGAATGCAACAAGAAACATAAACTTGTAAATAGGAAATAGTCAACCACACAATAACAACTCACAACACTAATATTTTTCTTGTAGAAACATAATTGAGTGAAAAACATAGCAGGTTTGATTTCCAATAATGTAAACATACTCTATGAGGATCTCATCTCAATTAAGAGCTTATAATAAGTCTTGTTGGAGACTAGCCCTATTAGGAGTCATGAGATTAAGAGATTTCCCTTTAGCCATGTTAAGATATTTATCCTTTTAGGAGTGGCCTTGTCAAGAGGACTTCAAACACTAGATAAAGTATCACCTTGTTAAAGAATTTACACAAAAGATCTATTAGGATCTATCTTGTTAAGGGTTTTTTAAAAAAAATTCTCAACTGCTTGAGAACAATAAGTGGCATGCTCTAGTAAATAAATCTACTCCCTCCTAGTATAGACCTATTTAAGCACATACAATATCCTCACTGTTAGATACAAACCTACTACGAACCACACAACTTTATTTACGCATTGGAAATACCACACAGACAATCTCTCATGCCACACACTTTTTATAAAGAAAGAATGATATTTATTCATTGCATCAATTATAGTTTTTCCACCACCTTAAATTTTAATCTAAATTCAAATTACCTCCTTAGAAGTTTGGCAAAAAAAATTTATTCATAGACATCAAGATCCAATTGTGTAACAATTTGACATGTCAAAACATATTACACTTCCTTGGGTACATGCATGCCTTCGTGAATCGTCTATCAACACAAACAATATAGATTATACATACCTACTGACATTTGTTGGAAATATTAGAGGAGTAATTGAGAGGGGAGGGGTGAATTAGTTACCACTACAACAAATCCCAGATCCCTTAGATGTCAGTACAAAATAACTCTGTGAAAACATAATTTTATTGATGCTCTGTAAACACATAGAAAAATGTTGTGACTCGATAAATACTGAAATAGTTTTGTAAATGCTTAACATGAAAATAGTTAAGATGTTATCTATGATTAATGTTACTTTAACTTACTTGCAAACATGTAAGAGAAATAACATGAGCACACTTGACACCAATATTTAACATAGAAACCCAATTTAGAAAAAACCACCAATTACAACTAGTTACTAATTTTCACTCATATGAAGTAAGCCCTGTTAGGAGACATCCCTATTAAAGGTTACAAAACACACTGTTAGGTGTGATCCTATAAGAGGATTTAATCACTCTATTAGGAGTGGCTTTGTTAGAGGTCTTAGGACAATTCAATAGAAATGCCACCTTGTTAGAGGATTTACAAATAGTTGTTAAGCCAACTCTGTTAAGAGATCTAGATCATTGTTACAATGGTTAGAGAGTAACAATGAGATGACTTGATTTGTGATGCAACTTAATTTTTTATTATAGATTTCAATCATGGCTTTTATACTTGATCCTTCTTGATTCAATGTATCTTTTCATCTTCACAAGGATATTACGCTTATCCATCTAATTCGCTTCCTCTTAGGTAATAGAGTGAGCTCAATTAACACTAGTTCCATCCAAAATTTCCTTTATTAATAGAGTGAGCTTGGTTAACACTTAACTTTCCAAAACTTTTCTTTTATGGCCAAGTGAACTCGATAGATATTATCTTTTGAAAGAGGCAAACTCTAGAATTCCCAATAGACATAGAAAACTATCTTCAATATTTGAGTGAGCTTGGCATATACTAACGTACAATGATATGACATTTTTTGTAACATCAAAGACAATACATAATTAATCAATTGTATTCAACAATCTTGATCTTTGGCATTGATGGCAACACAACATGTCATAATGCAATGAAATTTTTAGAGAAAGAATAAAGTAATGAACATATCCTTAATTTTATTTATATTTTCATCTATGAGAACTCCCTCTATTAGTGTGAACTCTTTCTTCCTTCAATTTATACCTCTATCAGATAACTTCTATCTGCTACAACTTTTTCTGATAGAAAACTTTTCCTTTGATATTGGACCAAGTTCATTCACCCTCTTTGACATCTCTTTCTCTTTCTATTTATAAAATTTTTACGAGATGTGACAAAAAATTCTCCCTATTTGACATCTCATGCCAAAGAAAATAATTGGTCAATATCAATGTACCTCAAGTACAAATTCATTCATAATATTCCCTTGTCAATACTGCACTAACTGATTGATCTTCAAGATGCTCTAGTTGATGCATCACTAAACTTCATTTAGTAAGCTTTAGATAGGGGTATGACCCCTAGCTTACCTCTTAGATACATAAATGCATCCTTAGGTGTTGGCTTGGTGAATATGTCTGCAATTTGTTCTTTTGTATTTACATATTCCAATCTAACTTTTTATCTTGTAACAATTCTCTCGAGAAATGATATTTTATAGCAATGTGTTTTGTTTTGGTATGTATCACTAGATTCTTTGATATATTGATTGCACTGGTGTTATCGTAGTATATGACTATTGGATCCTTGATCTTTAGCTTCATACCTACCAATAGTTGTTTAAAGTAGACAATATTACAATAATTGACTACTACTATCACATATTCTACCTCTATTTATGGACTGAGAGATATAATTTTGTTTCTTGCTTATCCAAGACACTAGTCTTTTACCAAGAAAGAATGCTCCACCACTGATGCTTTTTTTGTCGTCAATACTTCCTGCCCAATAAACATCTATGAATACTTTTCTATCCAAAGTTCCTCTTATTTTGTACCATAAACCATAGTGTTTAGTACCTTTCAGATATCTCATGATTATTTTAATTTCCATCATGTGATTTTCTTTGGGATGTGTTGAGAATCTTTCCACCATATTGACTGCTAATGCAATATCAGGCTTTGTATGTACTACATATTGCAATTTTCCAATCATTGATTGGTATGAGGTCTAATCTACCTCTTTGAAAGCATCATTTTTGGAAAGCTCATGTCCAATAGAAATAGGGGTTCCAACTACTCTTGAGTCTTCCATTCCAATTTTTTTTAGTATCTCCTTTATATATTTAGATTGAGTAATGTAGATACCATCTTTCTTCTATTGGATCTGCAATCCAACAAAGAACTTTATCTCTCCAAATATAGACATCTCAAATTATTTACTCATTTCTTTTGAAAATGCCTTACACAAGTTATCATTTCCTATGAATAAAGTGTCATCCACAAATATTTTTGCCAAAAAAATCTTCTTATCTGATCCTTCTTTGATATACAGGCTACTACTATCATTTGTTCTTTGAAAACCAATTTGTATCAAGTAGTTATGAATTTTTTCATACCAAGCTCTAGGACCTTTCTTGAGACCATATAATGCTTCATATAATTTGAAAACCATATCTCTTTTGCTAGGATCTACAAAACCTTCAAGTTGTTCTATTTAGACTTCCTCATCAAGAATTACATTCAAGAATGCATGTTTTACAACAATTTGATAAACTTTAAATCCTTTATGTGTTTCATATTCTAGTAAAGTCTTAACACCTTCTAATATTACAATAGGAGCAAAATTTGCACCATAATCAATACCTTCTTATTGAGAATAGCCTTTGCATACTAACCTTGCTTTGTTTCTAAAAACTTTTTCATCTTCATTTAGCTTGTTTTAGAATACCCACTTTGTGCTAATTAAATTTTTATCCTTGGGTCTAAGAACAAGAGTCCAAGTTTTTTCTTCTCTATTTGTTCTATTTCTTCATTCATTGCTTCAATCCAACTTTCATTATCTAAAGCATCTTTAACATTTCTAGGTTCAAATTCAACAAGTAAACATGTGCCTTTCAATTTATTTCTTGTCATTGTTCCATCTGATTTGTCTCTAATGATCTAGTCATGTGCACGATACCTTTTGACATATCTTACTAGCATAGGTTCTTTGGATTTGGAGTTTGTTTCACTAATTTCATCATGAATTTGGTATTAAGCTTGGGTCCCACTGATTGTGACTCAAGTCCATTAGACCTAGTTTCCTCTTGTAGTATCTCAATAGCTTCTCAATGAAACTCTAGTCCTTCAAACTATAACTTAAGTTTCTTAGTCTAAAACTTAGTAGCTCTTGAAGATTTTGGGTCTTAGGAGGTAAAGCCTCCTTTCTTCTAGATAGATTTAGCAGGGTATCAGTTTCATAGTAAACTCGTCAATTCTTACATGTGCACTTTCTATGATTTCATGAGTAGAAAAATTCAAACATTTGTATTCTTTACTTCTATAGGAGTATCTTATGAATATTCATTCATCACCTTTGATATCAAATTTTCCTTTCCTATATTCCTTAAGGTTATAACATTTTCTACCAAATACTTTCAAGTAACTTACATTAGTTTTGTAGCCATGCCATAGTTCATAAGGAGTTTAATTTGAGTCTTTCTTTAGCTATACTCTATTCAAGGTATGTACTATAGTGTTGATTTCTTCCTTCAAGTATATAATTGCAACATTCTTTTCTATCATCAATGTTCTTGTACAATCCATGATGGATCTGTTCCTTCTTTCAGCTGTACCATTCTATTGAGGTGTACCAAGGGCTAATATTTTTCTTTTAATTCATTTTTCAATGAAGAATTCATTGAATTCATTGGAGATGAATTCACCACATCTGTTTGATATTAAACATTTCACCTTCTTTATAGTTTCCTTTTCTACTCTTGCAGATACCACTTGAATTTTTGAAAACTTTAGATTTTTCTTTTAGATACATTATAGTCATCATTCTAGAATAGTCATCAATGAAAATAATGAAAAACTTATCTCCATTTTAACTCTCTCTTCCAATAGGTCCACATAAGTTTGTATGCACAAGCTCTAAGACTAATTCAAAATGATAGCTCTTGCTTTTGAAACTAGTCTTTCCCATCTTACCAATTTGACAATTTTTGCATAGACCCATATCAAGTTTCCTCAAGCTAGGAATACCTCTTACTGTTCTATGTTTTCTTATGTTAACAAGGTTATCAAATTTTACATGAAATAATATTTTTTTCCCTAACCAAATTTCTTCTACTTGATCAATAAAACATGAAATTTCACTTAGATCTAGATAGAATAGATTATGTTTTGTTTGCTTGCTAGATCCAACCAAATTTCCTTTTCCATCTAGTAGTTTGGCCTTCTCATGCTTAAATTCTAGCTTGAATCCAATGTTATTTAACTATTTCACATTTAGTAGATTGTACTTTAGTCCTTCAACCCAATAAGCATTGTCACATCTAAGTTCATTGGTTAATGAGATACATCCATTTCCTTTTATGCAACAAGGTTCATTGTTTCCAAATCTCACACCACCACCATCATAATATTCCATGTGCTTAAACCCTTTTTTTCTCTAGTCATGTAATGTGAGAAACCACTATCAATAATCCACATGTCATTTTTGCTAATATGATAGATAAGTGCAATTTTATCTCCTTCATCATCAAATTCATCTTTTACAATAATCTATACCATTTCATCTTCATTGTTATCAGAACTTTTAGCCATCAAACAAGATTTCTTACCTTTTTCCTTGTAGTCCTTGTAGTTTTTGAATTCCTTCTTGACTTTATACTTATTCTGTTCTTTTCATCTTTGTTTTCTCTATTAGGGCACCTTGTAGCAATGTGACCAAATTTTTCAAAAGAAAGGTAGATTAGAGGAATCTTACCTTTGTACTTTCCTTTGCCTTTGGAATGTTTCCTTCCAAGTAGGGCTTCAACAAATTCAAGATCACTGTTTAAAATTTATTTTTCATCATCACTTTTAGATTGACTAGCCTTTGATTTCTTACCCTTTTTCTTGAGTGAAATATTGGCTTCAAATGTAGACTCGATACCTTTAGAACTAGGGACATATATATCATAGTTATCCAACTCAAAAGTTGTCTATCTTCCAACTAGAGCATCTAAAGTTATTTTTCTATTTAGATCACATCTCATCTCTTGAATAGTAGACACTATAATTTTATAAATAGGAAGAAGGGTTCTATGTACCTTTCTTACAACTATTTTATCATCAATGTCTCCTCTAGATGCTTTAATTGCACTCACACTTGCTTTGATTCTCTCAACATATTTTGCAATATTTTCATCTTCTCTTATTTTCATCTAATCAAATTTCCCTCTAAGACTTTTGGCTTTAGATCTTCTTACATTATTATCTCCTCCATAGATATCTTTTAGTTTTGATCCACATATCATAAGTTGTAGTAAAACTATTGACTTCATCAAATTCAACATAAGTAAGAGCAGAAGCAATGTCAATCATCATGATGTTATGATTTTTCTTTTCAAAAATATCTTCAACTAATAATGTACCAATAGGTGTCTTGTATTCATTATCAAGATACTTACACCTTGAATCACTAATAGTTTCTAGATGTAACCTCATAAGTCCTTACTATGCTACAAAGTTGTCTCCATTCAACCTAGGAATCTCTCTTCTGTAAGACATCCTGATCTTTAGCTTAGGTCCTTGAAACCTTGTTCGCAAGCACCAAAAGCTCTAAGGCCAATTGTTGGAAATATAAGAGGAGTAACTAAGAGGGGAGGGGTGAATCAGTTACAACTAGAATAAATACCAAATCTCTTAAATGTTAGTACAAAATAACTTTGTGAAAACTTAATTTTGTCGATGCTCGATAAACACATAGAAAAATGTTGTAACTAGGTAAACACTGAAATAGCTTAGTAAATGCTTAACATGAAAATATTTAAGATGTTATCTATGATTAATGTTACTTTAACTTAGTTACAAACATATAAGAGAAATAACATGAACACACTTGACACTAAGATTTAATGTAGAAATCCAATTTTGGAAAAACCACCAATTGAAACTAGTTACTAATTTTCACTCTTCTGAAGTGAGCTCTTTTAGGAGCCAACCCTGTTAAAGGTTACAAAACACACTATTAGGTGTGACCCCATTAGAGTATTTAATAACCTTGTTATGAGTGGCCTTGTTAGAGGTCTTCTAGGATAATTCAATAGAAATGCCACCTTGTTAGAGGATTTATAAATAGTTGTTAAGCCAACTCTATTAAGAGATTTGGATCATTGCTACAATGGTTAGAGAGTAACAATGAGATGACTTAATTCCAAATGCAACTAAATTTCTAATTGCAGATATCACTTCTGGCTTGTATACTTGATCCTTCTTGATCTAATATATTTTTTTAGCTTCATAAAGATATTTTTCTTATCTTTCTAATTCTCTTCCTCTTAGCATAATTAAATCTTCAATTATCTTCCATGCATTCTTCTTTCTAATTCTCAACTTCACCTTGTATTTATATCTTTCATATTATCAAGTCAACTATAATATAACTTAGAATAATTAATATTCATCTCCTCAGTTGGCTAGAACCATCAGATAATTCAAATGAACTTAATATTCCAAAACAAGAAAATCCTTCGTAAGCCAACCCTACTTGGTAGATACTAACTTAGAAACAATTTTCCTATGTTAACCAAGTGAACTCAGTTAACATTGCATATACATAAATTTTCTTTGGAAACCAAATGAGCTTGATTAACACTAGTTCCATCCAACATTTCCTTTATTAACCAAGTGAGCTCAATTAACACTCAACTTTCACAAAATTTTCTTTGATGGATGAGTCAACTCGATAGATACTATCTTCTAAACTAGGAAAACTTTGGAATGCTCGATAGACATGGAAAATTATCTTCAATGCTTGAGTGAGCTCAACATATACTAATTAGAAATGATATAACATTTTGTGTAACATCAAAGACAATACACAATTAATCAATTGCATTCAATTACCATCATCATGGTAATTATGCCACTTTTCATTACCAATAAATTCTATGAGCAAATGACATATTGTTAATCAAAAATCTAATACATTGTTCTCCATTGTTATTATCTTCTTCCTATAATAAACATTGTAATCTAGTTTATTCATTTTTCTATCTCTTTATATCTCCTTACTATGTGTGATTCTAATATCATGTAAAAAACATCATTAGTATTCTAAACTCTCCAACCACAACAATAGTGTCCTAAATAGTAAACCACACCAATCAAATCATATTCTCTATTTTTTGCACTACTAAGATAGTTTTCTTATGAAATACTAATCATAGTATAACATATACTAAACTTGAAATGAACTTATAAAACCTTAGACATTTCATTAAAAATACATCTACAGACATTGTGTTTGATTGTGCACAACACATCCTTTTACCATTCATACATTTCCACATCTATCAAGACATAATACATCAAGAACATGAACAATTAAGTACATATATATTGGTAATCAATGGAAATTAATATAACATATAGATCATAGAAGAAACACATGTCCTCATGTTATTAGTACCAATTATGCCAACAATCTTGCCCTTTAGTATTGATGAAAACACTCCAAACATTAAATATCTCTAAATTATGTCATTGAAATACTAACAAGATAGAAGATGTTATTATTAATGCATAAGCTTGGTTGCCTTCTTATATCCTTTGGATAGTTTTCCTTTAACTACTGCATTTCCTCCATCTAATCCTCATTCTTCTTCTTCTCCCCATTTAATAATAATGAAAAGGCATCATACTTCTTATCTTGCATTTTTCCTAACATCTTCCCCTAAGGAGTATTCCTCCTTCACATAATCCATCTATAGATAACAATGAAAGATCATTGGATAGATGCAAAATAGACATATTAATTTAGCTCAAGTAGGAGAATAACAACCAACTTTATTCTAAGGTAATCAAAAGCATCCTTGGAAAGTGGTTTGCTAAGGATATCTTAAATATGCTCTTTTGTATGAATATACTCCAACTTCACATTTTTTTCATGCACATGTTCTATTAGAAAATGATACTTAAATGAAATCTATTTGGCCTTTGAGTGAATGATAAGATTCTTGGAAATATTTATGGTAGTAGTATTACCACAATAGATGGTCACCAATTTACTCGTCCTCTCCTTAATCCATTCAAGTATCCTGATGAGACATAGGGTTAAAGAAAAGGTTAGAAGGGGTCATATTATAAATATTGGATGTAGAATCCACACTAGTGGCAACATTGGATTTTGTCTTATCATCTATGGGGATCGATGAATAATTTATTTAGGGGGCCATAGAATTTTTTAGGGATCTATGTCATCCAAGCTATATCAGTGAAATTGATAGAGGATGATACACATTCTACCTCTAATGTAGATTGAGATATAAAATTATTTTTCCTACTTCTTCAAGAAATAAGCCTACCTCCTAGAGATTATGCAACTCCACTTGTAATCTTCTAGTCATTAATGTTTCCTACCCAATCAGTATCATTTAAAATATTGAAAAAAATCTCCATCATGAGCATAGCATAGACCATTATCAATAGAACCCTAAGATATATAAATATCCATTCAACAAAAACAATGTGGGATTCCATTTTAATTGATTGAAACCTTTCCACAATTCTAATTGTATGTGTTGTATCGAGTGTACTTCACACAACATATTGTAGCTTATCGATCATTGATCTATATGAAGTAGCATCAAATGAATTAGGCTCATCATCTTTAGAGAGTTTAAAATTAATAATCTTGGGGTACTGACTGCTCTGGCATATTCCATGCCAAATGTCTTTAATACTTCCTTTACATAGCTTGAGTGATGTGTATTCCACTATCCAATAGAGATATTTGTAATCCGATAAATAATCTTATTTCATCGATCACTAATATCTTGAGTTATTTTTTCATTTCATTAGAAAATGAAAAACTCATCTCATCATCTCCTCAAAATATATCATCAACAAATACTTATGTTATTAATACCTTTTTATCATCAACTTTTATGTAAATATTACTATCATTTAAAAAAAAATTGAAAGAAATTTTGGTAAGATAAGAATGTAATCTTTCATACTAGGCTTTATGGGCTTTCTTTAGTCCATATAATGCCTTGTGAAGTTTACATAGCATACTTATCTCCTTGGCTAGTGTTAATCCATTACACTCTTCTATGTAGACTTCTTCCACTAAAATTTCATTCAAGAAAGACTACATGACATCCATTTGATATACTTTGAATTGATTGAATGCAACATATGCCAAAATAATTCTAACACCTTGTAATATTTCAATTGGTAAAAATGTCTCATCATAATCTAGGCCTTACTCGTTAGCATATAATTTGTATACAAGTGTTTCATTATTTATAATCACCTTTCCTTCTTTATCTATCTTGTCTTTGAAGACCTAGTTAGTGCTCATCATATTCTTGGTTTTAGGTGTTGGCACTAGATTCCATGTTCCATTCTTTTCTACTTTATCCAATTCCTATTCCATGTCCCTAACCCAATAATCATCTTTTATGGCTTCCTTCATAGAGTTAGTCTCAAGCAATGACAAAAAACAACTATATCATCTACTTTTTCTTCAAGTTAGAACCAACATTCTTATAAAGAGCCTAATATATAAAGTTATAGTCACTATTGTAGTAAAAGAGTAGTCACTATCAAATTAAAGGAGAAGTCACTGTTACAAAAGGTACAGAAGGCATTATCAAAGAATGTTGACCTGAAAACTTATAAAGGAATTTAGAGTTGATCTAACCCTAAGATCTATCGTCAAGATTAAGGTTAGGGTTGTTGATCACAATTATTTAAGGAGACACAAAGTGAGATAGATAGAGAGGTAGAGTGAGAAGGAATGATTGACTGCAAACAAGAAAAGTTAATTTATTAATCAAGAAGGGAAGGAACAAGCTGATTTGACAAGATTAAAGAGAAGAAAAATATAGTTCAAGTTATCTTGTATGTTACCTAACCATTTTTTGCAGTATTTACAAAATCTCTAATAGGAGCATTGAGTTTGTTTGTAAACTCATTGTTAAAGCCTCTAATTGGGTGAATTCCTAGACAAACATGAAAAATATCTTAATGGAGTAGTCTTAATAGGCTAATGATACAATTAGAAATATATCAGTCACTTTTAAAAGAGTAAGTTTCTTAGAAGGAAACACCAATATATGCCTAATCGATAAACCATTTTGACTGCTGTGAAAAAGTTATGGGTTCCATCCCCACCACACTTTTTTCCTCTGACCAAGGGTTTTCTATCATACCAAAATTATTGTGTTATGTTTGAATTTTATTTTATGGTTTATTATTTGGTTTTGTGCATATGGATTGATTATGTTTAAATTGTTGATCTATGAGGTAGATCTAGATTATCAGAATGAGATTGTTATAGATTACCATTGAAAGTAATTTTTTAAAATTTTTGTTTAAATACTGATTCACCCCCTCTTAGTACTCAACCTTTTGTACCTATGATTAATTATTGGTATGAGATTCTAGTTCTCTTGGAAGAAGTTTAACAATTTTAGAGTAGATCTAGAAGATGGAAAGGTACAAAAAGGAAAGGCAACTTGAAGAGGCCCTAGATGAAGCCATAGCCTAGAATAATGAATTAAAGAAGAAAATAAAAGTATCATTTTCCAAAAGAAAAGAAATGCCAAAAAGCTTACAAACAATTTTTGAAGACCTAGAAGAACTTTCACATAATAGTATGATTTCAGAAGAAAATAATGTTGCAATAGCTGATCTATTAGATAAAATGATTATCCTTTAAGAAAACCTATAGCAAGCAAAGAAGGAACTTGAAAGTCAAGACCTAAGGATGAATGAACTACTAGAAAAAATTAAGATCGTTGAAGATGAAAAAGGAAACCTAGAAATTGATAATAAAAGACTAGAAAAAAGAATTAATGATAATGATAACACAATCCTTCAAATGCAACAAAAAAACAATACCCTAAATCGATACATAAGTTACACAAATGAATAGAATCAACAAGTCATTGTTGAAAATGAAAAACTAAGGAGAGATGTGGAAGATCTAACAAACAAACTGAAGATAGAACAACAAGTTAATGCAAAGCTTACCAAGTTTGTGTTGACATAAAGTCAAGTTTGTTATTAGTGACAACACTTATTTAGATTCTATGTGTTAACTGAGTGTAGTCATGGTAAGCAAGTAATTTAGTTTCTACCAAGTTACATAGTATCTATCGAGTCACCAGTGTAGACCAAGTTTGAGACTACTCTGAGATGATTAGTATGGACTGAGCCTCTACTTCTACCAAATGCATAATGATGGCAAGTAATAATAGTGAATGTCATGCATCAAAACCAAGTCAATCTTGAGAATTTGAGTATCTTCATTCAAGCCAACTTTGTAATATTGGTGTTAACTTGTACATTGGCCAACTTTGTAGTTTTGTAAATTGGATATATATATATATATATATATATATATATATATATATATATATATATATATATATATATATATAATGTATTGTATCATATCCAATATAACATATGTGAAGGATCGAATAGATGAATGTATGCATGTGAATGTGATTTAGCAGCAAAGTATATTGTAAGGCCATATCAGAAAAGGAGCAACAAAGTCATATCCATCACATAAAGGTGATCAATACCTCAAAGAATCTCTATCAGCAAATTAGTTGTACATCAGAGATCAGTTGTTTCATTCTAACAGGTGAACTAGTTCAAATTCTCTAGCAAGGTAGACATAATAGTCTTTTTCAAATCTCTTTACGAAGTGCATACTTTTTTGTATGTTAGAAAATCCTCTAACAAGGTGGACCTAGTAGTCCTAATTTCTCATAGCAGGGCAGATCATTAGAAGTGATCATTGTAAGCCTTAACAAGACAACTTTATTTTGTAGTATTAAAGTTTTGTGGGTATCATCTCCACCACAATTTTATTTTCTATTTGGAAGGTTTTTGGGTTACCAAATTATTGTGTTCATGTGCCATGAATGTTTATGTTTTTAGTTTCTCATGCATGAAAATTAGATCTATTTTAATGATTTAATAGTTATTGAATTATTGCAATTAAGATCTAATTTTGGTAAATTTTTTGAGGGTATTGATTCACCCCTCCTTTCCTCAAGAACCTAGAATAGTCTTGAATATTTCCAACAGTTTGACCTAAGTGTGAACAAAATTGATGAATAGCTAAAATGGTGATGAATATCAGGAGATACAAATAGACCTAGTTTTACTAATAAAAAATAATTTGTAATCAGTGAATCTTCTAAAACTAGTGAAGAAAAAAACATATCAAATTGGAGAAAATCAAAACAAGAAACCTAAATGCTACATTCTAATAAACTGAGATATATAAATAATATGTGTAGAAATAGGTAGTTAGATGTCTCACTGAAAGAATCTTTTAATAGTCTCTTCTATAACTGTTACAAGTTCAGTTATAGAGAAAACTATCACACAATGAGATAACTGAGCACATCAATGGGAAAAATTCTTGTGGGTCACTATTAAAACTATAATTTATTTGGTGACAAGGCTGACCATTGTAGGAGTGGAACTTTACCAACAAGGAAGTTGGGAAACATACAATGTAATAGTTGTGGAAAGCAAGCATATATGACAAGAGAATGCTTGTATTGGAGTACAAGTGTAAATACACAAAGGTCATATTATGTGTGTAGTGTCTCTCCCATTTGACTTCTATAAGTTATCATAATGGATGCAAAATTATTGATCTCTCTTTCATAAGGGATCATGATTGTGACCATGAGTGGTCTACACCATCGAGGTGATTGGATTTATGTTACTATATTAGTTGCTTTGTTTATGCTTATGGCTGATATCTAAGATTATGATGTTATTTATGGTTTACTGAGGTTTGTGCCAGTGGTTACCAGCATCAATATTGTAGCATGATGTTCTTTCATGATTACCTGAGATGTGTGCAAGGATTGCACTGTGTACTATTACCATGCTACACTGAACTTGGTTCCTGTAGCAATGGTTAGTCATGTTTATGATTGTGTTCACTTATGTGTTTTAATTACCTTTTTCATGTTGTTTAAACAATCATTATTAAATGCTTAAGTAATTAGAAATGAATTTCCCATGTTAAATTCTTTGGTTGTGTGTTGTGGACATTTACCTTGTTATATTTTAATTTAAGAGATACATGTAACTCATGTTATGTTGCACATTTGAGATGACCTAAGGGTTAGATGTTATACCTTGATTTTAGTATCATAGATGTTACACTACTATGTTGTTTAGTTGATCATATGGCATGATGATGCCATTTTGAGATGAGAGTGTTTTTTATGATGATATCTGGTCATTCAACATTTGGACATATCTCTAATTATGTTATATGGTGAATTTAGTGCTATATTTGTTTACTTCATTCCTGCATTGTTATGCTTTATGTGAACATGAGTGATGTAAATAGATTATTTCAATATTATTAAATAAAATGCTAAATTAGGTGATTGAATGCATTTATTACTTTGGATATGTTATTATATGCAATTGCACTTGATCATGTTGTTTAGTGTGTAGGATTTATATTCCTAGCGGTGGCACATGGTGTTAGTGATTCAACAATTCATATTTTACCAATGTCATCCTTGTATGGTTGACATATTGTCATTTTAATTGTTTAATTAGTCCTTTTAATGATTGTTAAATTCAAACTCATTTGCATTATGTGATTAGACTAGTGAGCCTGTCTATGCATTTAGGGGTTCACATTGTCACAAAAGTTGTAAAGGAAATTTCTATGTTTTTGGGTTTTTAGGCTTTTAATTTTATTGAATTTAATTTATGGAACCTTTTCCATAGATGAATTCCTATTATAGCCTATTTTAATTTGGGTTGATTCAGGGTTTAACTAGGTTGGCTAGTTAATTTCCCTAACTCATTATTCACTCAAAAAGTGAATAAATATCCAAAAAGGAATTTAATTCCTCACTTCTCACCTTTGAATTAGAAAGTTTAAGAGTAAAACCCAAAATCCACTTCATGAGGATTTACTATGTTGTTCATTGTGGAAGCTATGGGCATGGGATTTTCATGAGGGTGGTCTTGTTGGATCCAGCTTGGGGAGACCTTTTATTGCCACAATTTCTGGCTGCTTCTATAGGATTTTTATTTTATGGTTAAATTCCAATTTTACCCTTTTTGCTAAGGTATGGCTCTCTTTTTTTATATATTTTTCTCTACTTTAGCTTCTATTTTTGGTAGTCATTTGTTAGGAGGCTGAGAATCGATGTTTTTGGGATGGGGGTTTGGAGTTTTGTGTTGTTATGTTGGCAATTTTTGCATATGGTTTCTAAACCCAAATTTTATTGGATTTTTAGGGTTTTTGTGTACAAAGACCAAATGGGTTTTCATTTTAAATTTTTTTAGTTTTTTTTGGTTTTTACCTAGTTTTGTGTATTGACCTATTTTCTTGGGTTTTCTTGGCATGAGTTTGGTCGTAGACCTGGATCATCTGTTTGGATGGTAGTTAGACCATTTTTGCACTTTTATGTTTTCATTGGGATGCATGCCACATTCAAACTCCCAACTTTGTGTTTAGTTGATTGATTTTAGACCTCGTGTTATTGTTTCTTTTGGACCTTTGTTATTGTTTTGTGGACACTAGGATTTGTGTAGAATCCATACTTCCAGATTGAGGCCCGTTGAGTGAGTTTATGATGTTTGGCCTTATTGCATCATTGGGATTCATGTAGAATCCATACTCCTAGATTTAGACTGGTTGAGTGATTTCATAATGTATGGTTTTATTATTTTCTTGGGATTCATGTAGAATTCATCCTTTTGAGACTTTTTTCGATTCAATGATATTTTTCCTATGTTCTCATCTAGTCCTTGTGTCATGATCTTCATGATGGTGGTGCACCGCACATGAGTATTTGCATGTACATTTCTTGGGTGACTTGTGAGGCCTAATCTTTCATGGTACTTTTGAAAGTTATGATCATTTGGGTTGGGTTGGGAATATGCATGCCTATAGGCACTCATTATTAGATGAGCATAGGTAGGGTAGGGTAGCATATAGATTGGGCTTCTATCTTGTAACTTGGTGATCATGGTACCATAGTTTGGTAGAGGAAGTTTTAATTAAGTGATAACTAAATAAAATGTGTGAGTGGTAGTAAAACTTAAGATAATGAAATTTTTTTGTGTAATGGTTCCAAGGGAGTACATTGAGAGGGAGTACCATGAGAGAGTTTCCACATGTGATCTGAGCTTGGGCTTGTTGATGCCAAGCAACTCACCATGATGTCAACCCCTACTTAGTAGCCTATTGAGTGTCTGACCAGGACTAATAGTTTATGCATTGTCTATGTTCTTGGTTTTAGTCATCATACTGTGTGGAGTTAGTGTTAGCCATGGACATTGTTCTTTTTGTGTGTTTGTAGTTAGATCATTATCTCCATCAACATGATGGGAGTGGACCTATGGATTCCATGTGGTTGGGATGCATAGCTACCCATACCACTACTGGGGATAGATGTATAAAGATGGTATTTTATCTTAGTGTGACCATTGTTTGATGCTTTCACTTGATACTTTAGGTTCTGGAGTACACTTTCTTGTGATTTATGCTTTCATTAGAATGCTTGGATATCATGTTTAGATGATGCTAGTTTATTTGACGCATTCCTATATTATGATGTTTAGCATATGATTAGATGATGTGAATTATTTTATTGGTGCATCTATTGCTTATTATTTTAGCATGTTAGAGTTCCTATTCGTATGATGTTTAGCATATGATAGATGATGTGGTTGACTTATTGGTTTATCTAATGCTTTACTTTTAGCATGTTAGATCCACAATGGTCTTATGATGCTATTGATGGTTAGGAGAAGCCATGTAATTAGTTTTTTTGTTTAGTTATTGTGATGTTATTTCTATATATTGTGATGTTATTTATATACAGTACAATGTTTCTTTTTGTACATGTTTTTACTACTATAGTTTAGATGGATAGATGTTCCTCTTTCTTGTTTCATGGCATCTTGTTGATTATGCATTTGAGTATTCATTCATTGATTTATGTGGATCTGGTACTCCCCAGTGTGGAGGAATTTTATTTCCTATCTTTTTCCCTTTAATTTTTTGGCTTACTGATGTGTATCCTTGCATGAAATCTGACTTCTCATGTGAAAATACAAGATCTCGCATGGTGTGCTAGGCTTTCTCAAGTGACCTTTGGCACTTTCTCATGTGAAACCCCACACTAGTGCAATACTTTGGACTACTAATCCCAACATGTCCTCACATGAGATGTTGTTTCCTTGTGTGTCTCAATGTACTTTCTCATGCAAAGAGGTGCTTCCTTACATGAGAGTGTCAATTTTTATTCTCTTGCACAAAAAATAGGGGGCATCTCCACTATTTTTCATAGAATGCAATTTGGACTTTTGACTACCCCTTAGAAATGCTAGTGATTCCATGATTCGATAGATTAGAGATTTTGAGTTTTGATATCATCTTTGGTTTTTGTTCTTGAGTTTGTGGATGTCAATTCGGTAGTGGGGTTTGGAGATTTTTTGGTTGCCATGATTGTGGTTAGGTCTTACTTTGTTATGTTTGTGATCCCTATATGATGTTGCCATGTGAATTCATACTTGTAAAAAAAAATTCTTTTCTTGGATTGAATCATTGTTCAAAGGATCTCTATGTTGGAAATATGATTGAAAAAGAATGTTATCAAAGAGGGAGATTGTTGTAAAGAAAGAAGCTAATTGAAAAAGAATGTTTTCAATAATTATTTTGTCATTGATGTCAAACCTACTATTTTTTGGAATGACAAAATCTTATAAGATCCAAGTACTATCACCTAGTTGATTGATGAAGAGGATTTAATCAACAAGATGTAACAAGAGCACCTAAGGGAAAAGGTTGAGTTATGATTTTCTAATAAAGTACAAGAATTAGTTAAGATAATGCTTAAATGATGTATTGATAACATACTCAAAGATATAGAAGTTGGTCACTCTTAAAAATATTGGAGGAATGAGTTGCAACAAGGTTGACTGCAAAGCTTAACTAAGATCATTAGTGAGTGCCAAGCAAATTCTTAGTTAGTGCCGAGAAAATGAAAAATATAGTCTATGTTGAGTAATACAGAAGGAGCTGAGTGTGTTTAGGTGTCAAGAAAAGTAATAGGTGACGAGCATCAGAAAAACTTAGTGGATGCCAAGTGAATCCATAGTAGGTGTCGAGCATCAGTAAAATGTAGTTGTTACTGAGTAATACAGTATGTGCCAAGCACCAGAATTTCAATAGTGTCAAGCTGCTACATTATTAGAAAAGTCAAAGATTCACCAAATCTAAGTTGAAAAATTTTTTGCCTTGAATTTTCTGAACTAGTTGGAGGATAAGGATGATGAGTTGGTGGCATGAAATTCTATGTAAACCATTTTTGAATGAATTCAAGAGGATTCTTCATGATGTTCATGATGTTTCTAGAAGAAACAAGATATGGGTTAGATTCAATCAATCCTACCTAATCCATTCAAATTGAAATTAAAGGAGGGAATAATCAAGCGGGAAAATAAATTTCTAAACTTCTATTTAAGAAGCCACAGACCAAGAAGCAAGAGTTGTTAGAGTACCAAAATTGTGAAGTAGTTGAAGGGTGTCAAGGAGAAGACATCAAGAGAAGAAGGAAGAATAGAACACAGAGACTCTACTTTGATAAGTGGTTAGAAGGAAGATTGCACTTGTACATTGAGCATGAAGACTTAAGGAGACAAAGCTTGAAAGGAGGGCAAACTATCAAGAACTAAAAAGATTGAAAGCTAGGCAATGTGAAGAGCAAAAAAAAGATCTAAAATCTACAAGATAAGTTGCAAAATGTAATCAGGTCAAAAACCCTTATTGTTACTCTCTAGCAATTGTATCAGTTCAGGTAAAAATCCTATGGACTTAGGTTGGTTTAACAACCATTTGTAAATCTTTTAATAGGGTGGCATTCTAAGTGAATATTCTGAAGTCCTCTAACTAGGCTCACTTCTAATAGGGTGGTTAAATCCTTTAACCAGGTCTCATTTAATAGTGTGTTGTAGCCTTTAACAAGGTAGGCCTTTCACATGGCATCACTTTAGAAGAGTGAGAATTGAGTAGCATGTTACTGGTGGTTTTTCCCAAATTTGGTTTCCATGTAAATCACTATGTCATGTGTTGATCTTTTCATGTGTGATGCTTTCATGTTGACTTACAATAACTTGTTGAGTAGGAAAGTTTAAGCTTGGATGAATGAACAAGTTTTAAAGGCTCACTTTACTTGATGAAAAAGTTTTAACTGGACATTTGGACCTTGAATAATTGATTCACCCCCACCTCTCACTTATTCTACAAAATTTCTAACAATTGGTAGCAAAGCTATCTATTGATTTAGTTTGAAGGTACTAGAAGCAGAAAGATCAAGATGTCCAAGAGAGAAGTTCCCAAGCTCAACAAAGATAAGTTCATTGCATAAAAAAGTATGATGAAACTACACCTTGGATCAATAGATGATTATGAAAAAACCTTAATTGGAGTGGAACATGTAGATCTAGCTAGACCCCTCTTTGCATATAATTTGAACAAAAGGAAGGAGCACAATCAGGCAATGCTGGAGATTGCCTCTTCACTCAGCTATGCTGAATTTGATGACATCAAAGGATGTGATACTACATTCAAGATGTGGAAAGCCCTATCAGATATCTATGGAGGAGATCAAAATGTTCAAAGAGCAAAGAGAGAAAGCCTCAAAGGAAATTTTGATGACATGAAAATGGAAGAAGGTAAGAATGTTGCAAAATATGCATCGAGAATGAAAGAAGTGGTAAGTGCAATAAGAATTTTAGGTGGTCATCTACAAGATGATACTATCAATAGAAAATATTTAAGAAATTTTCTCCCCATCTATGCTATTAGAGTTTTAGAAAATATTTAAGAACTTTTATTCAAGAATTAAGGTGTGTACGAGGAAACACACTAACCTTTGAAGGTATAGTGGGAAGACTCATTGCTTTTGAATTGTCCAATTATGATAACTACAGACCTGAGAATCTTGAATATGATTTCTAGGCTAAGCTATCATTGAAAGATATTGAGGAGGTGAAATCAAAGAAAAATAGTAAAAAAGGAAAACATGCATCTAGTGACAACAACACGGATGAAGAAAATGTGGAATAGTTGGAAGCATTACTGGCAAGAAGATTCCACAAAGGCAAAGGTAAATTCAAAGGTAAGATTTGTATCATTTGTTTCAATTACAATGAAGTAGGACATATTTCTATAAGGTGTACATAGAAGAAGAACTTCAAAGAAGGAAAAAAATACAAGAACAAAAGAGAAGATGACAACAGAGATTACAAGGACAAAGGCAAAAGATGCTACATTGTTGACGAAGATTCTAATGAGAACAATGATGAAGTATTTTATGTAGCCATGAGGGATGAATCAGATAAAGATGAAGCAACAACAATGGTAGCCTATGTGAACAAAAATGACAAGTGGATCATAGATAGTGGATGCTCACATCACATGATAGGAGACAAAATTAAGTTTATTACCTTTACCCAGTATGATGGAAATAGTTTTAGATTTGGAAATGATGCTCCATGTCAAATCAAAAGAAAAGGTTCTATTAAACTTACAGAGAAAATTTCATGTGACAATGTGTACTATGTTGAATGACTAAACTACAAATTGTTAAGTGTATCATAGTTAGGTAATGTAGGTTGTAGAGTAGAATGTGGAAACAAAACTGCCAAAATCTATGATATTGATGGAAATCTGATAGGAAAAAGTGAACAAACTAGGGGTAATCTATTTTACCTAGATATGAAATATGCAACATGCCTAATTGTTAGACTTGATGATGTTTGGTTATGGAATAAAAGGATGTGTCATGTTAACTTTGACAACCTGATTAGCATCAGCAAAAGGAAGAAAGTCAGAGGCTTGCCTAAGCTGAAGAAACCTAAAAATACAATGCGCAAACAATGTAAATTAGGAAAGATGACAAAGTGAAGCTTCAAAAGCAAAACCTAAACTTCTAAAGAAGTACTAGAACTAGTCCATACAGACTTATGTGGCCTAATAGAAGTGCAAAGCTACCTAGGAGATAGATACATAATGTTATTTGTATATGACTATTCCAGGATGATGACTGCCATGTTCTTAAAGAAAAAATCTGATGCATTTCAAATGTTTAAGTTGTGTTTGGCCAAGGTTGAGAAAGAAATAGGAAAGAGTCTAAAGTGCCTAAGATCAGACAGAGGAGAAGAGTTTACATCAAAAGAATTTGAGATATTTTGCAATGACAAAGGAATTAAAAGGCAAACATCAACACCAAGAACTCCACCATAGAATGGGATTGTAGAAAGAAGGAATAGATCTATAATAGATTGTGCCAGAACAATCATAATGGAGAAAAATGTTGCTTTGAAGTACTAGAGAGAAGTTGTAAGTACTATTGTTTACACCTTGAATCGAGTTCAGGTCAAGAAAGGTACAAATGCAACAACTTTTGAATTATGGTATGGTCACTCACCTAATGTAAATCATTTCAAAGTATTTGGTTGTAAATTCTATATTCCTAAAGATACTAGAAATGGCAAGTTTGATACAAAAAGTGATGAAGGCATATTTCTTGGATACTCCACAAGAAGTAAAGCATATAAGTGTTTGAATACTAACACTAACAAGATTGTGGAGAGTACAAATGAAAATTTTGATGAGCATGCAAAAGTTCAAGTTGATGAATCCAAGAAACTAGAAGATTATAGATCCTTTGTATACTTCTATGAAGGAATACCTGATGGTCTGATTTTTCACAATACAAAGAAGTTTCAAAAATATGTGTGAGAAATCATATAATCCCTACATTTTGTAGATTAGGGTTTCTCTTTTTATAATTTTTCAAAAATTTTTGTTACCTTAGTCACGTCTTGATCTCTATTTGGTTTGAATTTTATTAAATTCTCAAGGTTTGTCATCAACACAATCATTAAAATGCCCTAAGTATGTAAAAACTCTAGGTTGTATTCAATTTTTTGGAAGGGTTTGCAAAATTCCTAAGTTCTACTCCTTTATGATGTTACGGTGTTAGGTTTTCCCATAGAAACATTGAATTCTCTTTCTTCTATTTCTATGGTCATGCTTCATATTTGGCATAAAGGCATAAAGGAATTTTGATTTATGGATATAAGGTTGTGTATCTCATAACAGTGAAGCAATGCACTTTAGAGCTCTTTGATCATATGATGGATCCTATAGAAAAGGTGTGTAGAAGCTTTTCATTCTTTGTAAGTTACTTTATGGTTCCACGATGATGAGTTAACCTGAATGAGTGAAAGCAATTCATCAAGGAATCTCTAGTTATATGTTTGGCCTTTAAGAATATGAGTTTAATAAAGTCTAAAAGTGGTTATGTTTGTTGATTTATGGGGTTATGAATAATGTGTTGAATAGATGGGTGGAAAGGTGTAGTAGTTGTGTTTACAATCATACATTTTGCTCAGTTGCATAAGAATGTAAAGACCCATTGTGGTGTAAAGGGATATATCATGAAACATCAAATTGTTTTATGGTTCTATGATTAAAGGAAGGTTGTAACAATGAAGCAAGGTTTAATTTCATCTACATGCTTCTACTATTTTGGTTTGTGAACAATTGTAAAGTGATGTCATAAGGAGGAATGTCTTGTGTGGGACCTAAAAAATTTCCACTTGGTCCCTAAGATGATTGAATCAAATGATGACATGTCACATATGATAGATTGACCCACTCCGCATGGAGACTAACTCAAATCTTTCATTTTTCATGAGCTTAAATCAATGGTGATATTTTATCTAAGATTTAATCTAGGTCATTATTTGCTGAGAGAAATTTTTTCCATTATGCTCTTATGTTTCTAAGTATACCGTGTGGACAAAGAGGTGTTTTATCTCCTTCTCTAGGGATATGATATTAGTTTAAGTGTGTGAGCATTAAAGGTAAATGGGGAATGAGATGAGTGCTTTACGCTGCTATGAAGGTGATGAAATGTAAGAGTGGGAGGTCGATTGTAAAGGCTTCTTGATGCTATGGGAAATGCTTGCAATGTATGATCTAGAGTCATTTTTTCAAAGGGGACCAATGTTACGTGAGTGTAAGAATGTAAAGAAAGATTTGCAGGGTTGCAATGCTACATTTCCATCATAAGGGCAAAAAGCATATTTCAAAGAATGTAGGAGTGTAAAGCAGATTGCAAGACCATGTTTTAAAATGGCTAACACTTTTACACTTGAAGTTTTATGAAGCATCACCGAACAAGTGTAAGGGTTTGATAACTGTATCTTTATAGTTACGAGGATCAAAGGGTTTGGATTCAGCATATGAGTCGAAGACCAAATTTGAAAAAGGCAACCAACTGAGGTGTAATGCTAGTTAAGAAAAAAGGACAAATTTACCATGGCAAAGTAAAATAAAACACAAAAAAGTACTTCAAGATCAAATTACATGGTTCATATTCTTTGTTGGTATCCTACAAAAGTGGTATTAAAACTCGTGCATGTAGAATTTGTTAAAGTTGGTAGATTGAATGATTAAACTATAAAGACTTTATTGAATGTTCAGATTATTTTCCTTTTTGAAGAGCTTGTGTTTTCTGTTCAAAAAATTCTCTAGACATGCATAGCTTTATGAATTTCGGTGTTATCAGAGTGGGAATTTGAGATACAAATTTGCAAAAATAATGGCTAACATGGAGGTTGATGAGGTTCCTATTAAAGAAGTAGAAGTTGAAGATGAAGGTGATGATGTCATAGAGGTTATAGCCAAAGGAAAGAAAAAGAAGGGTGCAGTAAAAATAGAGAAGAAATCAAGGGTCACGAAGCCAAACAAGCACATAGAGGATTGGTTAAAGATACTTCCAAGGCCATCCAATGCCATTTCAGTGAATGACCATATTTTCAAAGACCCTTACTTCTTGTGCAGGGATGTAAAGTGCCCTAAGGTTGATGGTTTTAATTTGCTTATGTATTTTTACCAAAATAGGACTGAGAATGTACCAATATGAAATCCATGGAGTAGGAACATGGAAATTTTCATATTCCCAAATGTATTTGTTGATGTGGACCTGTTGAAGGCTTTGATATTCTTACAACCTAGTCACAAGGTCATTCCATAGGTACAATGGGAGTATTCTATGCACACTTGACATGACTTCTTTCATAGAAGCTTTTGGTTTGGAGGGGCAGATGGATGTGCACTTTGATATTGATGATTTATAGGGGAAATTTGGGAGGAATAAGAGTCATTATCTAAATTTTGTGATGCTACCCCATATCCCCTGCAATGTCAAAAAGGTAGGGAAAATACCAAAGAAAGTAGAGGATCACTTGCCTTTGAGAAATTCAAGAACTACTTCAAGAATACATTGTATGGATTGCACAAGGTTTTGGGAAGTGATGGGGCAGGGGACTGTGTATATGATTCATTGTTTTTGATAGCATGTGACATACAAGACCCTTTTCATAACAGAGAATATGATTATGTGAGATTCACATGGATAACATGCACCATCAAATTGTGACTGCTAAGAAGGGAGAGATGAAGGACTTCAAATTCCAACATTATTCATTGTTCATTCACCTGATCCTGTACAAAAACATTGGCTACATTAGTCAAGATTTCATTAATCACACTTCTAATAAATTTGGTGAGTTTCTTGTGCAATTATGGACTTGCATTTGGGATAAGAATTTTTATTATTCAAATGCAAATGTATTTTTCAATTTGTTTAGTTCTGTTATTATGAGGATGGTAGATCATACTTTCTTTAGGGCCCCCAATGTTCTGAAAACATTACTTAAACCTTCATTTTTGGATGAGACAATGAAATTAGACCATAATTGGGGTGACATATTTTTGTTTAAGGAGTAAACATTGATGAGAGTCTATGCATGCCCACAGCCACCCCATTTAATGCCTAAATATCTTCCTCCTAGATTAGCTATTGTTGAATTCTTTTGGCAATTTTTATTGATGAACAAAGAGATGATTCCTCCTTCCCTACACAAACCCACATTTGTTTGTAGAAGGTTTAAGGTAGGATCTTTTGTAATTGGGAAGAATGCCTTTGAGGAGTTAAGTGAGTACCTAGGCCAATATAAGTTTGCTACTAGACCATATAGAATTTATGAGCCAAAAAACTATATAACCAATGAGGTCAAAACCATTAGGGGTTACATTCTACCTCCTAGCAAACCAATTCCTGTAGAAGATTTAATTGCTAATATAGTAGCAACAAGGGAGGCTAATGAATTGCTAGGAAAGTTTTATGAAATAAGGAAAGTGGAGGATACTTTGAAGAGGGCTAGCCTAGATTTCAAGGGTTTTTACACTGATGTTCCATATCCTTGAAATTTGAGGAAAATGATTGAAAAATTTGACCATATCATGGCCCAAATGCCAAATGAGCTAGAGGGAGAGGAGGCAACAATGAATAGAGACTCCCCTGAGCCTGATGCCCAACTGGAAATTGATATTGAAGAGGAGGAACAGCCATCATCTTCCACATGGGTGGCCAAAGGAAACAAGAGACAAAAAATAATGCATATCCCAGAGAGGGTGGTGAGTAAGGCCCTGCAGGTCATACTAGGAAATGATCAATATTTTGATGATATTAGGAAAAATTACTTGTAGAAAAGGGTAATAGAGGTAGGAAGAGCCTCAAATGATTTACAGATTGGATGATAGACTCATCTATTCTGAGAAATTCATATAGGATGATGATTTTATTAAATCATCTGAATTTAAAAGTCTTTTATATAAAATTAAACAAAATGTGCTCACATTGAGCCTTATGCCAAGAGAAGATCCTAAGAAAAACAAGGAACTAGTGGATAAACTACTGGCATATGATCCAAACAGTGAGACTATGACCCCTGTAGAAGCTAGGGAACTAGTTCATAAAAGTGGCATGATCTTAGTGCCAAGATGGGATATAGAAAGAGCCTTTGTTCTTGACCAAATAAGAAGGCAAGACAAGTCAATCAACTAGGAAGCCAACAATAGTGAAGGCTTGAAGAGAGTGTCAGGATTTAGTATAGATACAAACACCTTAGTAGTATGAAGTGTTACCCCTGACACTAAGAAACCCAAATTGATAGATATAGAGGAGACTACTGAGGGAAACATGATTGTTTGGACACTAGACAACACCATTGGCAAGGATATCTCCAGCCTAGTTAAACACTTTGTACTCATGAATGAGGCAAAGGTGGATCAAATTGAGGACAAGCTTGTAGATGCATATAATGAGTGTCTAGATGTTAGAAAGTTGTATGAGGAAGACCTGAAAACCAACAATGTGCAGAAACAAAAAATAGAAGAGTTGGAGGGAAAGATTCAAAGCCTAGAAGAGGAAGTGGCATCCCTAAAAGACCAACTCAAGACTGTAGTACAGGCAAAGCATGCACAAGAAAATATGGAGGAGGTGAGGCACACCGTGGAGGTAGAAGCCCAAACAAAGGATATACCCATAGGGGTGGTAATGCTAGTGCCTGTGGTAAGTGTGGAAGCAGAGGCGTCTCAGTTTGATAATGTAACAAAAAAGGGTGTAATGTTGAATATGCTAAATCATAGGATAAGCATCTTGAAGAGGATATCTCAAGATACATATAATGCATTCACCAACTTGCAAGCTATAGAGAAAATGTGTAAGGAAGGTCTAGGTTGGCTTGACCCTATTTTTCAGCAATGGGGACCTTATATGCAATTTTTTGATAGATTGATACCTCTACTAGCTAAGAAGCTAGACCTTCTTGATAAGGTCATTACTATCAAAGAGGGTGTGGAAAAAGTAAAGGATTTGATGCAATTCTTTATAGGGAAATTAATAGTTATTCAGAATGAAATGAAAGTGTTGATTAATGGATTTTATTCTTTAATTCTTTCAATCCTTAATTTTGATGGCCAAATGAAAGATTGGAATGAGTGGTCTAGTTCTTTTGACCACATTGAAAGTTTGCCATGGGTGACATCCATTTTTGAAGGTGACCTTGATGAGTTTTCTTTCAATGAACTTATTGATACTCTGTTTAAAATTGAAACTAAAATGAATAGATTCATAACAGAGGAAAAAGTAATCACAGATGCTAAGTGGCAAAAAAAATTTGGTGAGCTTACAACAACCAAAGCATGTGAGTGGCCAACAGAGAGAGATTGTATGGGAGACAATCATAGAGATAAAAGCTTTATTAAAAAGGGGCAGTTGAAGAAAAAGAAAAAATTGAAGATTTGATCCTCCAGCTATCTTTTGCAACTGTTTTTATCTTTTTCTATTTATGTTAAGATTTCAAGATATTTTGAAAAGTCTATTGTATTTCTTGTTGTAAAAGGACATCTATCAGTCATGATTTCCCTTTTCTTGTTGCAACTCATGCTTATATAAATGAGTTTTCAAGGCATTGTGACGGGTCCAAATGGCTTGTATAATTTTTTTTTCTTCCAAAGAAAAGTACATTTGGTCCAGTTGTATGTAGTTGTTTTGAGTTTACTTTCAATTGTGTACTCTTTGATCATATTTAGAAATGATAGAATCAGCAAGATATGTTGAGCTTTTCATTGAGTTTTTATTGGTCATTGTATTAGTCATCTAAAAGGATAATGCAAAGGAGTACTTACCTTATATCTATGTCACCAATTTCTATCTCCATTTTATGAGTTTTTTTACTTTGAATTCATTTGAATAAGGTTTAATTGATTGAATGCAGTCTGGATGGATTGTATACTTGTTTGATTGTTGCTTTTAATTCAAGCAATTATGTAAATGCTTCACTAAATTACTAGACTTTATGAGTTTATAAAAGGGATACTTCATAAGAATGGAAATGGGTGATTACAATTGATAGATTCATTTACAAGTTATTTGAATTAGATCTCTCACCAATAGTAAATCTTTTTCCCAATGGATAAGGCACTGATCACACAAGTTAGAATTGAGTAAGGGTAAATTCTACCACTACATATTAGATCAATTATAAATTCAAAATCATTTTCATTCCATTTTTTTCAAAGTCATAAATGCTGGTCACCACTCATTTATATCTAGTTTTTTGAGTCTTAGGTAGTTGCTATTTCTAGAAATATGTGTAAACCCTAGGAGAATTATGACCAGATTTTCTTATGAGGGATGTATATAAACCTAAAATTTTTAAAGAATTGGATAATATGTGTATGTGTTTGAAGATAGAAGATGAGAATCAAAATGAAATAAGATAATTTTCATAGAATAGTTTGCATTTGGATCATCCCTTAGGTATACCCACCTTGGTTTTGTTGAAGTTGGGTCCAAGTGGTTTACACATGTAATTGTTAATAGGAAGTGGATAATCCTTAGGTTATGTGAGTATTATCACTTTGATATTGAGAATTTTTTTGTTCAATAGTTTTAAACACCAACAATACCAACTAAAGATGATGCTACTAATCAAGTTGGGAATCAACAACAAATTTCAATATCAGCCAAGTCACAACCACTAAATGCCAAGTTGCATTGAGAAGCCGAGTTGCAGAATGAAGAAAATACACATTCTGATTTTGAAAAAAGTACACATGGAAGAGATGATGAGATACTAGAATAAGAAGAGGAAAATGACTCTGAAGTTGAAGGACCAAATATGGAAAGAAGGAAGAACCTAAACTAGCCAAGTATGTGAGAAGGCATCACCCTATAGAACAAATCATTAGTGACAAGGATGCAAGACCAATGACAAGGAATAAACTAAGGAATCAATGATGTCTACTAAGCAAGGTGTACCCAAAATAGTGAAAGATACACCACAAGATGATGATTGGTATATAGCTATGGAAGAGGAGATAGATCAGATTGAAAAAAAAAACCTAGGCTCTAGTTCTAAGACCAGCTAATAAAAATGTAATCAGTACCAAATGGGTCTTTAGGAACAAACTTGATGAGAATGGTGAGATAACGAGAAATAAGGCTAGACTAGTCTATAAAGGCTATGCATAAGAAGAAGGATTGAGCTATGGGGAAACATTTGCCCCTATTGCAAGAATGGAAGGAGTAAGAACACTACTTGCATATGCTACTTACAGAGGTTTTAATGTCTACGAAATGGATGTGAAGTCTACTTTTCTGAATGGTATACTAGAAGAGGAAGTATATATAGAACAACCAAAGGGATTTTTTGATGACAACAACAAGAATATGGTTTACAAATGAATAAAGCACTCTATGGTTTGAACCAAGCACCTAGAACATGGTATGAGAGACTGCACAAATACCTTATGAAGATAGGATTTGAGAGAATAGATGAAAACAACAACTTGTATATCAAGGTAGAAAAAGGTAAAGACATTTTGATATCTGAAATCTTTTTTGATGATATAAATTTGAAGGAAAAGATGTTCCATGCAAAGATTTTGTTGATCAAATGAAACATGAGTTTGAGGTGTCAATGTTTGGAGAAATCAAATTCTTTGTTAGATTGAAAGTACATCAACTGAAGCATGGCATATTTGTGACCCAATCAAAATATATCAAGTAGATACTCAAGAGATTTGGGTTAGAAGACTCAAAACTAGTTAGTACACCAATGGTAATAGGACATAAGTTATCTAGGAATGATGAGTCATCTAAAATGAATTAGATAATGTATAGATCAATGATTGGAAATTTGCAGTATGTTGTACATAGTAGACTAGATATTGCATTAGCTATTGGAATAGTGGCAAGATTTTCTACTAACCCAGGAGAAAATCATCTGATGACACTAAAATGAATACTAAGGTACCTAAAAGGAATTGATGACTTTGGTTTGTACTAAAAGAAAAGTGAAAAGTTTGAGTTGAGAGCCTACACTGAGGCAGATTGGGGAGGTAATATTGATGATAGAAAAAGCACCAGTGGAGGAGCACTTTTCTTAGGAAAAAGACTAATCACTTGGATTGGCAAAAGGTAAAGTTGTACCTCACAGTCTATAGTAGAAGTTGAATATGTTGCCATTGCTATCAATTGCACTAATATTGTATGGATTAAACATCTATTGCAAGGTATGAAGGAAGAAGTAGCTAAACCTATGATACTCTATTGTGATAATACAAGTTCCATCAACATATCAAAGAATCCTATAATGCATGCCAAAACAAAGCATATTGCAATTAAGTATCACTATGTAAGAAAATTGGTGGAAGACAAGCAAGGATGGAATATGTCAGCTCAAAGGAACAAATTGCTGACATCTTTACAAAAGCACTACCTAAAGATGCTTTTGAATATCTTAGAGGTAAGGTAGGGGTGATACCCCTAGCCAAGGCTACTTAAGATAAAGAAAGACTACCCTGCATCAAATAAGTTAATTGTTGACATATTACATATTAATGTAGAGGATATTTACTTTGGGATTATGCCTAAATTAATCAAAGTGATGAAGTTCCAAATCAGTCACAAGCAAGGTGATAGAGGGAGAAATTGGAGTACCTACAAATGCTACACATGCATGTTAAGATTCTAAACTAGTATGTCTTTGGCATTGTTGTCAAAGAGGGAGAAAGAATGAAGAAACTGATCAACAGCTGAGGGAGAAGAATGAAGAAATTGATCAAGAAGATTTGATCAAAAAACATTCAATTGGATAGAGGGAGAATTATTTGAAGTAGCTAAAAAAAGAAGAATGTACAAGAATTTATAGATATGTAAAAAGAAATAGCAACTCAAAGGGAGAAAATAGTGCAAATAAGAATCAATGAGGGAGAAGATAGTTTATATGCAAAAAAACTTAGAGGGAGTCATAAGCTAGTTTATGCTATTGATAGAATGAATATATTTTAATAAAGTTTTCTTTTTGGCATCTAATTTACTATTTTAATCTAGTTAGCATTTTGTTAACTTGGTTGATTAGTTTGGTTTTCCATCAATGCCTAAGAGGGAGATTTTTGAAAATCTAATTGAAAAAGAATACAATCAAGCAGGAAGATTGTTACAAAGAAGAAAGATAATTGATAAAGAATGTTTTCAACAATTGTTTTGTCATTGATGTCAAACCTACTATTTGTTGGAATGAAAATTGCTTATAATATCCAAGTACTATCACTTAGTTGATTGATGAAGAGGATTTGATCAACAAGATGTAACAAGAGCACCTAAGGGAAAGGTTGAGTTATGGTTTTGTTATGAAGTACAAGTATTAGTTAAGACAATGGTTAAATGATGTATTGATAACATACTTGAAGATATAGAGGTTGGTCACACTTAGAAACATTGGAAGAATGAGTTGCAACAAGGTTGACTACAAATTTTAACTAAGATCATTAGTGAGTGTTGAGCAAGCTAGTTCAAGTCGAGAAAATTCTCAATTAGTGTCGAGCAAATGAAAAATCTAGTGTGTGTCAAGTAATATAGAAGGAGTTAAGCATGTTCAAGTGCCAAGAAAAGTAATAGGTGCTGAGCATTAGAAAAACTTAGTGAATGTCGAGTGAATCCACAGTAGGTCTCGAGCATCAATAAAATGTAGTTGATATCAAGTAACATAGTATATCCCAAGCATTAGAATTTCAATAGTGCCGACCTACTGCATTATCAAAAAAGTCATAGATTTGCCAAATCTGAGCTAACAAATTTGTTACCTTGAATTTTGTGAACTAGTTGGAGGATAAGGATGATGAGCTGGTGGCACATAATTCTATGTAAACCATTTTTTAGCGAATTCAAGAGGATTCTTCATGATGTTTTTAGAAGAAACAAGATATGGGTTAGATTCAATGAATCCTACCTAATCCATTTGAACTAAAATTAAAGGAGGGAAGAATTGAGCAAGAAAACCAATTTTTAGACTTCTATTTATGGAGTCAGAGGCCAAGAAGCATGAGTTGTTGGAGTGCCAAAATTGTGAAGTGGTTGAAGGGTGTCAAGGAGAAGACATCAAGAGGAGAAGGAAGAATAGAGGATAGAGAATCTACTTCGATAAGTGGTTAGAAGGAAGATTACATTGGTACATCAAGCATGAAGACTCAAGGAGACAAAGCTTAAAAGGAGGGAAAACTATCAAGAGCTGCAGAGACTGAAAGCTAGGCAATGTGAAGAGCAGAATAGAGATTTGAAATCTGCTAGAGAAGTTGCAAATTGTAATTAGGTCAAAACCCCTTATTGTTACTCTCTAGCAATTGTATTAGTTAGGGTAAAAATCCTATGGACTTAGGTTGGCTTAATAGCCATTTGTAAATCTTTTAACAGGGTGGCATTCCAAGTGAATGTTCTAAAGTCCTCTAACTAGGCCCACTTCTAACAGTGTGGTTAAATCCTTTAACCAAGTCACATTTAATAGTATGTTGTAGCCTTTAATAGGGTAGGCCTTTCATAGGGCATCACTTCAGAAGAGTGAGAATTGAGTAGCATGTTATTGTTGGTTTTTCCCAAATTGGGTTTCCATGTAAATAACTCTCTCATGTGTTGATCTTTTCATGTGTGATGCATGCATGTTGACTTACAATAACTTGCCAAGTAGGAAAGTTTAAGCTTGGATGAATGAACAAGTTTTGAAGGCTCACTTTACTTGATGAAAAAGTTTTAATTAGACATTTGGACCTTGAATAACTAATTCACCCCCCCTCTCAGTTATTCTAAAGCATTTCTAACACTCTAGGTGGGGCATTACAATGTGCGTCACAGTAGATACTGAAAAATGACAATACGAGTGAAGTGAGCACTAAAAAGCCAAAATGTAACATAAAAAAGTATGGGTATGAAAGGGAGAGAAGAGTGAAATCGATGACAAAGTGCCTAATTCAAGTCAAGAAAGTACATCATCAAATTGAGATGAAAGGAGTATTACTTAGGAAAAAATAATAATGATAAAACACTATTATGTCCTAAACAAGGTAATGAAGAGTAAAGAATGAAGCATGCATCACTATAGATAAGAAAGTTAAACTCTACCAGATTGAAGCTTATCGAAAAATATATTTTTATAAATGCACTAATTTCTAAATCTAATTTTTTTTTATTTCTTAGTTTATAAGTACATGCAATGATAAATTATTCAACATATTTCATTCTAAAGTGAATTACTAAGTGTAAAAAGTGGAAATCAAAGGCAATCTACTCTGTGCATTACTAAGAAAAAATGATATGAGCTATCTTGTGCCCTATAAGTTAAAGTAGATATACTTTTCTTAACCTAAACTATTTGAATTAATTATGAGAAAATAAAAGCCATGAAGGAGAATATTCTTGTTGTTAACATCAATGAAACACCAGAACCTAAAGTTAAAGTTTATCCTATGGATTCAAGCTTACAAAATGATACTAGAGTTCTATCATCATTACCACAAGGGTAATATTGATAGAGATACTACTTCTTTCATTCACAATAAGATTGTAGTATTAGGAAATCAAGGGATTAATGAAATGTATAGAAAGGAGATATGTGTAGATGGAGTAGTGAAAGAGGTATACAACCACCTCAAAACTCAAGGAATCAGTCACATGGTGCATATTCCTAAAGTATTTTCTTATGAATGGATTAGATTTGTATTGAGTCAAGTACATGATGGAGCATTCTTATTAGACTTAGATAGATCTAGAGAGATCACTAGTGGCATTGTCAATAAATGATGCAATTATAATCCAAGGGTATCCCTATTGGAGTTAATCTAGATCCCTAAAAATAACCACATAGTGGAAACACAACAAAAAGATACATAATATGATACCAAATACAACTATTTATTCATAAAATAATGGTTTACATGTAATGTGCCCAGTTGTAAGGCCTTCTAGGTTGCAACCAAATATAATAACAATTACAACAATAGTTATGCAAGATCTCTTAAGATCTAACTCAACACTCACTAGTCTAGATCCATGATTTGGTAGAAACCTCCAAGGAAGATGTCAACTTGTGCTCGCAAGCTTGCCAAGAAATCTCCTTGTTTCCCAAGCCTTAGCTACTCGCCCTTCTCACAAACTCACAACTCCACCACAATCCTACTATAAATTTTCTCACATTCAATACTCTATCCATAGACTTAGGAAACTTCACCCTTTAGCTACTCCACATTGAATTCATGATCCACTCCCTTTGAACAAAATGAATGAATCTCACTCACTCCTCCAAATAAATTCCCAAGACTCCACATAACTATCCTACTTATATCCAAAAGGCAGAAGTCAACCTAGTCCATTACAAATCAAAATAAACCCTTGCATTAAATACTCATGCAAACCACAAGTCAGCTTCAACAAGAATTAAATACCCATACACAAATTAAATGCCAAAAGTTGGCTCACAGACAACTCAGGCAACATAGAAGCCATGACCAAATTGAGTGTCAGAGAAGCTATGTTAAACATCAACAACTTCATCAATCATAACTGAGACCTTATTGACTGAGCCAACTCAGTCAACATTGCAATGAAACCAAGATTGCAAGTATATGCTAAATCCTTCCAATAATCAAGCAACTTGTACTATTGAGTTCCTCCTTCATAGACCAAGTCCCTTCAATGACTGAGAAACATGGGCAACACTACAACCAAGATACACCAAGCTCTTAGTGTTTGTCAAGTTCCCACAAGCTTCATCTAGGTCCTTTGATGATCGAGTTCCCCAAAGCTATGTTGATCTTCTTTGACAACTGAGAACCTTTAGAATCACTAAGTCCATACATCTACTAAGTTCTCAACCATGAACTACCAAGAGATGATGGATTAACCTATACAAAGTACCTCTTCATTAATGCAGTACTAGTCCAAGCACCCTCCAAAGAACCTACTAAGCTTCCTTCCATGAACTCCAAAGTAGCCACTAAGAAAACCCAAGATGCTCCTTCATCAAACTCCCCAGGTAAATAGAAAAGTGTATCCTAAACTTTGGTACTCAAAGAAATATCAAGAACCATCTTCATCTTCACCAAAGGCTTCCAATCCAATAGGGCAAAAAAATCAACATGAAAATCATCCACATCTACATCCATCTATCAAACACCATATTCTCAACCATCCAATCAACATGCTCACTCCTAGGAACAAATTGAACACAATACTTCATCAAAAAATCCTCATCAACAACTAGTGAAACCACACTAGTAAAAATCAACTCCACATTAGAAACAATATGTAGATCTCCATTAACATAGGCCATACTCACAACACTAGCAATCTCATTACTCACAAAAAGATGCTCTTCAACACATAACTCATCACCAATAGAAACCTAGTCCTCCATGATCAAGTGCTCTACAATTTTCGTGTTAGACTCAATTGACTGATCATGAAAACCAATCTTGACCTCATCATCAACAAGGTTAGCAATATTCTCAACAATAACCTCAAGTTTCTCTACAGGTTATATATCAGACACCACAAACTGATCAAAAAAACCAACCTCTTTGACCTTGACCTTGCTATGCCATATTCTCTCTCAAACAAGTCTTATAACTGACCAAACAATTATATTTTAGATTGGTAGACTCTAACTCAATAAACATCTATAGAATACCCTCTTCATCCCATCCTTAACACAATCAGCCAAAATAGCTTAAAAGCAAGAAGACACCTTAGCCAAACTAGATTCAAACCAAATAGACACCTCAAAAAATCTCTACTCCTCACATCATGGAATTTCTCCATCATCTCAAGTTTCAATCCTCTCAAAGTCATCTTCCATGATCTTTAAAAACCCTCTGCAACAAATTACTAATAGATAATTCTTGCCCACACTCCTTGTGACAAAACCAAATTTTTTGCAAGTTAGCTCACAAATACCACCTCACATGAATAACTAGGAACACATCACAAGTCCAAGAACAAAAATCTACAATACAAATCATGCAAACTCTCTTTGATCATTCTCAAAACAAGATCAACCTTCCATCTATGCATCCATCGATTGATCTACAGGTCCTTTGCAAATGCAAGTCAAAAGTAGGATCTACCATCTCACAAAAAAGAAATATAGGACTCCAAAAAGAATAATCCACCACCAAATTAAGATCTTCTTAGATCAACTTCTCTCAACCATGGCCCTAGTAAAAACTACATCAACTTCGATGATTTATCCACATGCTCTGATACCATCTGACGCAACAAGAATCTAAGGGTGCCCCTAGTAGGGGTAATCAAAATCCTTGAAAATAACTAGACAACATAAACACAATAACAAGATACACAATCAGATACCAAATTTAACTCTTTATTCGTAAAACAACTATTTACATGTGATGTGCCTGACTGTAAGGTCTTCCATGTTATGGCCAAATACAATAGCAATTATAATAATAGTTTTACAAGATCTCTTAAGATCCAAATCAACACTAGTTAGTCTAGATCCACACTCTGGTAGAACCTCCAAGGAAGGTCTCAACTTATGCTTGCAAGCTCACCAAGAAATCTCCTTGTTTCCCAAGCCTCAAATACTAGCCCCTCTCACAAACTCATAACTCCACCATGATCTTGTTGTAAACTACCTCACATTCAAGGCTCTATTTGCAAACTTAGGAAAAATCACCATTCAACTACTTTAGGTTGAACTTAGGATCCACTCCCCTTGAACAAAATGAATAAATCTAACTCCTTCAAATGAATTCCTAAGAGTCCCCAAAATACCCCTACTTATACCCAGCTAATCCATAAGTCATCCTAGCCCATTATAAGTTAAAATAAACCCTTATATTAAATGCCCATGCAAGCCACAATTCACATACAACATAAATCAAATACCCATACACAAATTAAATGCCAAAATTTGGCTCATAGATAACTTGGGGAATATTGTAGCCAAGCTACACTGAGCTCCTATTTTATGTTGAGTTCCTGCAAGCATCACCAAGATCCTTCAATGACTAAGTTCCCCCAAGCTATACTGAGCTCCTTTGAAAACCAAGCACCTCTAGGGTCACTGAGTCCATACATCCACCAAATTCTCAACTAAGAACTGCCAAGAGATGACTGAGTAACCTCTACCAAGCACCTCTACATCAACAAAATACCAATCCAAGAACCCTCCAAAGAAACTATTGAGCCTCCTTCCATGAAATCCAAAGCAACCACTGATAAAACCCAAGATGCTCTTGCTTCAATAGAGTTATGAGTCTATCAACTCAAGGAAAGGAATTCCCATTTATGAAAAAGGTTTACTATAATGATTATTGAACAAAAATTCGATTATTCCACTCACCATAATGATATGCCATGTACTGCAATCTGGACTACACATGAAATCATGACACAAGGTCAATCATACAACCTAGTAGGTATGGTTTCTAATCAATTAAATATAAATATGGAAACATTGAAAAGGGACTAAGAATAAGACATAAATTTCAATACTTGTATGTATATTCTTCTATGTTAAGAACTTTTCCCTTGGTATAGGAAATGTACAATGGAATGAAAACAAAATTATTATATATTAGATTAAAAAATATGTTGAGCACCTAGGTGATGAGTGAAATAAAATTATGTGGAGATACTTTAAATAATTCCAACTAAAAATACAAGCACTCTACTGGATACCAAAAGAAGTGGTCAAAAGGTATAAAGATATTCTATGCTTTATTGTTGACACTAATTATTGTAGGATAAAATCAATGGGGTTCCCTATCTAGACTATGAAGTATTAGAAAATGAATATGTCAGTCATATTGATCATATATTGAGCTTACCAAAGAACACTTCAGTGAAACAATTTCAGACTTACAAAGATTTTTTCTTAGGTAAAGTTTTAGAGGCTACATTTCTATCAAGGTCAATTTGTCTATCTGTGACTCAATACTTAGTCAATTGGCTACATTTCTACCAAGATCTATAGTTGCTACTGAGCCTATCATTTAGTTTTCAATATTAACCAAGTGATTTACTTGTTCTCGAGCTATGTAGTCAGTTTGCAGTGTCTACCGAGATACACAATGTTTACCAAAATTCACAGACAAAGTTTAGTAGAAATTGAGCATAGAAGAGGCTACTAAGCTAGTAAGTGGAAGAGAAGAAGATCATAGTGTTAACCAAGCTTTATAGTGTTAACCAAGTCCGAAAATGTCTACCGAGCTCATAGGATCAATGAAGTGTATCTAGTGTTGACTGAGTCATACAATGGTAACCTAGTGATCCAATTGCTACTGAGTTACTCAAAGTTCATCGAGTCACATAGTACTAACCAAGTTCAAGCTACTTAAAAGTGATCCAGTATGGACTAAGCTTCAAGTTCAACTGAGTGCCAAAGATTGTTGAGCATTGATAGAGTTTCTCGTGCATCATAACATCATTGAGTTTGTCTTCCAAACCAAAGCTACAAAAGATTGGCTGACTTTGAGGATTATGATGTAATTGGTATTGTAGCCGACTCCAGTAAGTTGTAAATTGGATTGGTATATATGTAATGTATTGTATCATATCCAAATATAGAAAGAAAGAATTTATAAGGAGAAAATGTAAGAATTGAAGAAGGCTACAAGTAATATAAGGGATAGAAAAATATTATCTATCATAGTCAGGTGATCATTGTAATACAAATCAAAGTTGCAAATTAGAGATCAACCATTGGTTCATCCTAATAGATGCATAAAGTTAAATCCTTTAATAGGGAAGAATTAACAGTGTTTTCTAAATCTCTTAACTAAGTGCATACTTCATTGTATGTTTTTTTTACAAGGTGGGTCTTATAGTCCTTATTTCTCCTAATAGGGAAGATCACTAGAAGTGGTCAATTATAAGCCTTAATAGGTTAACTTTATACTTCCATATAAAATCTTGTCAGTATCATCCCCACCCCAATTTTACTTTCTAATGGGAAGGTTTCTGAATCACCATATCTTGTGTCAAATTGTTATGGATGTTTATTTTATTTCATTTTTCCATGCATGCAATTATTAGATTAGAATATTATATGAAATATTAATTGGCAAAGTGAGATAAAGTTTTACTAGTTCTTGATTCACCCCTCCCCTCTCAGTAACCTTGCCTACCTCACATTTCCAACAATTGGTATCAGAGTTATTCAAGTTCTCACATTAGAAGTCTAACAGCTTGAGAAAAGATCAAAAGCAAAGGAAGTATACAGGCTAGATAAGGTTATTGACAATGAAAAGCTAGATTTGAATTGGCTATTGGGAAACTAAAGAAAGAAAAGGAGAAACTCTCTCAATCATTGAAAAGAAGGAAGGATCTTGTAGTATAAATGAATGAAAATCTCTACACTAAAGAAAGAGTTGAAGATATATATCTTGAAAGGAATTCAAATGAAGCAATTAAAGATCTATTAGAAAAGAATTCCAATCTTCAAGAAGAAATCAGAAAGTTGAAAAGAGAACAAGAAATTCAATTAGTCAGATTATGGGAAGTCATGGAAGAAAAAGGAAATGCCAAAGAAGAGATAGAATAAAAGAACAATGAATTCTAGCAACTATCCCTTCAACAAGCAGACTTCATTGATCAACTCACCAATGCAAATGAAGAACTTCTGAATCTAAAATTAGAGAATGAAAGCCTATAGAATGATCTCAATACTAGAAAGAAGACCTATGAAATAATGATGAAATCTCAAGAAATCATGAATCAATTGAATCAACAAGTCAATACAGACACAAAGGAAAAACTAGAATAGGATACACAGAAGAAGGTGAATCGTCTTAGCAAGGAGCTCAAAAAATCAAAGACCTACTTATAGTTATTGTGGTAAGAAAGGTCATACATTTAAAATATGTTGGAATAATGGCAAACCAAAATTTAATGAAAAGTGTTACAATTGCAATAAGCATGGTCATAGAGCAAGTGAATGCATAGAGAAACCTAAGTTTGAAGGTAAATGTCATAATTGCAAGAAACAAGGGCACAAATCTTAGAGTACAAAACCAAGTAGTGGAGCCCAGTAGATCAAATTGTGAAAGCAATATTTGGATGGGATTAAAATACATGGTGTAGATGTCACTATTGTGGTGAATTTGGGCACATTGGAGAAAACTATGTAAAACATCATATGAGGAAAAGAGACACTACAAAAATATGTTTCATTTATACAAAACTTGGACATCTTGCTAAGAATTACATGAACATAGGTAGAATTGAAGATGAAAAGTAAGATAAAGATGACAATATCAAAAAGAAAATAAGGCAACAATGGGTACCAAAATCTCTAGAGAATGAAAACCAAGACCATGAAGTGAATGACACCCAAGTCAATGAGTTGGGTGGTCCAAACACTTCAACTTAGTTTCCTATGGAGATCAACTGAAGTTGTGATTTGAAAGAAGAAATCTATCACCAATTCCATCTAGTAAGAAGAATGATCCAATCAACGTTCACAATAGATAGGGATCATTGAGCATAATGGAAAGTAGGATACCTTACCAAGCAAGGCAGGTTGCAAGACCTTACCAAGCAAGGTCAGGTTACATATTTTTGCAAACTCAAGTTGGTAGTTGCTACTGAATTGTGAATATATCGTGAACATTAAAAGATAAATTAAGTGGAGAATAGTGTGTTACCAAGTGAGTATACATACTAAGAATTAATGGCAATTACAAATAGGGTAAATTCATCAAAAGGAAGAAACTGAATGCATTAATTCACTACAAATTTCTAGAGCTAGTTGAGAGGAGTGAATTTAGATCCCCTAACCAATCAAAGTATTTTTTGTTGAAGATTTTTGAAGTTTTCAATAAACCCTACTAAGAAATTTCATCTTCAGTAGAAAAAAAAAGAAAGGTTCTGAAATGTTGAATCGAGGAATCAATTTCAAGGCACCAAACTTCAAGTTGAGTCTTGCAATTAAAGAAGCACTTGACCCAGTTGATGCACAATCTCAAATTCTACCAAGGGTATCACTCATTCACAATTTTTTTTCTTTTATCATTGCTCAATTCAAGAACATAGAACCCTAGAAATGAATGAAGCATTCAGAAAAGTATGTGTGGATGGTGCATTAAAACCCAAACATCATCATTTGGAAACCAAGGGTTTGATTGATATATCACATATACCAAGAAACTTCCAAGTCAAATGAATGAGATATATTATAAGTCATGTGCATAATTGACAGTTATGGTGGGAGCAAACTATTCAGATAATGAAGAAAATGATTCATAGAATCACTGGGCTCCCAATGCTCAATAAATCAAAGACAATCAAAACCCTAGGTTGGGTCAAATTAGAAAAGTGAACTCTTGCTAAGTGGGATAGAAGAGGAATGAAAATTAGTCGTGCAATGAACATGGAAAATAAGTTCAACATTCACATCATTGCACGTAAGATCTACAGTTTAAGAAGATTAAATAATGTATCATGTGAAGATCTCGATCTTGCTTACAAGGTTGTGAAGAACAACCTATCCTTTAACCTTGCTATGTTACTATTGAACTAGTTCAACAAGAATATGGAGAGCATCAGAGGATCAAAGAATAATCCCTATAAGTTTGGATCCCTTTTAACATGTTTATTTTTCTTTGTTAAAAAATTCTTCCCTTCCAAAGGTACAGTAGTATGGAGGAAAGATGTTCCTTTTTTGTATCGAATAATGCATATATAGTAGAGATGGGTGAAAAATTTAAAAGTATCATGGATAACTACTTTGAAATATTCAAAGAGAAGATGAATAATATATTCAAGATTCATGAGAAGCTTGTAGAAGATTACAAGGATGATATATGTTTCATGTTGTACTGTGAAAAAGTGTACATTCAAGAAGTCAAATATAGAGTAGAGAGGTTAACATTGATTACACCAAGGATGTCGTTGAGGCTCCACTGAATGAGCCCATGGATCCTAAAGCTACATACTCCAGTACCTATGGTGAAGCTAAGGCAAGAATATATCTTGAGATGAAGTTACCTAAAGTAGTCAATAAAGGAAGAAAAAGAGTAGAAAAGCTACTAAAAGGCACTAAGAAATTAGGTTCCCCTCTAATTCTTACTAAGGGAAAAGGTGATGATATTGAAGAATATGATGCAGAGGATGAAGAAGAAGAAGCAAAGTCTGAGGAAGAAGAGTCTATAAGGAAGAAAGGAAAGGTTATCATAACTAGACCTGCCAAGTCATCCCTAGCTTTGTTTACTAGGAGGGTAGCCAAGTCAAGTAAGAAATTAAATTTAGGTGAAGATGAAGCTAAGAAAATAATATTCAAGAGATCTCCACCTAAACTATAGTAAAGATTAATGAAAATGGAAGGAGTTGGCATGGAAAAATTCATTTTAAAAAAAACTATGAGACAAGGAACAAGAATGAGAAAAGGAAGATTGAAGATGTTGTTATGACAAAGCTAGGAAAATGGAAGTACTCACCTAATGACCTTACACAACATATTCCTAATGATCTTATGCAGGCAATCAAGCCTAGATGGAAGCATGCAAAGAAGATAGTCAATGATATCTTTGAGCATACCTTGATACAACTCCTACCTAATCTCTATAAAAAGAAGGTCAAAGAATCTTTGAAAAAAATTGAGAATAAATTCACTCTCAAAATGAACACATGTATGATATTGATAAAAGACATTGAATATGTAGTGAAGCTAGCAACAACTACATTGAAAACCATTTATAAACTACATCAGCCTAGTGACTTTGTTGTACATGTTGATGACAAAGATGATGATGAAAATGAGGAAGAGAATATAGAAATAAAAGATGATGAAATTAATGATTTAAATCTAGATGATGAGGAGGAGGAATAGGAAGCTACTAGAGGAAATCTTCTAGAGATAAAAAGTATTGAGGAGAATGATGTGGATAAAATTGTAGCATCAACCAAGGCCTCATTTCCTCACTCTTTGAGCAAAACCTTAGTGCAATCTGGCTCAAAGATAGCTTCTACTAAGTTGGTTATGGCTAAAGTTTCTATACAAAGCATCTAACCAGCCTCTGAATATGTTCAATTGAATGTATCAATGATAAAAGTTCCTAGCACTTCATCTGCTGAGCAACAAGGTCCACCATCATCAAGCTTGACTAAGTAGCAACAAGTATTCATGTTGTTAATGTTGTTTTAATTTTTTTTGCTAGTTTATCATTTTCCAAAGTTACTACTATTCCAAGTATATCTATAGCTAGTACAATGATAGTTAAGAACTAGTCTCAACTGGGTACTAAAGTGTTGGGTGATGCGACGTGCTCCCCTACCCACAAGTGGTTAATTATGTGTTGTTCCATGTTCACTAACAGTCATGGCTTGTGGTGCAATGGAAAATGGGCTCTACAATTGGTATCAGAGCCTGGTTTTGGCCTGGTCATGGGTTCAAATCTCCCCTGTGCCTTCCCAACCTACGTAAGCACTTGGTATGCACATCGAGGAGGAGATTGTTGGGTGATGTGATGCACTCCCCTACCCACAGGTGGTTAATTATGTGGTGTCCCATGTTCACTAACAGTCATGGCTTTTGATTCAATGGCAAATCGGCTCTACATAAAGTCCTAGACAAGGGGAAACAAATTATTTCCACCATTCTAAAGGAAAAAGGAAATAAAGAAAAGGCAATTGACTAGATGAGGATATAGTTATTTCGAATTGGGATATCTCTACCCTCACTCCTAATCAAATGGACACCATGGGTGAATCAATAAAGAAGAAAGCTAAGATGAAAAATAATAGAAAAGAAAAGAAGAAAGAGAATCAAAATTTTCAAGACATAAAAAGAATATTTGATGATACTTTGAGTATTTAGGTTGATGGCACACAACCCATTTTGGATCAATTAGCATATATTGTGTAAAAATTCAATGAAGATTTGAATGGAAAGGAAAGCTACTTTATAGAGAAAAAATGAAGTTTAAAAATAGAGTGTTAGAACAAGTTGCACAAAGAATTGCAATAGACCAAATAGAGTTAACTACTATTCTTGGTACACTAGAAACATCTATTAACAATGTTGTATCATTATTTTTCAAGTGACACATCTATCTTTACCAAGCATATCAAGGATAAATTGTCCAAGATAGATGAAGACATTAAGGAAAGTGCACAACAGTTGTCACTTGACCCAAGCCATAGTTTTGCACATTATTCAAAGATAAGATATTTGACAAACTTGTAGGCATAATTATTAAAGGAAGAAGCCTGGATTAGGGCCACACTTGTAGAAATCTAAGGCATGATTCTTCCAAACATGGATGGATTGTAGAAACATATTGCACATGCAAAGACACTCATCCATGATAACAACTTCTCAATAGCTAATCACATGATGAAATTATTAGTAAAAGTTTAGATTGCATTACATGAAAGCAAGGTGGTACAAGAAAATTGGGACAAGACAATGGTACTTATTCTAAAGTTACATTCTAAATTCTTGCCTTATTTTGGTATCAACATATAGTTATTATACACCTTTGGTATTTAAGTCTTAAAGGGGGATAAGTGTATATGTATAAGAAAGGAGGAGATGTATACTATGTTGCACTTCTATCTATATATATATATATATATATATATATATATATATATATATATATATATATATATATATATATATATATATATATATATATATATATATATATATATATATATATATATATATATATATATATATATATATATATATATATATATAAGGGAGATATGTGTATGGGGGAGAAGTATAGTATAATATGAATAAGGATAAAATACTTTTACAAAAGAAATTTTGAAAAAATAGAAAAATAGAGTATGTTACTGAGCTACAACAGATAAAAGTCAAAACTGAGTTAAAGACACAAAATAATGGAAAAGGAAGTTTTGACCTATAGTTTTGATTCATTAGATTTTTTTTTTTTTGATAATTTGTTCGTCACTAATTCCAAATGGGAAGATTGTTGACATTACGGTCAATTTTCTATTAGTGACTCAACACTTAGTTAATTGATTACATTGCTACTAAGCTCTATAGTTGCTACCAAGCCTATCATTCAATTTGGAATTTTAACCAAGTGATTCAGTTGTTATTGAGCTAAGTTGTTAGTTTGGAGTATCTACCAAGCTACACAGTATTTACTAAGCTTTGGAGACAAAGTTGAGTGCAAACTTAGCATAACAGAGGCTACCAAGCTAGTAAGTGGAAGAGAAGAAGATCGTAGTGTTAACCAAGCTCTATAGTGTTAACCAAGTCCAATAATGCCTACCAATCTCATAGGGTTAACAAAGTGGATCTAGTGTTGACTGAGTCATATAGTGTCAACCTAGTGATCTAGTTGCTACTAAGTTACTTAAAATTCACTAAGTCACATAGTACTGACCAAGTTCAAGCTACTCGAAAGTGATTAGTATGGACTAAGCTTCAAGTTCAACTAAGTGCCAAAGATTATTGAGCATTGGAAGTATTTTTCATATATTAGAACATCATTGATTTTGTCTTCTAAACCTAAGATACGATAGATAGGTTGATTTTGTCAATTATGATGTAATTTGTATTGTAGCTAACTCTAGTAAGTTGTAAATTGGATTGGTATATATGTACTGCATTGTATCATATCCAAATATAGAAAAACAATATATGATGAGAAGAAGTGTGAATTGAAGAAGGCTACAAGCAGTATAAGGGAAAACAAAGTATTATCTATCATAGTCAAGTGATCATTGTAATACAAGGAATCTCAACTAGTAAATCATAGTTGCAGATCAAAGATCAACCACTAGTTCATCCTAATAGGTGCATCAGTCAAATCCCTTAACAGGGTAGACTTAATAGTCTTTGCTAAATCTCTTAACTAAGTGCATACTTCATTTTATGTTTGTAAATCCTTTAACAAGGTGGATCTTATAGTCCTTATTGCTCCTAATGAGGCAAATCACGAGAAGTGGTCAATTGTAATCCTTAACAACTTAACTTTATTATGCAATACTAAAGCTTGTGGGTATCATCCCCACCCAATTTTAATTTCTAATTGGAAGGCTTTTGGATCACGATATCTTGTGTCAAATTGTTATGAATTTTTATTTTCTTTCATTCTTTAATGCATGCAATTAGATCGGAATATTATATGAAAGATTAATTGGTGAAGTGAGATAAAAATTTATTTTTTCCTGATTCAACCCTCCCATCTCAATAACCTTGCCTACCTCATATTTACAATAGATGTCTAGAGCCACACAAGACACATCAAGAAACCTATTAGTATAGGAGGTTATACAAGCTACATCCGCACTTCAACTCACCACACTAGTAAAGTAGGGAAAACTAAAAGAAGTACTATCTACAAGTGAATATATTACTTTTAGAGTAGGAGGAAGAAGGTTGTGAAGAAGAATTTGAGGAAAGCACTCAGGAGGAAGCTATAGAAGAGAGAGAGTAATCAACACTGATAAGGGAATTGTATTCAAAAAGAATAAAACATAACATGTGACTATGAAAATGAGAATGAGACTAGGAGTCAAGTTCAAACTCCACCATCTAAGAAGGAATCTCAAGATGAACTTGAAAAGGAAGTTAGTTCATGGGGACGAAAATTAGGACAGAGAATGTGTTGGAAATTTGACTAGGGTAGATAATATAAGGTTATCATTTATAACAATATATAATCAAGATTAAGTGAGAAAATCATGGAGATAAAGATTTGATAGAAGTACATAGAAAATTGTCCTAGTATCACATAGTTTACTATTAGTACAAAAACTATTCTGATCAACATAATTCATAGAGGAAATATTGGCATGTGCACTCTTAGCCATAGTAAGTATAATATTATAGGATACCGCAGGTATGTGCACGAGGTTGTACAGATAATACAAACATATATTTTCTAGTTTTATAGTGATAGTGTTGAATAGACATGACATGGTAAGGATAAGGAAATGGATATATAATATAAGGTTGTCATTTATGGAAATATATAGTAAATATTAAGTGAGAAAATCATGGAGATAAAATTTTGATAGAATTACTTCAAAAATTGTCTAAGTATCACAGAGTTTATTGTTAGCACATCCAATATTTTGATCAACATAGTTCACAAAGGAAATATTGGCACATGCACTCTTAGCTATAGAAAGTATAATATGATAAGATACTATAGCTATGTCCATGAGGTTTTACAAATAGTATGCATGAATATTTTCCAGTTTTACAATGCTAATTTTTGAATAGAAAGGACATGATAAAGATAAGGAAATGGATATCTTAAGTTAAGGAATTTATTTTTTATCAAAATAATTACTTGACTATTTAGGGATGACATCCTAGATGTTAACCCAAAGTTAGCAAGAGTTAAATTTGTATTTTAGAAAGTGTATAAAGGTATGGAGGCTTACAATGCAGGTTATTATGAAATAACTTGGTATAATGGACATAACTTTAGATGTGAAGTTTGTATATGTTGACGTGATTGAAAAGCTATTGTTGTGATAGGAAAATTCTAATGTTAGATCAGAGCAGTATGAAGTTATAATAACTTTTTTGAAAAGAAACAAAGGCAAATGAGATATTGAAGATATCAACAACAATAAGAGATATTGTATGTATCTCTTGTATTGAAGAACATTATCGTATATTTCATGTTTGGGCAGTGGGATCATCTTGCATAATTTGTATAATTGTAATAACAACTCCTAATAGGGTTGATTCTTCTAACAATCCCTAGTCCTATAACAAGGACCAAGACACTATGCAAATGTAATAGACTCCTAACATGGTCAATATCTTTCACTAGGTACTTTTGAATTATGGATCATCTAGTGGGTATCATCCCCACCAGCGATTTCCCTTTGCCAGGGTTTCCCTAGTTAACAAAATATGGTGTTATCTATTGCATTACATTGTTTTTTTATGTATTATTAAGTGTAATCAATTTACTTTCATATGCAACTTATAAGATTGTTAAGATATCCATAATTGGGAAATTTTTTGTGGAATATTGATTCACCACCTCTTAGTATCTGCTATTTATAATAATTGGTATTAGAGAAATATCCACTCAACAATCTTAAAGGTACAAGTTCAAAATTTTGATTTTTGTATAAGTTTTGACACCACCTTTGTCACTGATGTCAAAGGGGAAGTATACTAAGAAAAATTGTATGTAAAGAATATAGTTGTATAAGGGAGAGGATGGTCAAAGGGGGAATATCCTTATGTAAAGATGGTGTAAATAAGAGAATGATCCACAAGTTTTGTAAATTTTTTAATGGACATATAACCATTTTTATAGGTTTTGAGGTTTTGTATTTTTGAGTTTTTGGGACTTAGCCAATTTTCTCACATGTTTCCATGGATGTCAAAGGGGGAGATTGTTGGAAATTTGGATAGGGTAGGTAATATAAATTTTCCCTTTATGGAAACATATAGTTAGGATTAAGTGAACTAATCATGAAGATCAAGATTCGTTAGTACTTAGAAAATTATCAAAGTATCACAAATTTTACTATCAACACATGCACTATTTTGATCAATGCAATATATAGAGGTAATATGTGTATGTTATCTCTTAGCTACAATAAGTATAGTATGATAGTAGACCACATGTATATGTGTGAGGTTGTACAGATAATATAGATGGAGATATTCCATATTTATAGTGACAATGTTGAATAGACATGACATGGTAAAGATAAGGAAATGGATATTTTAACTTAAGGATTTTTTTATCAAAATAATTACTTGAATAATTAGGGATGACATCCTAGATGTTAACCCTAAGTCATAAATAGTTAATTTTGTATTTTGGCAAGTGTGTAAAGGTATGAAGGCCAACAATGCATGTTATTAACTTGAGATGAGAAGTTTGTAGATATTGATGTGATTGAAAAAGATGATATATGTTTTCTACTATTAGATTATAGTATTATGGATTTATGATTAGTTTTGTAAAAAGAAACAAAGACAAATCACATATTGAAGATATTAGTAGCAGTAAGAAGTTTTTATCTTATCTCTTGTATTGAAGAATAGTATTATGTATTACATGTTTGGGAAGTGGGCTCATCTTGCATACTTTGTATAATTGTAATTACAAATCCAAACAAGATTGAAACTTCTAACAAGAACCAAGACACTATACATATGTAATATACTCCTAACATGGTTAATATCTTTCACAATATACTTTTGATTAGTGAATCATCCTCTGGGTGTCATCCCAACTAGGGCTTTCACTTGGCTAGTGTTTCCCTAGTTAACAAAATATGGTATTATGTGTTGTATTACTTTATGGTTGTGTTTACTATCCAGCTTAATTAGTTTACTTTTATATATAAGTTATAATATTGTTAATGTTAGAAATCTAATTGAAAATATCATTATTGAAGATCAAAGAGGGAGATTGTTGCAAAGAAGGAAGATTGTTGTTTTCAATCATTGTTTTGTCGTTGATATCAAAACTACTATTTGTAGGAATGACATTTTCTTATAAGATCCAAGTACTATCACTTAGTTGATTGATGAAGAGGATTTGATCAACAAGATGTAACAAGATCACCTAAGGGAAAGGTTGAGTTATGATATTGTAATGAAGTGCAAGGATCAGTTAAGACAATGGTTAAATGATGTATTAATAACATATTCAAAGATACAGAGATTGGTCACACTTAGAAACATTGGAGGAAGAAGTTGTAACAAGGATGACTGCAAAGCTTAAACTAAGTTCATTAATGGGTGTCAAGTAGGCTAGTTGAATTCGAGCAAGTTCTTAGTTGGAGCCGAGCAACAAGAAATTCTAATGTGTGTTGCATGATCTTCATGTGTTGAGTAAAGTATTAGGTGTTGAGCATTAGGAAAAACATAGTTGATGTCAAGTAACACAGTGTGTGTCATGCACCAATATTTCAATAGTGTCAAGGTGCTGCATTATTTTAAATGGTGAAGATTTTCCAAATTTGAGTCAATGGAGTTGTTGTCTTGAATTTTTTGAACTAGTTGGAGGATAAGGATGATGATCTAGTGGTACAAAATTTTATGTACACCATTTTTTATCGAAGTCAAAAAAATTATTCAAGAAGTTTCTAGAGGAAACAAAATATAGGTTAGATATAATGAATCCTACCTAATCCATATGAATTGAAATCAAAGGAAGGAAGAATTGAGTGGGAAAGGAACTCCAAGACTTCTATTTAAGGAGTCATAGACCAAGAAGCAAATGTTGCTGATTTTGTTGTTGCTAAAGTGCCAAATTGAAAAGTGGTTAGAAGGGTGTCAAGAAGAAGGCATCTAGAAGAAGGAAGAGCATAGAGGCTTTGCTTCTACAAGTCATCAAGAAGAGATGATTGAACTAGTACATTGAGCATGGAGACTCAAGGAGACTAACCTTGAAAGGAGGGCAAGTTGTTAGAGTTGCAGAGATTGAAGGCTAGGAAATGGTATGAGCTAAGAAGTGATCTAAGATCTACAAGTTAAGTTGTATGTTGTAATCAGGTCAAAGATTTTCTAATACTCTTTAGTAATTGTATTAGATATGGAAATCCTATGGACTTAGATTAGTTTAATAGCCATTTGTAAATCCTTTAATAGGGTGGCATTCCAAGTGAATGTTCTAAAAGTCCTCTAACTAGGCCCACTTCTAATAGGGTGGTTAAATCCTCTAACAAGGTCACATTTAATAGTGTGTTGTTAGCCTTTAATAGGGTAGGCTTTTCATAGGGCATCATTTCAAAAGAGTAAGAATTGAGTAGCATGTTACTGGTGGTTTTTCCCAAATTGAATTTCCACGTAAATCACTATGTTATGTGTTGACTAATTATCTTTTATGCTTGCATGTTGGTTTATAGTAACTTGCTGATTAGAGAAGTTAATGCTTGGATGAATGAATGGTTGAATGGGCTCACTATACTTAGTGAAAAGTTTGAATAGGACATTTGGAACTTGAATAAATAATTCAGCCCCCCTCCCCCCCCCCACCCCCCTCTCTCAATTATTCTAAATCATTTCTAACAATTGGTATTAGATCCATCTACTGATTTAGTTTCAAGATACTAGAAGCAAGAAAATCAAGATCTCTAAGAGAGAAGTTCCCAAGCTCAACAAAGACAACTTTGTTGCATGAAAGAGTCTGATGAAATTGTACCTTGGATCAATAGGTGACTATGCACAAACCTCAATTGGAATAGAACATGTAAATCTAGCAAGACCTCTTATTGTAGATGATTTGACCAAAAGGAAGGAGGACAATCAAGCAATGTTGGAGATTGCCTTTGCACTCAGCTATGCAGAATATGATGACATCAAATATTGTGATAGCATTCAAAATGTAGAAAGCCCTAATAGATATCTACAGAGGAGATCAGAATGTCTAGAGAGCAAAGAGAGAAATCTTAAGAGGAAGGTTTGATGACATGAAAATGGAGGAAGATGAAAATGTTGGTCAATATGTTGCAAGAATAAAAGAAATGGTAAGTGCAATAAGAAGTCTAGGTGGTCAATTGGAAGAAGAAACTGTCATCAACAAATACTTAAGAACTCTGCTCCCTATTTATGCTATTAGAGTTTCAGCCATTCAAGAGCTAAGGTGTGTACAAGGGAACACACTAACCTTTGAAGGAATTGTGGGAAGACTTACTGCATTTGGGCTATCCAACTTTGACAACTATAGACCTAAGAACCTTGAATCTTCTTTCAAGGCCAAGATGAAAATAAAAGATATTGTGAAGAAGACATCAAGAAGAAGAAGAAGAAAAGGAAAATATGCATCCAGTGATAGTAGTGCAGATGAGGAAGATGTGGAACAATTAGAAGCACTACTAGCTAGGAGATTCTATAGAGGAAAAGGTAAATTCAAAGGGAAACTCCCTATCATATGTTTCAATTGCAATGAAGTGGGTCATATTGCTACAAAATGCACATAGAAGAAGAACTACAAAGAAGGAAACAAGTACAAGAACAAGAGAGAAGATGATAGCAAAGACTACAAGGAGAAAGGCAAAAGATGCTATATTGTTGAAGAAGATTCTGATGAGAATGATGATGAAGTAGTCTATGTGGCCATGAAGGATGAATTAGATAAAGATGAAGATGAAGCAACAAAATTAGTTACCTGTGTGAACAAGAATGACAAATGGATCATAGACAGTGGATGCTCACATCACATGATAGGAGATAAAAGTAAGTTCATTACTTTTACTCAATATGATGGAAATAGTGTTAGATTTGGTAATGATGTTCCATGTCAAATCAAAGGAAAAGACTCTATTTAACTCACAGAGAAAATTTCATGTGATAATGCATACTATGTTGAAGGATTGAACTACAACTAGTTGAGTTTATCATAGTTAGGCAATGTAGGTTGCAAAGTTGAATTTGGAAACAAAACTACCAAGATCTATGACACTGATGGAAATCTGATAGGAAAAGGTGAACAAACTAGGATTAATCTATTTTACCTAGATATGGAAGATGCAACATGTCTTATTGTTAGACTTAATGATGTGTGGTTATGGCATAAAAGGCTATTCATGTTAACTTTTATAATCTAATTAGCATTAGAAAAAAGAAAAAAGTTAGAGGGTTGTCAAAATTGAAGAAACTTGAAAACACATACACTTCCAAAGAAGTACTAGAGTTAGTCCATACAGACTTATGTGGTCCAATAGAAGTGCAAAGCTACCTAAGAGACAGACATAATACTAATTGTACATCACTATTCAAGGATGATGACTACTATGTTTTTAAAGAAAAAATCTAATGCATTTCAAATGTTTAAGTGGTATTTGGTCAGAGTTGAGAAGGAAATAGGGAAGAATATGAGATGCTTAAGATAAGACAGAGGAGGTTAGTTCACATCAAAAGAATTTGAGATATTCTGCAATGACAAAGGTATCAAAAGGAAAACATTAGCACCAACGACTCCACCACAAACTAGTATTGCTGAAAGAAGGAATAGGTTAGTAATTGACTATGCTAGAACCTTGATGATGGAGAAAATGTTGCACTAAAGTATTGGAGAGAAGCTGTAAGTACTATAGTTTGCACACTTAATAGAGTTCAAGTCAAGAAAGGTACAAATGCAACACCTTTTGAATTATGGTATGGTCACTCACCTAATGTTAAACATTTCAAAGTATTTGGTCATAGATGCTATATTCTTAAAGATACTACAAATGGAAATTTTGATGCAAAGAGTGATGAAGGCATATTCCTTTGATACTCCACTAGAAGTAAGGCACATAAGTGTTTGAATACTAACACTAACAAGATTGTGGAGAGTGCAAACCTGAATTTTGATGAGCATGCAAAAGTCCAAGTTGATGAAACTAGGAAATCAAAGGATTATAGATCCTTTGTATACTTCTATGAAGGAATTATTATTGAAGATAATGTTGTAAATAAAGTTGGGAATCAATAGCAAATTTTAGTATCAGCCGAGTCATAGCCAGTGAATGTCGAGCTAAATTTAGAAGCTGAGTTACAGATTGTATAAAATGCACATTTGGATTCTAAAAAATAGTGTACATGAGATAAATAATGAAGTGCCAGATGGAGAAGAGAAAAATGACTCTGAAGCTAAAGGATCAAACATGGAAAGAAGGACAAAAACATGGTTAGCCAAATATGTGAGAAGACATCACCTTGCAGATCAAATCATTGGTGATAAGGATGCCAGACTAATGACAAGGAATAGACTGAGGAATGAATCATGTTTGTTGAGCAAGGTTGAATCCAAAGCAGTGAAAGATGAACTACAAGATGATGACTGGTATAAAGCTATGGAAGAGGAGATAGATCAGATTGAGAAGAACAAAACCCAGAGCCTAGTTCCTAGACCAGCTGATAAGTATGTAGTTGGTACCGAATGGGTGTTTAGAAATAAACTTGATGAGAATGGTGAGATAACAAGAAACAAAGTTGGACTAGTTTGCAAAGGCTATGCACAAGAAAAAGGACTGGATTATGGGGAAACATTTACCCCTGTTGCAAGAATGGAAGGAGTAAAAACAATACTTGCATATGTTGCATACAAAGGTTTCAAAGTCTACAAAATGGATGTCAAGTCTTCTTTTCTAAATGGTATGCTAGAAGAAGAATTCTACATAGAACAACGTGAGGGATTTGTTGATGATAAGAACAAGGATATGGTCTACAAATTGCATAAAGCACTTTATGGATTGAAGTAAGCACCAAGAACATGGTATGAGAGACTACACGAATATCTTGTGAAAATAGGATTTGAGAGAACAGATGACAATAGTAACTTGTATGTCAAAGCTGAAAAAGGTAAAGATGTATTCATATTAGAAATCTTTGTTGATGAAATAATATTTGGAGGAAAAGATTCTCTATGAAAAGATTTTGTTGATCAAATGAAGCATGAATTTGAGAAGTAATTGTTTGGAGAAATCAAATTCTTTGTTGGATTGCAAGTACATCAATTGAAGCATGGAATATTTGTGATCCAATCGAAATACATCAAGGAGATACTCAAGACATTTGGATTAGAAGATTCAAAATCAGTTAGCACACCAATGGCAACTAGACATAAACTATCCAAGAATGATGAATCAGCTGAAATAAATCAGACAATGTATAGATTAATGATTGGAAAGTTTCAATATGTTGTACATAGTAGACTAGACATTGCATTAGCTATTGGAATAGTGGCAAGATTTTTTGCAAATCCAAGAGAAAATTACTTAATGGCAGTAAAGAGAATATTGAGGTATCTAAAAGGAACTGATGACGTTGGTCCATACTACAAGAGGAGTGAAAATTTTGAACTAAAAGCGTACACTGATGAAAATTGGGGAGGTAACATTGATGATAGAAAGAGCACTAGTGGAGGAGCACTTTTCTTGGAAAAAAGATTGATTACATGGACCGGCAAAAGGCAAAGCTATACCTCAGTCCAGTGCAAAAGCTAAATATGTTGTAGCTACTATAAATTCCACCAATATTGTATGGATCAAAATTTTTTTGCAAGGTATGAAGGAAGAGGTAAATGAGCCTGTGATATTTTATTATAATAATACAAGTGCTATCAACATATCAAATAACCCTGTAATGCATGCTAAAACCAAGCACATTGCAATCAAGTATCACTATGTAAGAGAATTGGTGGAAGATAAACAAGTGAAGATGGAATATGTTAGCTCAAAGGAAGAAATTGCTAACATCTTCACAAAAGCACTATCTAAAGATTCTTTTCAGTATCTTAGAGGTAAGTTAGGGGTGATACCCCTAACCAAGGCTACTTGAAGTATAAACAAGATTTCCCTACATCAAATGAGCTGATTGTTAAATGATTTTATACATTGACATAGAGGACATTTACTTTAGGATTCATGCCTGAAGTAATTGAAGTGTAGAAGTTTCATATCAATCATAAACAAGGTGATAGAGAGAGAAATTGAATGAACCTACAAAAGCTACACTTGCATATTAAGATGCTAATATGTCTTTGGCATTATTGTCAAAGAGGGAGAATTTGTGAGAAACTGATCAATAACATGTGATCAAATGGAGATAGAGGGAGAAGTGAATAGAAATAATCAAAATTTGATTAGAATAGTAGAAGATGAGTAATAAAACAGTGTGTGATCAAATGAAGATAGAGGGAGAAGTGAACATAAATAATCAAAAGTTGATCAGAATAGTAGAAGATGAGCAATACAAAGGGAGAGAAATAAACAACAAAGATACAACAGCTAAGAGGGAGAAGTAGGAATGAAGCAATCAAGATAGTATAGGGAGATGTTAAAATTGATGGTAATACAATTACTTTTTGGCATTTGACTTATTGTTCTAACCTAGTTAGCTTGTGGTTGAATAGTGTAGTCTGATGGTTGATCAGTTTGGTTTACCATCAATGCCAAAGAGGGAGATTGTTGGAAATCTGATTGAAAAGCTCCTTGTTGAAGATCAAAGAGGGAGATTGTTGCAAAGAAGGAAGATTTTTGTTTTCAATCATTGTTTTGTCATTGATGTCAAACTTTCCATTTGTAGGAATGACATTTGTTTATAATATCCAAGTACTATCACTTAGTTGATTGATGAAGAGAATTTGATCAACAAGATGTAACAAGAGCACCTAAGGGAAAGTTTGTCTTATGATGTTGTAATGAAGTGCAAGGATTAGTTAAGACAATGGTTAAATGATGTACTAATAACATATTCAAAAATACAAAGGTTGCTCGCACTTAGAAATGTTGGAGGAAGAAGTTGTAACAAGGATGACTGCAAAGCTTAAACTAAGTTCATTAGTGGGTGCCAAGCAAGCTACTTGAAGCTGAGAAAGTTCTTAGTTGAAGTCGACCAAAAAAAAATTCTAGTGTGTGCTGAGTGATCTTCATGTGCCGAGTAAAGTATCAGGTGTCAAGCATCAGGAAAAACATAGTTGATGCTGAGTAACACAGTGTGTGTCGTGCACCAATATTTCAATAGTGTTGAGCTACTGCATTATTTTAAATGATGAAGATTTTCCAAATTTGAATCGATGGAGTTGTTGTCTTGAATTATATGAACTAGTAGGAGGATAAGGATGATGAGCTAGTGGCATAGAATTCTATGTAAACCATTTTTGAGCGAATTTAAAAGAATTATTCAAGAAGTTTCTAGAGGAATAAAAATGTGGGCTAGATACAATGAATCCTACCTAATCCATATGAATTAAAATCAAAGGAAGGAATAATTGAGTGGGAAAGGAACTCCAAGCCTTCTATTTAAGGAGTCATAGACCAAGAAGCAAATGCTGCTATTGCTGAAGTGCCAAATTGAAAAGTGGTTAGTAGGGTGTCAAGAAGAAGGCATCTAGGACAATGAAGAGCACAGAGGCTCTACTTCTACAAGTGGTCAAGAAGAGATGATTTCACTAGTACATTGAGCATGAAGACTTAAGGAGACTAAGCTTGAAAGTAGGGCAAGCTATCAGAGTTGCAGAGATTGAAGGCTAGGCAATGGTATGAGTTGAGAAGTGATCTGAGATCTACAAGTTAAGTTGTATGTTGTAATCAGGTCAAAGATTTTCTAATACTCTCTAGCAATTGTATGAGATATGGAAATCCTATGGACTTAGGTTGGTTTAATAGCCATTTGTAAATCCTTTAACAAGGTGGCATTCCAAGTGAATTTTCTTAAAGTCCTCTAACCAAGCCCACTTCTAACAGGGTGGTTAAATCCTCTAACAAGGTCACATTTAATAGTGTGTTGTTTTAGATTATGGTAAAAATAAGTTTTGAAGGTACCCCGAAACCCTTTCACATCCTTAAAAAAAGGAAAAAACAAGCCATCCAACAGGAAAAAGTCCTTAAACCTACTAAAAAGTAGTACCAAAATCAGGTTTTACAGGGACCTGAAAACACTAACAAAGTCCAAATAAAGAAACTAGGTTTTACAAGGACCTGGAACCATCAATACAGATTAAAAACTAAAAGCTAGAAAATAGGACCAAACACAGGAACTAGAAGTAACAACCAGCAAATAGGACCTGAACAGGAACCCAACTAGGAAAGAAGATCTAGGAAACTATTACAATTCTGTAATCATCTTAACTATCTTCTTACCAATCTTAGCCATGTCCTGGATGGAGTTAGCAGTCAAAGAAGCAGTAGCAATCAAAGCTTTCTTCCTCGAACTTTGTCTTGTCCTCTTGCTTGGGCCCTCCGAAGATATGGTTTCTTCATTTTCTCTTTTACCCAATGTCACCGCAGCAGCACAGATGCTTGAGGTTACTTGCTCCATTTTTGTTCCACTTTCCTTGATGCGCACTCTAAGATTCTACTCATAATCCTTTAGTTTTTTTGGGATATCTCCCATTTGCACTTCCATGTGTTGAATAGTATCCCGATCAGCCTCCTAGTTATGTTGCAAGGTATCCACTTTCTTGTTCAGACCCATTATTTCATTATTTAACAGTGTGTTGTTAGCCTTTAACAAGGTAGGATTTTCATGGGGCATCACTTCAGAAGAGTGAGAATTGAGTAGCATGTTACTGGTGGTTTTTTCCAAATTGGATTTCCATGTAAATCACTGTGTTATGTGTTGACTTCTTATGTGTTACACTTGCATGTTGGTTTACAGTAACTTGCTGATTAGAAAAGTTAATGCTTGGATGAATGAATGGTTGAATGGGCTCACTATACTTAGTGAAAAGTTTGAATAGGACATTTGGATATTGAATAACTGAGTCACCCCCCCGCTCTCAGTTATTCTAATTCATTTCTAACAATTAATGATATCCATAATTGGGAAAAATTTTGTGGAATAATTATTCACCCCACTTTCAATATCTCCTATTTCTAATATAATGTATACAATTCTTAATGATCCTAGGGAACTTGCCAAATTTATCATAGAATTAGGTTTAGTTGGTAAGTTGGACATCAACTCATTTACAAAGTTGTAGAAGAAGATAAAAGGATGAACAAGGATTCAATCATAAAACATTTCAACAAAGTATACAAATATCTTGAAGATATAAAGGACATGGTACCACATGAGTTATATACTAATTTATTGGCTAGATGGCATTCAACAAGTGTGAAGGTAAAATAATTAAGAAAACAAGTATTATATGAATTATGACCTGATTTATAAGTCAACAATATAGAAGTCTAGATGGACAAATATCAAAAAGCTTTCAAAACTAAGGTATTGACAACCATGGTATTAGTAGATGAAGAACTCATTTTAATGTAGAATATCAAGGAGACTTGGTTTGAAGAACTGTAAAGAGATCAGAATGAACTACTTGAGCAAGGAGGAAATTCTAATATTAATGATGTTTTTATGGTACGTGAATTACATGGAGCCATTTATGCAAGAACTAGTAAGAAATATAAGGGGGAGAACATCACAAGTGTAGATATCACAACATTGAAAGATGAATGAAAAGAGGAAGACAATCAAATGAACAAAGTGGAAGCACAAATAGAGTCAACAATCACTAGCAATATTGAACATAAGGAAGAAGACACATATGACAAGGCTATAGTTATCCAATCTACAGTACAACAGACAAATTAGTGTTGATAAATTTCATCTAACTACTCAAGCTTTAATATCAATAGAGAAAGTAGTAAAGGCTATGAGCACACATGAGGATCAAATATTGATCTAAACATCAACACCATAAGCATCAATAGTTATAGAAGGCACCACTAGTGAACAAAAGTATAGTGGAGAAGCACAGAGTCAATCTAAAGATGTAGAAACTCAAGAAAATGATAAGCACACTAACAAGCAAGCACAAAGGTTTTTTACAGCCAACAACTATAGGAACATAAGAAATAATTGAAAAGGATAAAGAAAAATAAATATGAAGATGAAGACAAAGATAAAGATAAGAAGAAAGACCATGAAAAGAGTGCATAATCAACAAAAGTCAAAGACAAGAGGCAAAGAGAAGAAGAAGAAGAAGAAGAAGAATTTGATGATGATTTGCTAAGTGATGATCCCCAATTTCACATACTGAAGCAGCTAGCTCTAACAATAAATAAAAATGACAAAACATTGTTCAAAAGAGAATTTGATTATGAGATAAAATTTGATGAGCTAATATTGAAGAGAATTATAAGACAAGTTCTTCGAAAGACATTAATAATGTTCAAGAATCTTATGCCAGAAGTTAAATCAGACAAGGAGAAACTGATACAAAAGTCTACTTGGATAAATTGGAAGAAGCAGGAAGTAGTCTTAAAGGAGAATTAGCATAGGAAGTTAAAAGAAAACTTGATGAATAGAAAAAACATAATTTGTTAATCAAGCTTACAAATTTGAAAGGGAAGCTACAGAGTCTATAAATGGATTACAAGGAATTGTTAACACTACATTAAGAAAATGTACCACTTTGTGTAGTTTTGACACATTTACTTCAGATATCAACCATAGGCTTATCAGAGGTTAGAATGAATGACTAATTCATATTGGGAATCTAGACTCATCGGTCGATATAGTCCAACATGCATTGAAATTGAAATATATTATTACAAGACAAGGAAAGATACAATCAGAACAAACAAACTAATTGCTAAAATTTTGGAGTTACAAGGAATGATTAATTTACATATCAATGTAATGAGAGAAAGCTTATTAGAAGCACAATAGAGTATATAGATGCCAGAGGAAACAACACTAATAGGAAAGGAGAACATGGCAACATAATTTGGGAAGCATACTTTGTCAATTCAAGAATTAAGAAGAACATGGGATACATTGTTACAACCTATCAACTCAAAATATACAACTATCATAAGTAAATGGTAAATTGTTTAATGAAGTTTTCACTGCACATTTGTTATTTGGTCACCTTTATTTGCATTGATAGTCATAAATAAAAAGGGGAGAGATATTGTGAAAGAAACAACTAAATAAAAAGGAAGAAATATACCAAGGTTATGGAAGAGAAGACAAATGGAAAGGATTACAGGTGAGCAGATATAAAGGATATTGGAGCATACATCATGGGAGAGTTGTTATAATATATAGTCCACCAATATAACTAAGAGGGGAGGGGTGAATAAGTTATCCAACTATTCTCTCAATTACCAACCTTATTAAATCTTAACCATATGAGCAATATAATTAGAAACCACAACAAGGTACTCATGCACAATAACACTAGATGTGTTAATTAGGGAAACCCTTGATTAGAGGGAAAACCTTTGTGAGGATTTTACCCACAAGATGTTGTACTAATTCAAATATTCTTTGTTAGAGGATATACCATGTTAGGGTTCTATGAAATATATTTAGTACATATCCGTCCTTGTTAGGAGACTTTGAATCCCAGTTAGGAGATTCCAACCCTATTAATAGTTGTGGAAGGCAGATGGACCCACTGTCCAAACAACTTCAAGGGAAAGACCAATGAACTTACTATAAAAACTATCCAAATGATCTCTATAATATCCCTTGTAGAATAATAGAGTTGTATTATACAACTTCTTCTTCTTTCTTTGTCCTATCCATGTGACTTCTACTCCTTCTGATCTTGATACTAGATCATGAACTTCACGTCCAATAGCCCCTTGGATCACTTACTCACATTACCCAAATACTCTACTCAACTATTCACACTTCTTTGATCACCTTGTATACTACATCATCCTTACAAACAAGGAAAATACTTTCCTTTATACCAAGTCCTCTAAACAATTCCTTGATTCAACCTTGAGGCTTTCCCAATTAATTATCATAGGAGCACAATAAGATAATTAATTATTTCATAATTACAATAGCACTATCGGCTCATAGTCTATGAAAATTCTCACATGTGTGACTCCAGTATTAGTGCACTCACTAACATCATCATTAGACTATTTTCTATCACTGTCTAATTGCACATCTCCAGATTATATCTATGTTAGAAGATATAAAGTGATCATTAGAAATTACTTTCTAGGTACTTTTTTTTCTACACAACTCTTTGTAAATCATACATAACTTTTGTATATATTCAACTTAGATTATGCGTACTTAACCTTTTCATTAGGACATAGTGTAGAACATGTCCTTAACTATGCATCACTTGGTAATCAAAACTTTATCTGTACAATCATAACCTCTATCTTCTACTATGTTAGTCTTCATAGAATTAATGCTATGTTGACATCAATGACAAACACTATCATGAATACAACATCTCAATACTTCCATATGCTCTCCAGTGCCTGGGATACTCCCCCAAAGGAATACCATCAACATTCATGCTAACAGGAGTACATGTACGGGTGGAGAAGATATAGAGATGATAAGATACAATTTTTGTCATTAATGCCAAAGGGGGAGATTATTAGAAATTTGAAGAATAGTTTGTCATTGATCTCAAAATTATTAAGTTACAATCACTATCCAAGTAAAGGAGAATGCATTATCAGAAAAGTTACATAAGGCATTATTGAAGAATGTTTATCGAAGAAGGTCAAGTACAGTGTTTATCAGAATACTTATAAAGGAATTTAGATTTGATCTAAACCTAAGATCTATGGTCAAGATTAAGGTTAGGGTTGGTGATCACAATGATTTAATGAGACATTGAGTGAGAAACAGATAGAGATAGAGTGAGAAGGAATGAGATACTGCAAGCAAGAAAAATGAATTGATTAATTGAGAAGGGAAGGAACAAGATGATCTAATAAGCTTAAGGAGAAGCACAATACAAGTCATCTTGTATATTACCTAACCATTTTTTACAAGATTTACAAAGTCTCTTAAAGGACTATTGAGTTTGTTTATAAACTCGTGTTAATGCCTCTAACCAGTTGAATGCCTAGACAAGAAGGATAAAATCTCTTAATAGAGTAGTCTTAATAGGATAATGATATAATTCGCAATGTATCAATCACTTTTAATAGAGTGAGTTTATCATAATGAAACACCAATGTATTCCTAATCGAAAAACCTCTTTTACTACAATGAGAAAGTTGTGGATTCCATCCCCACCATAAATTTTCCCTCTAACAAGGGTTTTTTTGATACCAAAATTATTGTGTTATGGTGAATTCTCTTTTATCATTTGTTATTTACTTTTATGTATATGGATTAATTATGTTTAAATGGTTGAGCTATTGGGTAGATCTAGATTATCATAATAAGATTGTTATAGGTTATCGATTGAAATTAAAATTTTCTAATTGTTGTTTAAGTACTGATCCACATCCCCTCTTAGTACTTAACCTTTCCTGCCTGTAATTAACATCTTGGAGTAATTAGCTAAGATCTTACTAGTTCTTCCTATATTGGTTTAGTTTCTTCTTCTTCATTGTTTTGTTTTCCTAGTGTAGGTTCTCCTAGTTTAATATATTATATTGCCTAATTGTTATTTATCAATCTTCTCTACTTATTTCATCTAATCTCTTAAAAAATTCACCAATTTCTACATTCACACTCTCAACCATTTTTAAGTCCTTTTATTAAAACATCTATAAGCTCTATCTTTGGTTGAGTAACCCAAGAATACACCTTCATCATTTTTGGGTTCAAACTTCCCTAGAGAATCATCTATACTTATGTAGAATGTACTACCAATGTCTTTGAAATACTTGACACTAGGAGAGTGACCATACCATAGTCCATAGAGTGTCTCTTTTGCCCCCCTCTTTATCGATTCCTACTTCAGAGTGTAGTTTGTAGTACTTAGTTCTTCTCTCAAACATGTCTTTGATACATCATGCTCCTTGCAACATCCAAAAGTATTATATTCCTTTTTTCTACAACACCATTTTGTCAAGGAGTTCTTAGAGAAATCATTTTCCTTTTGATTCTGTTGTCATCATAATAGTTTATAAACTCATTAGTTATGAGCTCACCTTCTCTATCTAATCTCAGCCACATCAAAATTTTGCCTATTTTATTTTCTACTAATGCTCTAAAATCTTTGAAATATTTAAAGTCCTCAAATATTTCTTTGAGAAAGGTCACCCACATCATTCTTGAATGATTATCAATAAACAAATTGAAATATCTATATCTATTATAGCTCTTTTGTCTCATGGGACCTCATAAATAGGTAAGCACTAAATCAAGTACATCCTATGATGAAAAATACTTTGTTTTGAAGATGAACTAGTTAACTTACCAAGTTTTCATCCCTTGCACATAGAGTTGTATGGTTCTGCAAGTTGTGGTAACCCCCTTATTGAATAAGCTTTGCTTAACTCAAACAAGCTATCAAAGATCACATGAATAAATATTTTATTTGATAACCAACTATCTTCCATTCTAGCCACCAAACAACTGTCGATAGTAATATTCAATTGAAATAAGTTAACTCTAATTTGTCTTACAATGGTTGTCTCATCACCAGATTTTCCAATGGTTCTTTGTAAGCCTTCTTTGATTTCTAATATGTAACCCTTGTCATCCAATTGTCCCACACTTAACAAATTGTGAGTTAGACCTTTACCATAATAGACATCATCAGAAGCTCCTTTACTATTAAAGGAAATAATACCTTTTCCTTTTACTATACAATGTGAACTATTACCAAACCTTACAATTCCACCATCAAATGCATTGAGCTTAATGAACTTACTTTTGTCACCAATCATATGTTGCGAGCAACCAATGTTATGATTTAGTCATCACCTAGTCTAATGCGTGATACATGAGCTTTTTCCTCCTTTTTGGGTGGTGATCCTCCTTGATTGCAACAATGACAATGTCCTCTCTATTATTTTCATAATAACCTTCATCTATTTCCCCATTGTCCACAACTACATAACATTGCTTTTTTAATTTCCCTTTGAGTGGACATTCCCAAGGCAAGTACAATCCACTATTGATGTTAATAATTAGTATAGCTATCTACTACCATTGAACTTCAAACCAATAATGTTTTGAAAGACTATTTCAACTAAGTCTAAATAAAATTCATACTATTGTGTACATAAATCTTAGAGTGATGAGCCAAGTTCTTAATGATTTTAAAAACTTGCCATATATGTTGTAACCATAATTGGCAATTGCTAGTAGTATAAACCAATAATGTTGTGAAAGGCAATCTTAACTAGTCTAAATAAAATCATATTATTTTTTTACTTAACAAAATCATTGGATCAAAATCTTGGTAAATTAATTATACTTAGAATAATTGTATCAACATAGGACATTTTCATATATATTATTTTGATTTTTGTTAATTAACTAAATAAAAGTTACTTCACACACACACACGAGGGATGCATATCTATGATTAGTATAACTAATTTCAAGTGTTCAAGATTCTTAACAATACATTTAAATTCAACAATCTTCTTGATTTTTGAATGGTAGTGGTACATGTTATAGAACCTATTTTGATAAATAATAACTTTTGATTATATTTTTTAAGTTTCTATAAAATTAATAATAGAAAGGATTAAACAAAACCTAAAAAATGTTAATAATTGATGCTCCTCTCATTGATACATTAAAACATGAAGATGTACCAAAGCCGGTTCTTTTTTTATTTTGTAAGAATAATGATACCAAAAAGAATAATCAATACCAACATGGAAGATTCCCTTAATGAATTAAGGGCCCACTACAATACAAAGAGACAAATTGTACATTAAAGTTGTGTGAATGGCCCCATCCATTTTATCTTTATTACATTGCATGACCCTTTGGATAGCTTTATTAATTTTTTTCAACTACGTGTCAACGGCATTCAATTATAATAATAATAAGTGATTACGAGTATGATGTGGTTCGTCTTTTCATGAGAAGAAAACCAAGTTTCCATTATTATTACTTATTAGTCAAAAGGCAAATAAGGGTGAGAGGGACAAGTGTCGTGCAAATAATTGTATGAAGTGATTGCTTGGAAGGTAAGACCTCCTTATCAATGCAAAAGTATTGATGTCATCACAATAGTTAGATTCCTTTCAACAAAATTGTTTTAACTCTTGAAAATGATTGGGATTCTTGATCTCTCATTAGTGGACATTGTAGCTTTATTTTATTTCCATATTTAATGAGATAGGGATGGTAGTGTTTGGAATTTTGGCTGAATTCATATGTCTCAAACATCATAATTAATCATGACCAAGACATATTGTATAATTATTTTTTAACCATGATAACTATATTTTAATTGTTAATTATTTTATTAGACTTTATATGGCTAGAATGTTAGGTTTTGTACAAAGTTAGTAAAATAATAATAATAATATTACGTAATTGATATAAGAATTTTATCATTTTCTAATGTACATTTCTAAGACATTATTAATGTAAGTAAAGAGTTGGCATGTGAGAAAATAAAGCAAGTGTGATGTTAAAATATTTAAAATAAAGATAAATTTGTTTTTATGAGAATGCGAAAGTTGAGGTGGTTTCTTCATATCTTATTTTGGAACTTCTTTTGTCTAGACCCGAGCTTAACTTTAATGATTAATTAGAAATATTAAGTTTTCATAGCCCATGCTAATTTACTTTAAGGCTTCTAGATTTTGGCTATAATTTTTTTTTTTCATTTTCTTTTCATTCTGAAAGTCTTAAAAAGGAAAAAATAGCTAAAATCCATAAGCCTTCAAGAAAATTCAATGGACTTGATATTGAAAAAGGGATCTTCTTTTCTTGTCCACATTGATAAGCAATACTTTCAAGTTTAATTTTAGGACATTTAAGCTAGATATGTTTATTATGCTTACTAGTTATGCATATAGTCATTTTATGGTTCTTAAATTTGTGGCCTATGATTTTTGGTATAGTTTTTTTAATAATTCTCAAATTTGTGGCCTACAACTTTTGGTTATGTATCCAAGATAGTGAAAGATGAAATTATAATGTCAACTAAACATTTTATTTATGCTTGGTCAATCCCCAATGCCATCATCTTTGCAAAACTTTACACAACTCCAATTGTTGCTTTAGTATTATTCTATTTGGTGATTATGATATATAGGTTGAGACTAATGTACACATTCCTAATTGATCATATTAGATATCATTTTCTTCCTCTTAGATCCTCTACAACATTGGTAGATTTTGGGTTTGTATCCCATTCATATACAAGAGTTTCCTCTATAGTATGCCTCATTAAAATTCATATAGTTAAACTACCACTACGTAGTTTTTTTTTATTTATCAATTTGTGATAACTATGGGATGGATCATGTCGATCCATGCATGTGATATTAAACAGAAGCCAGTGTATATAGGATATTTTTATTCAAAATGGGGTTGTTCCTTACTTCCAAACAATGTAAGGGCATAATGAAGTTCTTCTATAAATTGGTTTACGAAGTTATATACTAAGATACAGATGTTCACTATTACACAATGCATGATAAGAGATACATTTCCAAGGTCATAAAATACGAAGGCCTAGAGGGAAAAATGGATACAGAGTACATTCAATCCTTTCTCAAGTAAAGTAAGGTTCTAGTCAAGCACCAAAATGGCTATAAAAGAGCTACTTTATCATCTTCAATGAATGCCATAAGTTACAATCTTATCAAATAGTTTACTCTAGATGGTAAGTCCTATATTTTGCACAATTATAAGTTCCTTTTCTATATCACTTTAGACATCAATACATTATTAGTTTTCCTTGAAAGAGATAAAGTTGAGTGTATAGAGAGTTTTTTTTCTAGAACTGGAGAAACCAAATAGAAAATTACTACGATTAAGTTTTTTATTTCCAATCTAGCTATTGTTAGTAGTTTAGGCCTTTGCTGGCACTTGGATGAGTTGTTGAGATGTTGTATTGATGACTAGTTTTCTCATTGATGACAACATATGTTCATATGTACATGACAGACGTGGATTTTGTAGATCGTAGGTTGATTATTAGTTCAATGAGGTCAGTTGGTGATAGTATTACATGTGTAATCTTATATGTATATAGTAGAATGAGTATAGATATCATATCTATGTTTTTTATGCTTCATTTGAAGATTTGGTTAGGTTATAGTTTGTTTGGTGAATATTGGTAACAAACCATTATACATGAAAGAATGATAGAGACAATTGTTGGCATTTTGGTTATATATTATTGGCAAATATGAATTAACCATGGAAAGATTAGAAAATGAAGGAAGAGTTTTTCATGTGCATATGATCATGTTTGAAAAGTATTTGGGCTATTCTAGAAAGGTCTCTAATGTTTTGCATATGGTATATTTTACTAGCAGTCGATTGTGTTGAGGAAACATGTAATTTATTATTGAAAAATGTAATATCTTTATTATAATGTGGGAGAAATTTGTTGTAATGGTTGCAATGATGATTATGAAGGCATGTATACCTTGGCATGGACATACGTAATTAATTTCTCATTTAGAAAGCTCTAAAATGCCAACCTAATTAACTATTTGTATAAGGTATACAAAAAAGTTGTTTTCCTTAGTTGGAGACATATGGATAATGCATGCTAGTATTTCATTATACATATGATGCAATATTTTATAATAGATGATTAGAGTAAAGTAGTTATGATTTTATTTGATTGAAATGGAATTCAAAAGAACTATTTTGGTAAGTAAGTTTCAAATTAGTCAGTTCATGTTATTGGACATATTATCCTAAAAGTTTCAAATTAGTCAGTTCATGTTATTGGACATATTATCCTAAAAGCATTATCTTTCACATTTATTGCAACATTTAGGTAGTGGGTCTATATATTTCTTATCACCCTTTAACAAAATTAGAACCTTCTAACAAGGGTTCAAAGGTCTCCTAACATGGATCTATCCTCTAATAGGGAATCTTGTATTAAATTCACTATATTTGACTCCTAATAAGATCTCATCCTTTTACTAGGAACTTATATATTAGTAGATTATCTTGTTAGTAGCATCCACACTGAGGTTTTCTCTCTAATCAAGGTTTTCTCTAGTAAAAAAATCATTAGGTTATGGCATATGGTTTCCTATTGATGTGCATCATATTTTTGTTAGAGTAAAGCGTTGATTTAATTTCATTTATTAAATTCGCTTTACTCCCTTCTTAGATTTTACTTTATGCACCTTTTGCATCTCTATTTAATAATTAATTAGTAATTATTAAATAGATTTTTCTTTTTAGGTTACCCTTTTTCGGGTTTTGATCTCCTTTTATAAGGATTGATCTCCTTTGTATTTAGTTAATCTTTTCCATTTCTGAAAATACATTAGCATATTTTTCAGAGCAAAACCCTTTGCCTCCTCTTGGCTTTTTCTTCTGTGATAGGTTTTTGCATGCAAGTATTTGAAGGCTTTGTGGATTTGTATTGATCAAATCCTTCATGGTATCAAAGCCAGATCTACTATAGCTTGTTCGTTATTTGGAGAAAAAAGAGAACGAGGGTTTGGCAGAATAGATCTGAATTTTTTTGGGTATTTTTTGAGAAAATAGGGGCATCACTAATTTTTGGAGCAGTTTGAGGCCAAACGGACGTCACCAATGGATCCAGAAGGTGTCAAAACCCTTATTTCCATATAAAGTTTGTCTAATTTGGACAACGTTGCTCCGGGAGGCAAAAAATTTTGCCTAGTAGGGTCGTACAGCCTTCTACGCGCAATTCGAGGCAATTTTTTTTTAATAATAAAAAAATGGCCGCAGGCTATTTTTTGGCCTGTAGACCCATTTTTCGGTAGGGGAAGCTGTTTCCCAACATGACGACCTATTTTCTAGCGCAGTAATAGGCGGCGTCATTTTTTTTGGCATCATTTTTTGATTTTCTGGCAGCCACTCTCCACCACCTCTGCTCAGCTCAGGGCTGACCTCCGCTACAGGCTGAGCTCCACTTTACCACAGCGTTGAGCCACCCGAGCTCCGCTCTGCTGCCGCCAGTGGTGGCATTTTTTTTTTTTTTTTAATTTTTAGAAAAAAATAATAATAATTTTTATTGCCAATGGGGGGCCTTGCCTTTTTTTGCGATAAATCTCGCATACGGGGGTCTTTTTCAATTCCGAAAAAAGTGTAGGAAAGCTTATTCTAAGAAGGACATAATGGAGAAGGAATTTTTGGATTTTTTTTTCCAGATTGATACCTGTTTTGGTGTTTGAAGTTTGTTGATGACTTCTATCCTTTGAGGGGCATAAATTCTTCATTATAGCTCCGTTTTTTTATCTGAAAAAAGTGTCGAAAAGCTCTTTTCGAGCACTTTCCAAATTCTCTATCTTTTCACCAATATTTGGTACTAGGTATTTTTGATTCATATCTGAAGCTTTTTTGCTCTTATTTCATTTACGCAATCTATTTGTAAGTTGGGGTTCGATTTATTGCATTGTGGGGGGTGTTTTTATATTATTTTCTATTATTATATCAGTATATCAAAAAACAAAAAAAAAAACCTTTCTAAAACAATGGACGAGACCACTTCTTCTTTAGAACTTCTGACCCCTCATAATTATCACACCTGGAAGACCTCAATGACTTGGCTTCTCCGATCAAAAGGGTTGTGGTCATGTTTAGATGCAGTTTAGCCTATTTTTTAGAGGCCTTTTGAGATTATGCAGCATCGAAACAAAATGAATGAGGCAATTAGATTGATTGCATTATAGGTATCAAATAGTTTACAGTTTCATCTAGACGGGTGTAATACTCCTCTGGCTATGTGGACCAAGCTTCAGGGCTTGCTTGGTATTGTAAATGAGTTCAAGGCACTTCAGATAGAAACAGAACTTACATCACTTGCATCAGATTCCTTTCTGACTATTGATAAGTTCTTGATGAAGTGTACTCAACAGAGATCCTTGTTGCAGAGTTGTGGAAAGACGAAGACTGATACTGAGTGCATCTATTTAATTCTCTCAAAGCTTTGAGGGAATTTTCAAATATTTGCTTCCACATTCTATTCCACCAAAGATGCTTTGGGGAATTGTTTTTTTATGCCTTTTTTTGAGGTCTTTTGTGATCGCTCGACTAGAGAGCAGTCAAAACTCACATAGTTGGATACTATGACTGGTTCTAAGACAAAGGCATTGGTAGCTCAGACATCTATAGGAAAGCCAAAGCAGAAACTAGAGCATAAGATAGATTCAACAAGCAGTGAGAGTTCCTCCAAGCCTCCTCCCAAATCAGATGCTCGAAAACCCTCTCAGAAGGGTAATACTTCTAAGTCTGGTGAGTCTTCCTCCAAGACTAAGAAGTATACAGGTGAACCTTGCGATTTTTATGGCAAGGAAGGACATCCAATTTCTAGGTTTTGGAAACATCTTGAGGCATTAGAGGAGGCCATGCAGTAGTCTAGTATTGGTTCTTTGAAGCCTCCACCTCCACCTGCAGGGAAAGGACATGCTCTTTCTGCATGCACATTGTCTTGTCTAGCTTCTTGGATTCTTGATTCTGGAGCTTCCCATCATATGACACACTCGCCTAATTTGGTTACCTCACTTGCTCAGAGTGTTAATACATAGATTGCAGTTGGTAACTCTTTTTAACTTTCAGTCACAGGTTCAGGAACTATCTCTTTAGAGGGTGGTTCACTACAAGATGTTCTCTTGGTTCTAGCCATTTCTATGAACCTCCTATCTATCTTTTAGATTTTTCATTCAGGCTCTGGAAAGACAGTTGAGTTCTCACCACATGATGTGTTTATTTGAGACCTCCATGATCCTAATTTGGTTATTGCTATAGGGATTTTTGATCTTCACTCTCACTTATATTAGTTCGATGGCTTTGAGAGCTTTGCTTCTATAGGTGTTTCTCTCATTGCTCATGCAGACACAGTGAGCAAACTTTGGCATGAGCGTTTTGGCCATGTCAACTATAGATACTTATAGTAGATGAGTACACAGGAGCTAGTGATTGGATTACCTCAAATCTCTTGTACTGATGGTGTGTGTCACAGTTGTGCACTTGGCAAACATCACAGAGATCCTTTTCTAGTAGGTCAATCCACACATGCTAAAATACCATTGGAGTTGATACATAGTGATCTTATGTCATTTCCCACCCCATCTTTTTTAGGTGCTCGATATGTGCTCACCTTCATTGATGACTTCTCCAGACACACTTGGGTGTACTTTTTGAAGTACAAGTCTAATGTCTTTGATTCATTTCAAATCTTTAAGACCTTTGTGGAGAAGCAGTCTAGTCTTTCAATCAAGCGTATCCGCACTGAAAATGGGGGGGAATATGTGAATCAATCTTTCAGAGATTTTTGCACTGAGCATGGTTTATAGCATCAATTCTCTATTCCCCATACACCTCAATAGAATGGGGTTACTGAGAGAAAGAACAAGACATTACGGGAGATGGCCAATTGTATGATACAATCTTGTGCTATGAATTGTTCATTTTGGGTTGAGGCTATCAATTGTTCCAACTATATTTAGAATCGAGTGCCTCATAAGGCATTGCGACACATGACTCTTAAGGAGGCTTGGACTCATGTCAAGCCTAATATTTCTACTTTTTGCATTTTTGGTAGTGAGGCTTGGGCATTTATTCAAGATGCTCAGGGGAAAGCCATGGAGAAGAAGAGCCGACCACTCATTTTTGTTGGCTACTGTGAGGATGTGAAAGCATATAGGTTGTTTGATCCTGATTCCAGAGATGTCTTGTTTCAACAAGATGTGCAGTTTGATGAGCGTTATCCTTCTATGGATCCTCCATCTTCAGCTTCTTCTTTACTACCCAGTTCTTCATCTACTTCTCTACGAGATTATGCCTCCTTCGAGGAAGATCTTGAGATTGATCCCCCTTTGCCTCCTCCACTAGATGTTCTGCGAGTGCCCAAGTGGGCTTGTGATACTATTGATGCACTTGGACCTCTGGCAGGTGATCCTACAAATGTTTTTCATACTCATTCTCAGATTGTAGGTAGTGGCCTTTTGAGTCATGCCATTTTTGATGATCCTCAAAAAATTTCACAAGCGACAGGACACTTAGAGTGGGATAGGGCTATGGATGAGGAGTACTTTTCTTTGATGAAGAACCACACATGGGATCTATGTCCTCTTCCAAAAGGAAGAAATTTGGTTTAGTGCCATTGGGTGTACTGTACCAAGTATGCTACAGATGGTTCTATTTATAGGTACAACGCACGTCTTTTTGCAAAGGGTTTCACACAGGTTGAGGGTATTGATTACTCTGAAACCTTTCCCCTTGTTGCCAAGATGAAATCTATTCACCTTGTACTCTATCTAGCAGCTTCATAGGGATGGACAATTTTTCAGATGGATGTGAAGAGTGCCTTTTGCATGGAGACCTACATGAGGAGATCTATATGGAGTAGCCTCATGGTTTTGTGCAAGACTCTTCATTGGTATGCCAGCTTCAAAGGTCTTTATATGGTCTCAAACAGGCCCCTAGGGCTTGGTATGAGAAGATGGATTCCTTCTTGCTTGTTTCCCACTTCACACAGTGTCATTATGATCCTACAGTTTACATTCAGCGTCATGGGGCTGACTTATTGATACTTGTGCTTTATGTTGATGACCTCATCATCATAGGAAGCTTAGTCTCCATGATACAGGGTGTTCAAGAAGCATTGAGAGAGCAGTTTGAGATGACGGATCTTGACCTTTGTACTATTTTTTGGGCCTACAAGTTGTTCAATCTTCAGATGGGATAGCCATACTCTAGCAGAAGTATGCTCATGATATTTTTTAGAGATTTGGCATGCTTGATTGCAAGCCTGCCCCCACACCTGTTTAGTTAAGTGTTGTTTTATCTACCACTTGCTCTACTCCTACAGTGGATTCCACTCTAAATAGATAGCTTGTGGGTAGTTTGTTGTACTTGACACACACACGTCCTGATATTTACTTTGGGGTTGGACTTGTCTCTCGATTCTCCCATAATCCTCATGAGAGTCATTGGAAAGAATCCAAATGTATCTTAAGGTATATTTGAGGTACAACATGTTATGGCATTCACTACAGATCAGGGGATCCTCACATTGTTGGTTTCACAGATTCAGACTGGGCTGGTGACATTGATGATCGCAAGTCTACTTCTAGTTTTGTATTTTGTCTTGGTTCTGGTCCTATCACATGGTCTTACAAAAAGCAACATGCTCACGCATTATCATCTATAGAGGCAGAATATAGGGCAGTTGTATTAGCTAGTCAGGAGGTTTTGTGGCTTCAAAAATTGATGACAAAGTTTGGATCTGCTCCTCATAGTCCCACCTTTCTATGGTGTGGCAATCAAAGTGCTATACACATTTCACACAACCCTGTTGAGCATCAGTGGACCAAGCACATTGAGCTCCACATGCACTTCATCAGGCATCACATTCAGGATGGTGCTTTGAGCTTGGAGTACATTCCTACTACTAAGCAGGTTGCAGACATCTTCACTAAACCTTTTGCATCCCTGTGGTATCTTCAACTATGTTCTATGCTTGGTGCGAAGGAAGTTGTTCTTGGGGGGTCTCAGTGATGATTCCTTCCTTCCTACTTTTTACTACTATCTCTTTTTGGAGAAGAGTTTTTGCCACTTGGTTTTCTCTATTTCTCCATTTTATAGAGATTTAGTTGTTATTAGATACCTCATCAGGCCTTGTTGTTAGGACCCAAGTTTGCTTTAAGCTTTGCATTGTAGTTTCCTTGGTCTTTTTGCATTATTTGTAGCTGCATTGTTGCTTAACCTGATTGATGACAAGTTGAATCTCATGGCTCACTATCCCTTGGATCATTTTTGAACTAGATGCCATTTATATCTGAAGTAGGGTTTAACAATTAAAGAAAACTTCTCAAACTATAAAACTCGGCACCTGAGGGAAATACTTGGATAAATGCTTAGATCGCTTGGGTAGATGCTAAATCGCTAGTTGAAAGCTTGAAAATTGCTCAGTTGTGCTCAAGGTAATTGCTCTTCATTTGAATGAATCAATTTTTACTTTTAAGAAACAAAAGAAAATTTGCATTTAATGCATTTTAGTACCTGCACCTGTCACTCAGCTTCCAAACATTTTTCAACTCGGCATCCACTCAGCAGCTATACTTACTCGACATCCAAGGTAGTTTCACTTGGCATCCAAAGGCAACTCGATAGCATCTTTCAAGTTTAGTCTTAGCATCTTGTCTTATGCAAATTTATACTTTGCAGTGCTTCTTCATGGTTTAGGGCTGATGTGTGATACTTCCTTATGTATCAGCCCTATAGGCTTATCTTGTGATTAGTTAGATGAGAAATGATCACTTGACCTCATGGGTGAAGTGACCCTTTCATAGGATGTACTTCATCCATCCTTTTTCTGCCATGTCTTCTTCATGTTTTTTCTTATGGGTTCCACATCAATCTTTTCTTTGCCCTTATTTACTTCAGTCTTGGGTGCCTTCACCTTTGTTCGACAGTTTTTGCTGACATGTCCAATTTTCAAGAAACTGAAGCAAGTAGTCTAGTTCAACCATCTTTTATAGTTACCCTTGAAATGTGTTCTTATGCAATTCTGGGGTATATGTCCATACTCTTGACAATAGTGACAACTGTACCTGGTGTTATAATCCCAATGGTAGTGACCTTCATTCTCTTTTGCTGGTTGATTTTATGTCCACATAGGCTTTGATTTGCATTCAAATGCCCTATGTCCATATTTCTTGCAATTATGACAATATTCGTTAAATCTTTGTGTCCTTGGGACTTTGGATTTGCAATCTTGTGTCATATGTCCTTGGATGTTGCATTTGTGACAGTAACTCTTGCTTTTGGACGTGTTTGGCTAATTGATCCTTCTACTCCTGCAAACATTAGCAGTACATCCCTTTTTATTATAGTAATGAAAAATGGGTTTAGAATCCTTACCTTTGTCACTTCTTTTCTCAACACTCTTTGATGATTCACCAAATTTAGTGTTGTTGTATCCAAGTCCTGATGTATCATGGGCAGATCTTGGAGATTTCAGCAACTGTTCAAAGTACTTTATGGCTTCGCTTGACTTGTTGAGATTCTCTGCCATTTATTTTTCTTTGTTCAATTCATTCTGCTGTTGTTCATTCTACATCCTCAAAGTAGAGATCTCAATATCTTTCATATTAAGTTCATGGTGAAGGTTTATTATTTGGGCAAGTGTACGCATCTGCATGTTTGAGATCCTTGTTAATGTAGTACATTTTTCTTCCAGTCTGTTTACAAGATTCCTTTTTTCATCTTCCAACATGACTCTATCCTCAACTGCTCTTTTCTTTTGTTCAGTGATTTCACATAACATTATGGCCTGTGATTCATGTTCCATCTTGAGAGATCTTATCTCCTCTTCTTGAACTTTGTTTTCCTCCATCAGTTCTGCTACTGTTGCATCAAACTCTTTAGTGTCTCCATTGGTAAATAGTTTTGTGGTATCTATCTCCTTGTAGTTTGTATCATTTTCAGGTATGGCTATATCCTTTCTTCTTTTCAAGGATTTTCTTAGTTCCTCCCTTGCTTCCTCTACTTTGTGTAGAGCCAGTTGCACATCAATCACTTGATTGTCAATAATCTTTCCAAGTTTGAAGACTTCCATATTCAAACCTTTTTCTCCAAGCTATTAGACTTCTTCTTGTGAGAACCTTGCTGCTCTAATACCAATTGTTGTTATATCTTATTGGAAAGAATTCTTTTGAGAGAGAGAAGGGGGGGGGGTGGGGCGTGAATCAGAAGTACTAGCTTTTAACCTATTTTAAATCCTTAATAACATATCTTTGAAATGAACATGCATGCATAGAAAACATTAAGCAATCATGAGAAACAAATATGCATCACCACATAACACTTGAGATTTTGGTAACCCAAAAACCCTCCAAGAATAAGAAGGTAAAACTGGGGTGGGGATGATACCCACAAAATCATTGCAATAATAATGTTTGACTACTTCTGATGATCTACCCTATTAAAGGCCTGCCCTGTTAAAGGCCTTACATTGTATCAATAGTGACCTAGTTAAAGGATTTACAAACACTCTACATGAAGTGTTACCCTATCAAAGGATTTAATCACCTATTTAAAGGATCTAAAAAATAGTTATTAAGCTAACCTATCATAATAGGATTTCCTTTCTAATACAATGGCTAAAGAGTATTAGGTATAATAAACTTGATAGCTTACAATCCTTGATTACCGAATATAGGCACTTGATCTGCTTTCTTCTGATCTTGATCCTTTGAGATCTAATATTCTTCACTCTGAAAATAGTTTTCCTTCCACACCTTCATCCCTCTTCATACAATGAGACTTAGTCTTCCTTATAAAGACATTTGAAGAATTAGGGTTAGATGTGGATCTATGATCCGTATTGAATCTCTATTTCCCACTCATTCCTTATACTTCTATGATTGGTTGCATGCCTTCTCAATTTTTCTTATTGGTTGTATGAAAATTGCATAGGAAATATAAATGATTTGATCTTATCACTTAAATCCTTTGAGATTCATCATATGTCAGCCATGAAAATGGTTTACATTTGAGTTTGTGAAGTTACAAACTCATATGTTGATTCTGAGTTACTCGGCACTTACAGATTCTTGATGCTCAGCACCTTCTGTAACTTAGCTCCTGTGTCATTCCTATCTTGCTCGGCATTGTTTATGACTTGGCACCTAAATATTTCTTGGCACTTGGATCATGCTCAGCACCTATAGTCACTTAGCATTTGATCTACACTCGGCACCTGAAGGGTGCTCGACACTTGAAGATCACTCGGCATCTGATGGCTTTCCTGACTCGGCACAAGCTGTGGCTCGACATACATAGTGTACTCGGCTTTAATGTAGAAAGTGGTTAAGTGTGTTGGCACTCAAGTGTAAAAACCATTCTAATGTTTCAAAAACACTTAACTAAGCATTATTTATCTGATCTTATGAGTATTTTCGCTAATCTCAAAATTATTATAACTCCCCCTGACTTGATCATGCCTTGTCATGTCATGAATTCTGATGTCTTGTGTCATTATGCCTAATGTTCTCTTTAATATATCTTCACAATATTCACAATATTATCTCCCCCTTAGAATATTATCTCCCCCTTTTTGATACGAATGTCAAAGGGTCCTAAATAGTAATGCCATGCTTGGCCAAAAATGTCTTATTTACCTCAAGAAGTATTTAGAGAGTTGCATCCCAATTATTTAAGGCAATATCCAATGAATTTTGTTGGATTGCAAGCTTTGCTACTAGATCAACAAGTCCTTCATGTGTAGAAGTGTTTGGATCCTTCTTCAGAACTATTTCTGCACACATTTTCTTCTTGTGTAATACTTCCAAGTGAGGAGTGAGGGAGGCTTGGATTTGCATCAGCTTTTCTTTGATAGTGACCTCTTCTGTTGATAATGCAGCTAATTCCCTCTGAGTGTGAAGTGTTTGAGAAAATTGTTTTTCACTCTATGTAGGATTTGAGGGTAGTTGCATGCTGGAGAGCTTTAATTTACTCTCAAGGTTCAAAAATTTTTAATTTATTTCTTGTGTTAACCTAGAGAAATCACACAATTTTCTATAAAGGGAAAATATGTTCCCTAATACACTCTTTACATTTTCCAATTTCTTAGCTAGGTCAACCTATCCCAAAATTATGTTATTGGCTATTTTCTAGTTGAATTTTCCTACAAACTTCTTTTTTGGCCATTCCATTAGTTTAACATTAGTATCATGGTCTTCATTATTCACTTGGTCAACTATATCAGATAGTTGCTCAAGTATTAGCCTGTTTGCATCTGGAGGTTGAAGACTAAAAGCATCCATGAATATATCTTTTATCTCATTCATTGCCTACTTGTATTTGTAGTCTTTCCTCATTGCCTCTTGCCTCCTCTTATCCAATGCACTCTATATTTCATTCATCTTTTCCTCATTTAGAGTGCTTGAATCATAATAGGGTATTTTAATTTCTTCATCAAGCTCAAGAATACCATAATGAATGGTCCTGGCTACCCTAGTAGAGCTTGAGCTTGGTGTACTGACATGTAAGGTCATCTTTTTAGTACTTATCTTATGATGGGGTTTGGTGGGAGTTCCTAGTTTTGGTAATTCAACCAAAGTTTGTATTGTAGACTCCTCTTTATCTTGTGTTTCTTCTTTGTCCTCTTCTTCTTGCTTGGCTTCTTCTTGTGTCACTGCTATTGGAGGTATACTTGCTATCTAAACTCTTATCCCTGTGACTACCTCTGTTGTTGCACTCGACTCTTGATGAGCTTGAATGGCTATCCTTGGTGGTGATGGAGGTGGTAGAAATGTAAGCCCAGTAGTTTGAATGATTTGAGGTGGTTCTTGTGGTGACACCTTGGCTTCTTTGAGTTTGTCTACTAACTTTTGGAGATTATCCATACTGACCAATATAGGACTCGTACACAATTGCGCTTGTAGAGTTGTTTGGTCAAGGATCTTAGTAAGATCCTCTGCAATTAATGGATTGATGTTTTGACATGTGGTGTTAACCACATCCTTAATCTTTATGATCTCTGCAGGTGTGGTAGTAGAGTGAGGCGAGCTAGTTGGTGAAAGTTGTGTGTCTTGCACACTTTGTTGTTCATTAGTACCTTTGTCTTTATCTTTTCCTTCCTCCTCTCTTTCTTTCTTGTTTTCCTCTTCTTCAACCTTTTTCTCTTCTTCTGTCTTCTGTTCTCTCCTCTTCCTTCTTTCCTTAGGTTTAGTAGCAGCTTCCTCTTTATATTCCTCTTCAAGGACATCTTCAGTTGTCTTGTACAAGTTTCTCCAAACTCTTGTAGTTCTCTGTACAACTTCTTCAATTTTGTTTTGTAGGATGGAGAATGCCTTATATTTAGGTGTAAACTTTTTACTATGCCTTTTGGCTACTTGAGCTACATGTTCCTTTGTTAAATCAGGCAGTAGGTTTGCTAGGGTCGATTCCCTTATCTCTTTCTTCATCATTAGACAAAAATGCCATCTGTCTTCTATAGTTTTAGACAATTCCTTTGGCAATTGTCCATCTAGTTCAAGAGGTGTATTCTTGAACTATGCCATTAATGCATAGACTGATTCTTCTATGCTATTTTGTTCCTTCCTACTGAACTTATTGAAATCAATCTTTTTCATTTCACTTAAATCTCCATTCCTAATCTTCTCACATAATATATCAATTGAAGATTTAGGAGGATGACTTACCCTTTCAATCTAATCTTCTTCATTAATATTAGGTTGGGCCACATATATTTTCCTTTTCTTTGTCTCTTCCTATGCCTTTTCAACTATCTTCTTCTTCGTCTTTGGCCTTTTGGGTAGAGGCCCTTGTTGTGGCTCTGGTTGTTGGCTTCTTGGGCATTTCACGACAACTTTCTTTGGTGAAGGCTGAGAAGCAGGAGGTGTCTTTGTCTCTCTTTTGTTGACTTTGCCTTTGACGGATGCCTTCTTGGTTTCTGCTTCCTCGACACTCTCATCATTCTCTTCAAGTGGCTCTAGTTCTGGCTCACCTTCTTCTTCTCCTTCACTAATCTCTTTTTCTTATCCTGCTGCACTTGATTCTTCAACACCAAATTTCTTCTTTAACTTCTTTACCAGCTTGTCCTTTTTCTTTATTGTTGTGGCTATCTTGAGTTATGTAATAACTCTTGATTTGAAAATGTCATATGTTCCAAATACCTTAGTAGATTTGTCCATTTCCTCTACAAGTAATGCTATGATGGTTGCAGAAGCTTGGTCAACATCAAGCTCATATCCCAATGGTCTAAGCCATCTTGTTCTTGGAAGGACTGCTTGAGTGTAAGTATGATCAATATCAACAAGAAAACATATGTCATTTACATGCTTTTCTACCGGTGAAACTGGTATCCTCTTTCTTTTCTTCATTGCATTTTTGAAATCAGCGAAATAGATAGACATTTGATCATCAAAGTTATCTCCCATTTGTGCAATGAAATCATTAATTTGATCAACAATGGTTCTATTCTGACTCTAGTTAATTTTTTCAAATGAAGGGAATTCCTTCATTACATAGAAGAACGTACAAACCAACACTGAACCAAATTTACACTGTGCTCCCTTGGACTTTCTAATAGCTCCAAGATTTTCATTGATCTGTTGCAACAAGAGCTCTACAAGGTCATAGGTTTGGTCTTTCTTTACAAGCTTATGTGCCACATCCATTGCTATGCAATGTACACTATTTAACCTGTTGGATTGATAAAACTTATGTGATATGATCCTTACAGCAAAGTCTAGAAGGGGATTAGTTATGGTATATATGGTCATGCCTCTATTGTTCCATTTTGCACCAGTTTTCTTCTCAATTGTTTCCTTATTTTCACTTCTCAATGTCTTTGGCCGATCTAGGGTTGGAAAACTTGTAACCATATGAACCATTTTCTTGGTAATTTTGACTAGTCCTTGTTCTAACTAGAATGATCCATCATAGATTCTACTGAGTATTATGCGTGTCCACTCATTTTTGAATACGATTAGAAAAATTAGGGCTTTGGTTAAACCCTTCTTTTCTATAATAGAAACCTCATCTTTCAGGATACCATTTTCACAAAGTTTGTCATAGGCATTAAAGATTTCCAAATCTCCTATGGCTCTTATTTTACAATTATAGCACTTTCACACATCCTGAACCATAACGACTTTTTCGAGGATGGCAGATAGGGCACCAGTGGGATCACTTTTGTATGCAACTTCTGGTATAGGTCTAAACTCAAGTTGCTTAACCTCATTGCTAACAAGTTGAATCTCATGGCTCACTATCCCTTGGGTCATTTTTGAACTAGACACCATTTATATCTGAACTAGGGTTTAACAATTAAAGCAAACTTCTCAAACTGTAAAACTTGGCACCTAAGGGAAATACCTGGATAAATGCTTAGATCACTTGGGTAGATGCTGAATCACTAGTTGAAAGCTTGAAAATTGCTTAGTTGTGCTCAAGGCAATCCCTCTTCGTTTGAATGAATCAATTTTTACTTTTAAGCGACAAAAGAAACTTTGCATTTAATGCATTTTAATACCTACACCTATCACTTGGCTTCCAACTGTTTTTCAACTCAGCATCCACTCGGCAGCTATACTTACTCGACATCCAAGTCAGTTTCACTCAGCATCATCTTTCAAGTTTAGTCTTAGCATCTTGTCTTATGCAAATTTATACTTTGTAGTGCTTCTTCATGGTTTAGGGTTGATGTCTAATACTTCCTTATGTATCAGCCCTATAGGCTTATCTTGTGATTAGTTAGATGAGAAATGATCACTTGACCTCATGGGTGAAGTGACCCTTTCATAGGATGTACTTGATCCATCCTTTTTCTGCCATGTCTTCTTCATGTTTGTTCTTATTTGTTCCAAATCAATCTTTTCTTTGCCCTTATTTACTTCAATCTTGGGTGCCTTCACCTATGTTGGACAGTTTCTACTGACATGTCCAGTTTTCAAGCAACTAAAGCAAGTAGTTTGGTTCAACCATCTTTTATAGTTACCCTTGAAATGTGTTCTTAAGCAATTCAGGGGTATATGTCCATACTCTTGACAATAGTGACAACTATACTTGGTGTTATAATCCCAATGGTAGTGACCTTCATTCTCTTTTGTTAGTTGATTTGATGTCCACATAGGATTTGATCTACATTCAAATGCCCTATGTCCATATTTCTTGCAATTATGACAATGTCCATTAAATCTTTGTGTCCTTGGGACTTTGGATCTGCAATCTTGTGTCATATGTCCTTGCATGTTGCATTTGTAACAGTAACTCTTGCTTTTGGATGTGTTTGGCTAATTGATCCTTCTACTCCTGCAAACATTAGCAATATGTCCCTTTTTATTACAATAATGACAAATGGATTTAGAATCCTTACCTTCGTCACTTCTTTTCTCAACACTCTTTGATGATTCACCAACTTCAGTTCTGTTGGATCCAAGTCCTGATGTATCATGGGCGGATCTTGGGGATTTTAGCAACTATTCAAAGTACTTTATGGCTTTGCTTGACTTGTTGAGATTCTCTGCCATTTCTTTTTCTCTGTTCAATTCATTCTATAGTTGTTCATTTTGCATCCTCAAAGTAGAGATCTCAATATCTTTCATATTAAGTTCATGATGAAGGTTCATTATTTGGGCAAGTGTATCCATCTGCATGTTTGAGATCTTTGTTAATTCAGTACATTTTTCTTCCAGTCTGTTTGCAAGATTCCTTTTGTCATCTTCCATCATGACTCTATCCTTAACTGCCCTTTTCTTTTGTTCAATGATTTCACATAACATTATGGCCAGTGATTCATGTTTCATCTTGAGAGATCTTATCTCTTCTGCTTGAACTTTTTTTTTCTCCATCAGTTCTAATATTGTTGCAACAACCTCTTTAGTGTCTCCATAGGAAAATAGTTTTGTGGTATCTATCTCCTTGTAGTTTGTATCATTTTTAGATATGGCTATATCCTTTCTTCGTTTCAAGGATTTTCTTAGTTCCTCCCTTGCTTCCTCTACTTTGTGTAGAGCCAGTTGCACATCAATCACTTGATTGTCAAAAATCTTTCCAAGTTTGAAGACTTCCATATTCGAACCTTTTTTCCAAGCTGTTAGACTTCTTCTTGTGAGAACCTTGTTGCTCTGATACCAATTGTTGTTATATCTTATTGGAAAGAATGCTTCTAAAGGGGGGGGTGTGAATCAAAATTACTAGCTTTTAACCTATTTTAAATCCTTAATAACATATCTTTGAAATGAACATGCATGCATAGAAACATTAAGCAATCATGAGAAACAAATATGCATCACCACATAACCCTTGAGATATTGGTAACCTAGAAAACCTCCAAGAATAAGAAGGTAAAACTAGGGTGGGGTTGATACCCACAAAATCACTGCAGTATTAATGTTCGACCACTTCTGATGATCTGCCCTGTTAAAGGCCTGCCTTGTTAAAGTCTTTACATTGTATCAATAGTGACCTAGTTAAAGGATTTACAAACATTCTACATGAAGTGTTACCCTGTGAAAGGATTTAATCACTTGTTTAAAGGATCTACAAAATAGCTGTTAAGCTAACCTATCATCATAGGATTTCCTTTCTAATACAATGGCTAAAGAGTATTAGGTATAATAAACTTGATAGCTTACAATCCTTGATTGCTGAATACAGGCACTTGATCTGCTTTCTTCTGATCTTGATCCTCTGAGATCTAATATTCTTCACTCTGAAAATAGTTTTCCTTCCACACCTTCATCCCTCTTCATACAATGAGACTTAGTCTTCTTTATAAAGACATTCAAAGACTTAGGGTTAGATGTGGATATACGATCCATATTGAATCTCTATTTCCCACTCATTCCTTATACTTCTATCATTGGTTGCATGCCTTCTCCATTTTTCTTATTGGTTGCATGAAGATTGCATAGAAAATATAAATGATTTGATCTTAACACTTAAATCCTTTGAGATTCATCATTTGTTGGCCATGAAAATGGTTTACATCTAAGTTTGTGAAGTTACAAACTCATATGTTGATTCTGAGTTACTCGACACTTATAGATTCTTGATGCTCGACACCTTCTGTAACTTGGCTCTTGTATCATTCCTATCGTGCTTGACATTGTTTATGACTTGGCACCTGAATATTGCTTGGCACTTGGATCATGCTCAGCACCTTTATTCACTCAGCATTTGATCTTCACTTAGCATCTGAAGGCTGCTTGGCACCTAAAGATCACTCGGCATCTTATGGCTTTCCTTACTCGACACAAGTTGTGGCTCGATATACATAGTGTACTCAACTTTAATGTAGAAAATGGTTAAGTGTGTTGGCACTCAAGTGTCAAAACCATTCTTCGACTAACAAATATACAAGTGATTAGGTAGAAGCTTAAGAAATATAAATAAATATGGATGAATTTGAAGCTTTGGTTTCAAAAAGAAATCCTATAGGTAAGGGAGTATTTAAAAACAAGTTACCTTTTATTTTTAAGAAACATGGAATACTGGGGGGTGGGGTGTTCAAATTAGTGTTCCACTAGCTTTTTACTAACTATGGATATGATTAACAATCTTTAAACTTGAATATTTGATCAAACTAAAAATTAAGCATAACCATAATATAATGCAACTCATAACACCATTATTTTTTAGCTAAGAAGACCTTGACCAAGGAAAAACCCCAATGGGGATGGTACCCACAAAATGATCCACTAATAAAAAGTGTCTTATGAAATATATTGATCTTGTTAGGAGTCTATTACATCTGTATAGTATATTTGTCATTGTTAGAGGACTAGGCCTTGTTAGAAGCCTCAAACCTATTAAGAGTTGGTATTATAATACAAAATTATGATAGAAGATCCCATTTCTCAAAAAAGGAACAATATCTTAACATTTTTATCAATAGATATAGATACAAAAACCTTTTTTCAGAGTATTGATATCTTCAATATCTAATTTGTCTTATTGGTGCCTACTTAAAAAATGAATATATAACTGTATGGATCAGTACTAGCATCAAATTTGCATCAATACGTATCATATAAAGTGCACATTTAAACATTATATCATTACTATATAATTCCACACTTTGCTAAACAAAATGTTCTTCCTTTATACCAAAATCTTACATCCCATCAACTTTGCTTCTTGATACTTTGCTAAATATTTTAAATTAGCTTTAACCATGCATGGGTTATCATTTATGATGTCATCCCAAAATTTTCATATAATTATTTTTGTGAATCAAAACTACTCCATAACTAAAATTCCTTTATTTTACCTTTAACTTTGTTCTATCCTGTTAACCTTGAGTTGGAAAAATTTAATAACTTCATCTGTAAATAGCCAAATTTTATGTACTTTTACCTATATGTCATATACATCATTTCCATGCTTCATGTAAGTGAACATAATCCCACGTGCCTCTAGTGAACTATGCTAAACAAAATAATGTTGACTATACATTGCTATGTTATGATGTACTTGGATAATTTTCTAAATAACTATACTTTGAACTTATCCTTTCACATTGACTTCTCAAAATAAGTTATATGTTTCCATAAATGAAAACCATAACATACTAACTTATCCAAATATCCAACAATATCCTACTTTTGCATTGATGGAAACATATGGAAAAGTTGGATAAGTGTCCAAAATTGTAAAATTGCAAAATTTGTGAAATACTTCACATGACCATTAGAAATCTCAAAATATGGATCACTTTATATTCATTTACCATATTTCACATATATACTTCCCCTTAGATTATACTTCTAACTTATATTCCCCTTTACATTTCTATATACTATACATTCTATATTTTTATAATTTTCCATACTAACACTCTCACCCCCTTTGACATCAATGACTAAGGTGAGTGAAAAGGATATATACATGTTAAGAAATTTTATTCTACCTTTTTTTCTTCATCTTATTGAATGGATGGAAAGAAGTGCAATGCAATCTGAAAATTTATTCTTTAAACTAGTGAACTCCTTATCCTAATTGTCCTTAACTCTATTTGCTATGCTAGTAATTAAGTGCAAAAGTCCACAGCATGCTACCTCTATTACTTCTAGGCTTGGATAAGAAAATTTAGCATATGATTATTTTTCTTCTTAATAGGTATCTAACTACCTTTGAAAAATGTCAATCTTTAATTGGAGGTGATGTCTTAGTAGTGAGAATTTTTTTTCTTTAGGTCAAGAATTTTCAATTCATTATAGATATTATTAATTTTCCATTCAATGTCAAGGATATTAGTGTTAGATAGCTAGGGGGAGGGTGGGTTGATATAACTTAGTTATTACCAATCATTAACTTAGTTTCTACCAACTTACGATAAATATAAAATTACATGAAAATCAACTTTGAATGCAACAACATTAACATATTTTACACCAATATTTTTAATGTAGAAACCACATAAAGGGAAAAACCACCTGGGATTGGAAACCCAAAATTTTCACTCTTCTAAAGTGAGTTGTGTTAGGATCCAACTATGTAAAATGTTGCAAAAACTTTGTTAATATGACCTTGTTAGCAAATTTTAACCAAAAGATCATCTTGAACTTATCACTCCTTGGTCCTTTGTAAAGAGTGATCTTCTCTAAAGGATTCACTATTAGATTTGTAGGATCTAGTATAAATGTAATAACAGTGCCATAATATGTGTTATGTATTTTCCAAGTGTAGCATCTCCTTTTATTTATAAGAGTGTGGGAGAATAGACATGTCCCTTCATGGGACAAAAGGGATATGTCTATTCATTACCCTAATTAAGCTATTATAATTATATGCAATGTCTCCTACACACACACACACACATATCTATATATATGGTGTGATTTATCTGAATAAATCTATAAAATATCAATATTCCCTTTTAGATAGGGAGGATAAACACATGACTGTATATTACCTCAATGTAATATAAGAATATCTTTGATAAGAAGATATTCAACAATTTGATATCACATTTGATATCACAAGTCTTGATCTACCAAAATATTGGCATTTGATATCCATGAAGTACTAAAAAATGATATCACATATGATATCTTGAGTATTGATCTCCTAGAATATTGAAGACATTCACCAAGAGGTCAAAAGATTTTGATATCACATATGATATCAAGAGAATTTTCCTCCTAGAATATAAATGATATTCACCAAGCACTCAAAAAGGGTTTGATATCGCATCTGATATCAAGAATATTGGCCTCCCAAAATGTTGAGATGCAAGACATTCACCATATACTCAATTTGTTTGATCTCATAATACAAGTTTTTGTAAGATCATCACCTTACAATAAATTCTACATATAAAAGTGACATAATTTGGAAGTGATCACTTCCTCATGATGTACATAAGGGGGTAGGCCCATTAAAATCATATAGTATCAAGGTATATCATGAATTGTAGTCCTCTTGACTGCTAAAATTTATTGATCACTGGAGAATCCATATCAACATGGTTTACTCCATTTGAATCAATATGATCAAAGATCACTAAAGTTTTACTAAAATATATCCTCTATCTCACTCCCTCTCTTTCAAGGTTTCCCATAATGAATTTTCAAACTCCCTCTAAATATCAATCTCCCTTTGCCTGCAATAACATTCTCAAAGGAAAAGATCAAGACAAGTTCTCATATAGTACATATATAATTCTAAATAAAAGGTTCATCGCAAAAGTAATATTGAAGATATAATGAAAAAATTCATCTCATTATTTTTATTACTTTCCATATAAATTATCATTATCTCCTTAGACTATGTGAAATTAATTTATTTTACTATATATATCTTAATTCATATTCACATAAAGAATTAGCCATAATAATTTATAAGGAGAATGATATTTCAAAAATTATATGAAATCCCTATTTCTCATTTTATTCCACATGACTTTTATTTTCTTACCTATTCCATATAATAATTCATTATAATTATTATGTTAATACTAGAATAACTAAAAATAAGGAGAACATTTGAAAATATACACACTCTTGTTATGCAAATTATTTTTGTAAGAATTTGCCTAAGGCAATAATTCAATACCAAGATCAAGAAGCTCAGTAGATAGCACAAGAGAGAAAAATAGTGATCAAATGAGAATCTCGATGATGATCAAATTGATAATGGATTATGATGAATACATCACAAGAAGTGCCTGTATACATCACAAGAAGTGCCTGTATATAAAGGCAACTAGAATGAGTAGGAGTTAGCAAAGAGATAATCATCACAACTAAGAACATGTCCACCAAGAGTGGATTATCCTCCATTTTTCATGAATGTATGTGCAAAAATGAGAGGATAAGAATACAAAGGTGTATCTCATAAAGAGATGCAGTAGACAACATGTGCTTAATTGGAGTGCAAACAACTATGTTGTATACATGACAACTCATGCTAGAGCATTAACCTAAGTGAACTTAAGTAAAGTTTAAATAGTAAATACTCATTTACACCAACACCCTCCCTTAAGTGCAACTTAGGGGAATGCACTTAAGATCACAAAAGCTAGATGAAAATGCAAGATGGGTCCCAGCTACTAGACCATGTCAGGTACCCATGTACAAACTGCAAGTGAAAAAAATATGCAATGCGATCTCTCATAAAGTGGAGAAAGAGGGAAAACCACATATGAAAACTCCCCCTCCAAAAAGAGAGATAAGTACAATAAAAGAAAATGAGAGAGAGAAATACCTCATGTGAGGAAAGGATCCCTCCCATAAGAAATAAGAGAGGAATCAAGTGACTCCTATTATTGAAATATCACACACCCCCAAGAGATCTCGCAAATGGATATACTTGACCTCAGTGAAGGGTTTGGTGAAGATGTCTACAACCTACTCTATTGTAGGAAAATACCTCAACTCAATGACCTACTCATGTATCATCTCTTTGATGTAGTGCATATGAACCTCAATGTGTTTGGTCTATTAATGTTGAACTCAATGTTTTGAGATCTCAATAGCACTCTAATTATCACAATGAATGATTGTAGACTATGAAAAGTTGAACCCAAACTCCTTCAGGATATGTCGTAGCCATATAGCCTCTATAGCTATATTAAAAAACCCTCAATACTCAACCTTAGTCAAAGAAAGAGAAATAGTATTTTGCTTCTTACTTTGCCAAAAAATAGGGTTGGAACCAAGACAAAACATGTAACTTGAAGTAGACTTATGGGAATCAAGATCTTGTACATAATTTGAGTCTGTGTATCCAACCAACCAAAGTCCAATACCTACTGTATGGTGTATCCCATTTGTATGTATACCTTGTATATAGTGCAAGATGCATTTGGTAACCTTCCAATGAAGCTCATGTGGCTCTTGCATGAAGTGAGAAACCATGCCAACTACAAAAGCTATGTTAGGACATGTATGTGTCAAGTAAATGAGACTCCCAACCTATTGTCTATATAATTTAGCATCAACAAGAGGAGTGGAACACTTTGCCTCTAACCTAACACCTAAAAGAAAGGGAGTAGGTGTAGGCTTACAATCGCTCATGCAAAAGCAAGAAAGTAAATCGAGAACATACTTGGGTTGAGAAAGTGTGATTTAGATGAAGACTATGTGATTTCAATACCAAGGAAATAATGAAGTAAACCCAAGTCTATCATAACAAATTTTTCACACAAAGAAGTCTTCACACTAGCAATGATGGATGAAGTACTTCTGGTAATGATCAAGTCATCTACATAAAGCACAAGTATCAAGTGTGATTCATCCCTCCAAAGAATGTAGACATTCAAATCTAAATGACCCCTGGTGAATCTTGCTAAGAGTAGGAAAGAATCCATCTTGGCATGCCAAGCCTTAGGAGCCTTCTTAAGGTTGTAGATAGACTTCCTCAACCTAAAAATAGTAGAATCTTGTATGAATCCCTGAGATTGCTCCATGTATATCTAGTCATGAAGATCCCCATTGAGGAAAGAACTCTTCACATTCATCTGAAGTATAACCCAATCATGAGTAGCATCAATAGCTAGTGTCAAATTAATGGAGTTCATCTTAGCTACCGGTGTAAAGGTCTCAGTATAGTCAATACTAGGAGCCTATGGGAAACCTTTGGGAAAAATTCTAGCATTATACTTATCCACACTTCCATCCACTACAAACTTGGTTTGATAGATCCACTTACAGTGAACCAACTTTCTTCCCTTGGGAAGAGGCACTAAGTTCCAAGTGTTTTTTTTTCATTAAAGAGTTATATTCTTCCTCCATGGCCTTGTCTCATTTAGAAACCCCTGATTCTTCCTTAAATGACTGTAGATCAGAAGCAATGACAATATATGCATGTGGAAATGATTTGTGGTGTGCCTTTGTCCTCCTAGTATCTAAAGGATTCCCCACCAATGAACCTACTAAATCAAGTGTTTGTTGTACCCAACGAGGTCGAGTGGAATAAAAAGAAGGAATATCCTCAACTATTTTTGGACCCTACAAAGTTGGTATCCTACAAGTCAAAGTTGAAGGAATATCATCTTCCAAGTCACTATCATGACTATCATCACTTTCCATGAAGGAGGAAGGAGGAGTTGAAGGAGCCAAACTTGGACAAGTGTCTTCAAAATGAACACTCCTCTCAGAGAAAATTTCTTGTGTCTTTGGATCCATGAGTTTGTATGCCTTAAGATGGTTAGGATATCCAACAAATATACAAGTTTTTCTTTGAGGTTCCAATGCCTTCCTTTTTTGTGGAGGTATCCTTTTTCCCATATTGGACAACCAAAAACTTTAAAGTTTTTTACACTTGGTTTTCTTCCACACCAAGCCTCAAAAGGTATAATTCCATCTAAGGCCTTATAGGGACTTCTATTTTGGATGTAATTGGCACAACGCATAGATTCTTCCCAAAAAACTTGATCTAGAGACTTATGTTGTAGCATACAAGTGGTCATTTTCTTAAGGGTTCTATTGTTCCTTTCAACTACACCATTTGGTTGTGGAGTGTATGTAACTGAATGTTGAAGAAGAATACTCTCATGAGTACAAAAGTCTATAAGGGTTGAGTTCACATACTCCCTTGCATTATCTATTCAAGGTATCTTAAAGTTTTTCCTTGATTTCTTTTGAACTTGAGCTTTGAAGGTGATAAACTTATCAAACACTTCAAACTTATGAGAAAAAAAGAATACCCAAGTGTAGTGTGAAAAATCATCAATGAAGGTGAGAACATAGTGAGCCTTTCCAAATGATGGCACTGGAAATTGGCTAGCTACATCACTATGAACCAATTCAAGAACAACAGTAGCTCTCCAAGACTTCCCCTTGTCAAACTTCTCTTCGTGATGCTTGCTTGCTTCACAACCTGTACGCACACCCTCTAAATACTTGACTTTAGGTAGGCCTATGACCATATCCTTGTTGTTAATTTGTTGAAGGTAGCAGTAATTGAGATGTCCAAACCTCTCATGCCATAGTTTACTTTGTGAATTTGAGTGGGTCAACATGTCAAGGGAAGTGGACTTAGACACAAAATGAGAAAAATAATAAAGTCTTGTGTCATGATTAGCCTTTCCAATTGCCACCATAGAATCATCCTTTTTTTTTTTTACCACAAGTAAATCAGGAAGGAACTCCACTTTTTTGCCACATCCATAGTGAGTGATTTGGTAGATTGAAAGGAGGTTAGTGCTAAGGTTGGGAACATGAAGAACATCCTTGAAAACTCCATTGTCTAGCTCAACATTCCCTTTTCCTTGAACTTCCCCTTGTGTGTCATTTCCCACATAGATGTAAGGTATATGTGATGGTTTAAAAGAGGAAAAATGCTCCCTTGAAGCACCCATATGATGTGTAGCTCCTGAATCAAGAACCCATTCGTCAAAATTATTTGTACTTGCTCCCAAAGCTTGTGCCTTACCTTTTGAAGTGGATGAAGATCCCTTATCCTTATAGGAATTTGGCACATCAATTTTATGTTTCCTCATTATGTTTAGCAAGTCATTAATTTTATTATCCTTATACTCATGTTCATCATGACCATTCTTGTTACAATAGGCACATGTTTTCCTCTCCCTTTTGTTGAAGTTGTTCCCCTTCTTATTGTTTTTGGAAAAAGACTTGCTTTTTTGTGAGGAAGATTTTTGTGTGGAGGAAGATTGATGTGAGGAGGTAGATTGATGTATCGAGGAAGATTTTTGTGTGTCATCTTGTGGCTTAGCCTTCCATTTCTTTTGCTTCTTGTTCAAATTTTTACCACCTTGATTCCCTTTATTAGGTACCAAGGCTTTGGACTTGGAAGATCGAAGAATTCTCATACTCACTAACTTTTCATGTTCTAAGACCATCATTCCTAAAAATGAAGTGAATGAAGGCACTTCCCATTGTTAACTTGTGAGTATTATAACTTGAAACAAATGCCACATATTCAGGAGAAAGATGAATCATCACATGTTTGATCAACCTTCCATTCTTGATGGGTTCACCACAATCCTTAAGTTGTCCCCTATACATGTCTACTTGGGTAAGATAATCTTTTATGGTGTCAAAATTCCTAGGATCCAATTTGAGAAGATTTTCCTCAATTGTGTAGGCCATATCTTCATCTACTATCCAATACAATGCTTCAATTTTATTCCAAACTTCTATTTGACTGGTGATGTTCTTGATGTGATATTTGACAGGATTTGAGATAATATTTAGCAAGGTTCTTAAGGCCATTTCTAGTTTTCATGCCCAACCTTCTTTACAAGACTCATTAACATCATCATCTAGTTTCTTTGTTGCACTAGTTACATAACGTAGTAAACTTTTTTTAACTAATGGTTCCTTTATCTTTTCTTTCCAAGCAGCATAATTATGTGGTGTTAACTTAGAAAAGGAACCCATAATGCTAAAGAAAGAGCACAATATTAAGGAGATGGAAGAACACAAGAGACACCCCACCTTTTCACTCAATCAAATAACCCCCACTCCAAAAATATGCTTGTGGCACTTTATATGTATGCATTTACAATTGGCCACTTGTCAAAATGGACAGAAATGGACTTTTGATTTTGATGGTTACAACATAAAAGATGAAGCTATAACAGACTCAAATACATAAGACACTAGATCTCTCAAGGATCTATCCAAGTACAAGTGCTACAATAGGTCAAAAATGACAAAATGCTTAAAGTACAATATCTACTTATAGTTGCTCCATTTTGATACCAAATCTGGAAAGTAGATGATAAAATATGCACTTTCAAAAAAAATGACACCTGAAAATGTCTTTGTATGAGCCCGAACAGAGCCTCTGAAGTTGGAAAATGTGGAATTGTGTAGCAATAGTCACCAAAATACATGAATTCTACAAAATCTTCTCACCAAAACCAAAAAATAGTTGCACCATTGTGAAATGTAGCCCAAAATTAAAAAAAATTTACCTAATTTGGTGTCTCGATGAGTGACTTATGGCCCTACTAAATCGCACTACCAAACTTAAATAGAATATGGCGAAGGGTCCAATTCTCAAATGCTTTCTAGCATGAACAAAACCTGAGCCTAAATTTGATTGTTTGGGTCCCATCAAATTAAAAATAAAGTATGCCTCTTTTGGCTATGAGACGAGCATCAAATTTGACACTATTCATGTATGTCAAAAAAGCCAAAAATAAATAATACAAAATTACTAAATTACTTGAATCTTTACCAATGCTAGCTCAGGTGGGTGCAGGAGATTTATTTTTTCCCTTTATTTTCTCCTTCTTTGATGGTGGTGCAAGTGCCTTCTTGTAAGGTGTCAGTGCCTGATCTTTTTTAGATAGTGAAGAGATCAGAGGAGAATCCTCAAGTGGAATCTTAGTCAGCGGAGGTGATTCCACAATAGGAGCAGAAACTTGACCTTATACTTATACCTTTCACTTTGTCAAGTCAGCTCAAATACAACTTGCAATAATCAATATTCATGACCTCAGTTAGCTAGAATCAGTAGATAGATTAATTAAGCTCAATACAACAAAGCAATAAAATCCTTTGCTCGCTGACCCTGCTCGATAGAAACTAATTCTAAAATGATTGCCTATGTTAACCAATAGAAGCTTGGTTAACACTGCAAACTTACAAAAATCTTTGGTGATTGAGTGAGCTTGGTTAGCACTAGTTCCATCCAAATTTCATTTGTTAGTTGAGTGAGCTTAGTTACTCTCTTTCTGCAACTTTTCCTTTGACACCTGAGTGAGCTTGGTAGACACTGCCTTTTGAACTAGGCAAACATAGGAACACTTGGTAGACACTGAGAACTGTCTCCACTACCCAAGTGAGCTTAGCATATATTGACTGATAATGATTATGAAATTTGTATAACATAAAAAACAAAACACAATTAATCAATTATATCCAACAATCTCCCTCTTTGGCATTGATGGCAACACAACATGTCATAGCACAATGAAATTTTGGATTTGAGAACTCCCCTTGTTAGTACAAGGTCTTCCTTTTTACTGAATTCTATCTACAATAGCTATTACCAAGTTCATTCATAACATTGTCCCTCTTTTAGCATACTTCATCTTTTAGAGAACTTCTACCTCTCTAGTTTCTAACTTTATTTTGGTTCCACAAATTTCTTAGAGATATGACACTAAACTTCTCCCTCTTTGACAACACATGCCAAAGACAATAACTTTATAAATTTCAATGTGCGTTAAGTACTAATTAATCTACAATATGCCCTTGCCAATTTTGCACCAACTAATTGATCTTCAATAGGTTTAGGTTTCATTTAGTGAATTTTAGATAGGGGAATGACCCCGAGGTTACCTCTTAGATACAAAAATGTATCCTTAGGTAATGGCTTGGTGAATATGTATGCTATCTATTCCTTTGTATTCACATATTCCAATATAACTTCTTTATCTTGCACTAATTCTCTTAAGAAATGATATTTTATAGCAATATGCTTTGTTTTGGAATGCATTACTAGATTCTTTGATATGTTGATTGCATTGGTGTTATAACAATATATGACAATTGGATCTTTGATTTCAACCATTATCCCTTCCAACTGTTGTTTGAACCAAACAATGTTAGAACAATTTATTATTGTTGTTACATATTCTGCCTTTGCTGTGGATTGAGAAGTACAATTCTACTTCTTACTTTTCCAAGATACTAGTATTTTACCAAGAAAGAATGCTACACCACTAGTGCTTTTTCTATCATCAAGATTTCCTGCCCAAACAACATCAGCAAATACTTTTAAATCCAAATTACCTCCAAGTTTGTGCCATAAACCATAGTTTTCAGTATCTTTTAGATACCTCATCATTCCCTTGATTGCCATCATGTGATTTTCTTTGGGATTTGCTGAGAATCTTGCTATTATTCCAACTACTAGAGAAATATCAGGCAATGTGTGAACTACATACTACAATTTTCCAATCATTGATTTGTAAGTAGCTTTATTCACTTCTTTGGAATCATCATTTTTGGAAAGATTATGTCCAATAGACAGGTTTTCTAACTGGTTTTAAATTTTCCATTCCAAATTTCTTCAATATCTCATTGATATACTTAGATTGAGTGATGTAGATACCATTCTTGTTCTATTGTATTTGCAATACAAAAAAGAATTTTATTTCACCAAACATGGACATCTCAATTTTTTTGCTCATTTCTTCTGAGAATTCTTTGCATAGATCATCATTTCCTGTAAATAAAGTATCATCAACAAATATTTCTACTAACAAAATCTTCTTATTTGATCCTTCCTTGATATACAGACACACCTATTATCATTAGTCCTTTGAAAACCAATCTATACCAAGTAATTATGAAGTCTTTCATACCAAGCTCTGGGAGCTTTCTTGAGACTATATAAAACTTTGTGTCATTTTCAAACCATGTCTCCTTTACTAGGATCTACAAAACCTTATGGTTGTTCAATGTAAACTTCCTCATCAAGGATTCCATTCAAGAATGCAAATTTAACATCCATTTGATATACCTTAAATCCTCTATGTGATGCATGTGCTAGTAAGGTTCTAACACCTTCAAGTCTTTCTATAGGAGAAAATGTTTCACCATAGTCAATACCTTCTTCTTGAGAGTAATCTTTGCATACTTTTTCATCTTCATTTAGCTTATTTCTATATACCCATTTTGTACCAATTACATTTTTATCCTTGGGTCTAGGAATAAAAGTCCAAGTTTTGTTCTTCTCTATTTTTTCTATCTCTTCATTCATCACTTCAATCCAAATTTCATTTTCTAGAGAATCTTTAACACTTCTAGGTTCAAATTCAGCAAGTAAACATGTACCTTTTAATTTTTTTCTTGTCATTGTTCAATCTGATTTATCTCTAATGATCTGATTAGATGCATGATGTCTTCTAACATATCTTGCTAATATAGGCTCCTTGGTCTTTGAATGAGTTCCATCATCTTCTTCTTAAATTATAGTTTCAAGCTTAGATCCTTCTATCTATGATTCAGGTCCATTAGACTCAGTTTGAACTAGCTCAATAACCTTGGATTCTGAGTCAGGTCCTTGTAGCTCGGGTTGCATTGTCTGCAACTCAGTAGCTATTAGAGTTTCTAGGGACTCAAGATTTGAAGCATCTTTTCTTTTAGATAGATTAGAAAGAGTATTAGGTTCATAGTAAATGAAACTTCTGTAGTCTTTAGGTTCCTTATTGCTTTCTTCTTCACTCTTTTTTGCATATTCATCAATTCTAACATGTGCACTCTCTATGATTTTGTGAGTGGATAAATTCAAACATATATATGCTTTTCTTCTACAAAAGTATCCTAGAAATATGCTTTCATCACCTTTTACATCAATTTTTCCTTTTCTAGATTCCTTCAGTATGTAACATTTGTTTCCAAATACCTTCAAGTAACTTACATGAAGTTTGTAGCCATACCATAGCTAATAAGGTGTCTTATTTGAATCTTTCTTTAATTGAACTCTGCTCAAAGTATGAACTATAGTGTTGATAGCTTCCTTCCAATATTTGAGAGCAATGTTTTTTTTCAATCATTAGGGTTCTTGCACAATCCATAATAGATCTATTTCTTCTTTCTACTATACCATTCTTCTATGGTGTACTAGGAGCATATACTTGTCTTTTGATTCCTCTTTCAATGTAAAAATTGTTGAATTCATAGGAAATGAATTCACCAGCTTTGTCTGATCTTAGGCATTTCAACTTCTTTCCAGTTTTTTTTTCTACTCTTGCCAAATACCCCTTGAATTTTTGAAAAGTTTCTAATTTTTCTTTTAGGTACATTACTATCATCATCCTAGAGTAGTCATCAACAAAGAGAATGATTTTATTTTCTTCACTATAACTCTCTCTTCCAATAGGTCCACATAAGTCTATATGAACAATTTCCAAGACTTCTTCTGATTGATAGTCTTTTCTTTTGAAGCTTGTCTTTCCCATCTTACCAATTTGGCAACTCTTTTATAGACCCATGTTAGGGTTCTTCAAACTAGGAATACCTCTTACTCTTTTATGTTTGCTTATCTTAACCAGATTATCAAAGTTCACATGACATAGTCTTTTGTGCCATAACCAACTTTCTTCTACTTGAGCAATAAAATATGAACAATCACTGAGATCAAAATTAAAAATATTACCTTTTATTTTCTTGATAGTGTATATGCTACTTTAGTATGTTAGAAACACTAAATTAAAAAAAATCAAAAAGCATTTGCATACTAATTTAACATAACTTCATGAGAGACAAAGTGAAGTACTCAAATGAGAATATGAGCCATGGATAGGCTCTCTCAATGAGGATGATCACTTGTTGTAGAGGTGTGTCTAATAGCTAAGATGGCTTGATTATGTATGTATTCTCAAATGCTCAAATGGGCTTCAATGGAGGATTTTTAATAGATTTTGGTGAATGGATTTGATGTAAAAAATGGCTTTTCAAAATGGTATTATGGCTTTACTTTCTAGATTGTGTTAAAATGGCTTGGGAGAGGATTCCTTAAATAGGAAAAGGGCTTGATGGATCAAAGGCTAGGATGCAAGGATGGGAAAAAGCTTATGGAAGGTTTAGATTGAATGAGAGGAGAGCACATGGATTGTGCTTTCTTATAGCCAATCAAAGAGTGACACATGTCACAGAGTCATTGGTTAGAGCAAGAGGGGTTGAGAGTTCAACAAAGGAGGCTCAAAGCTCATAAAGACCCTCATAATGGCTTGTAAGAGCAATGAATGGGCTTGTAAGAGTCATTTATGACTTTGTGGGCTTCATAAAGTTTTATGGTTGGGATATTTGTGAGAGAGTTGAGATATTTTGACTTGGGTTGGATTAAGAAAGTCTTACGCTTGAGTTAGGATTGTGCAAATGATTAAGGCTTGGATTAGGCTTGGGTTAAGATTAGATTACGGATGTTAGAGATGGGCAAGTGGATGGCATTTAATGAGGGTGGGTGAAGGAGGAGATATTTGTTAACTTTGGCTTGGGTTAGCAAGTCTTAACCCATGTTTAGGGAATGTGACAAGGTTAGGGGGGGGATTAGGATTAGGGTCAAAGATAAGGATTGACATCTTCTAGAAGAGTCTAGGCTTTGGATGAGGATGAAGACTTTCTAGAAGAGTCTAGAACTTCCTAGGATGAGGATAAATAAGGTTTTTAAAAAATAAATAAAGTTTTATTTATTTCAAGGGTTTGGGTTGATGAGATATTTATTAAAATATTTTTAATAAACATGAGGATTAATATTTAATCTTAATTAAATATTTTGAGTTGGGATTAGGGGTAAGAAATGATGGGATTAGCCTTTAATTGAAATTAAAGAAGGATTAGAAGATTTTGGAAGAGGTTAATGGTCTTAAGGAAATTGGCCAAGTTTTGGGCAAAAAATAAATAAATTATTTATTTCAAAATTTTTGGTCAATTTATTAATTAAATAATTAATAAATAAGGAAATAATGTTTAAATAAGATTTAAACATTTTTGGGAGGGATTCCTTAATTAAATATTTTTAATTAAGATAAAGGGATTTAATGGCATAAAAATAAATAAATTAATTAATTAATTAATTAATGATGATGTCATCAGAGACTTTTTCAGAAAATAAAAATACTTTATTTTCTAAAGGATTTAGGTGTCTACATTTTGCCCCTCTTTGACATAGTGTTGAGATAACACTATTTCAAAGAAGTTTGAATATAAACGACACGAGGAAGATGTTCTAGCAACAAAGTTACCCTAGTCTTGGATAAGAAGGAGAGACTAGACTATGAGATGCCCCCTCAAGAAGGTGGCAGGGAGAGAAAATGAGGCTCGATGGTTTCTTGAAAAATACAAGAATCTAGGATGAGCAAGGAGACTCAGATTGGCAAAGAGAAGGGGTTGAAATAGCTCAAACTCTCACTACGGGAGAATGAGAAAGGGAGAATCAGAGGCACAAGAGTAAATAATCTTAAGACTTTAGGGAAGGTGGAGGATGAAGGAGAAAAGTTCTATAAAAAGGAATCCAGGTCAGGGAGATGGATGAGGTGATTATAAAGCTGATGCAACAGGATTTTAAAGAGTCAAATTAGCAGAAGATGGGTTTTGGAGATCCCTAGGACTAGGATTGTGGATCTCGAAAGATGAGACTTGGTGGATTGTTTAGATTGGTGGATCCCTAAGACTAGGATTATGGATCCCTAAAGCTAAAAGTGAAGATTGATTCAAAGAGATACTGATGCATAAGTTGGGGTAGGAGAGATAGATGCTGGATATGGATAGGGGATTAGCAATGGTTGATGCCATTATGCATTGGGTTTCAACTTTTTTCTTTGGGATCCACATGGTATTGGATTTTATTTTCATAGGCTTTTGCATTGTTTTGCATTCTTTGATTGGATTTTTCCTTTTCTGAGTATGTCTTTTAGAATAGACATATGATTGCCTAGGATGTGGATTTTTAGCTTTATGCATTTTGAAGTTGGCATTCACATTGATGTGGTAAGCTTTGGGAAGATAGTTAGGAGAAGCTTTGTGAGATGGAGAGGATATGGAAGAGCATGTAGGGGGATGATGATGGATGATGTGCCCTGATATTTGCCTTTGTTGATCTTGTATAGGAATGGAGGGAATAGGAATTTTATGATGGCTGATAGGAGGATGGAGGATGGTAGATTTTGGGACATGGGGACCCAAAATGGATTTAGCGGATAAAGGGGGGATATGGTAGGTTGTTTTGGGTTGCAAAGATGGTGGAGGGGGGGATGACATAAGATTTCTTGAAGGAATGATGGGAGGCTGGTATGGTGGGCGTGGAGATAGGCTTGGTTTGGGGATGGCATGTACCAACATTTTTAGATGGTGAGTCTTTGGATACATATCCAAGACCATGAAATCATGGATTCTTTTGTGCAATAATAGGCTTTCTTATTCCTTTCTCTTGTGGTCCTAAACGTTTACCTTGATAATGCCATCAATTGAGCATTTGAACGAGTTGAGGAAACTTTTTGCTTGTAGAAAATGGTAGAAGTGCTTTATTAGATGTACTGCAACAGGGAGATATTGTTCTTAATTCTTTTGCTAAGAGGGGGCCACCATGGATGAATGTAAGTGAACCAAGAGGGTAGATTATAGATGGTGGAATAGCTTGGATAGGTGGTAAGATGGAAGAATGGAGTGGAGGAGATGGTAGGATAGGATCTTGATTTAGCTGATGGGATGAAAAGATATCCTGCAGTAGAGGAGGTATTGCTTGAGGTTTTGGAGATGGAGGGGATGGTGACTGCACTATGGATGGAAGACATGGTATAATGATATCTTTGTTTATGCTTTGGGGGATGTCAACATGCTTTTGGGCAGGATCTTGATAGGATTGGAGTGGAGTGGATGGTGCGATAGGAGGTGAACAGATGGATTCTTCAAAGGCAACGAATGGATAGATGGGAGATTTGGTAGTAGAGATGGGTGAGTAGAAGATGGATGCATAAGGGTCATTACAAGAGATTTGGTAAATGATTAGAGGTGATGTGGATAGGATTTGGAGGGATCTAACAGGTGGTGGGATTTTGATGCTTTCGAGAAGTGGAAGGATTTTAAGCAATTTAATGGATGGTATGGGGATGATAGCTATGGGAGATGGAGGTGATATTATAGATGGGGAAGCTTCATCATTGACTACTTCACATGGTTGGATTAGATGACATGGCTTATCAACTGTTGGAGGCAGCTTTTCTTGTATTTCCTCTAGGAGATTCTTGGGAGACTCATGTGTCAGAGGTGGACGTGGTGGATTGACAAGAATAGCTGGTGTGATGGGGGTGGAAGATTGGAAGCTTGGTTGATTGGGTGATGGAGAAGCTAGGATATGAGGTGGCATGACTAGATAGTTTCGAGGAATGCTTGGATTTTGGGGGATGGTTGGTGAAAGGCATCTAAGGCTCTCAAGATACTCGTCATAGTCAACAAGATTTTCATCATCATTGGAATAGGATGTAGTGGGAGAAAGGAGAATGTGACCAAACTCATCATGATAGGGTTTTGACTTCATGTTTTGATGATGAGTTGGATGGGGAAGGGGTCTTGCATATGGATGAACACGGAAACTCATGGTTGGATTTGGATTAAGCAAAAATTTTGGATTGGCTGATGAAATATTTCCTAGGGAGAGTCAAAGCTGCATGATAGACCTAAGGTGGATTGGCTAGAAATTTTTGGCTTTCTTATGGATAGAAGACTTCAAGGCTATGCTGTCAAAAAGTGAGAGTTTTGCTTTCCTATGTGCAGGATTGGTGGCTTTTGGTGTCAACTTGAGGATAGACAAATGATCCTATGGGCATGACATGAGATTGACCACTTGTGGATCCCAACCTTTAGCTTAAGGTGATGAGGGATGACAATGTTAGGATAAACCACCGACAGAAATAAAAACTACATGCAAATATAACCAATAACAGAAAATAATAGAACACACAAAAATGAACACAAGGCACCAAGATTTAACGTGGTTCACCCAATCCCTGGGCTACGTCCACCAAACAGCAAGTCCAATCTTATTACAATCCAGTGATTACAACTTGATTACAATCTGTAATCCCTTACAGCTCAATACCTCTGCAAGAACCAATTTTGTATCACCACACATGAAAAATACCCAACCCTAAGCCCTTTTTATACAAGTATTAAACCGCTTTAGGGTTATAACATGTCGGCCATATGTCGGCCATAATATGTCGGCTACCATGTCAGCTACTTCCCAAAAAAAAAATTCCACTATTTATGAAGTATGTACAGTACTTTCCTGATCAGTCACCACAATCTAACAATCTCCCACTTGGGGACTGATCAGGCTCCACACTAAACAACAATCTCCCACTTGGAGACTGATCCTGTAGCAATACAACTACCGCATGGGGCTCCCACTGGATCAAACCACCCTGGACTCTGTTGTTCTTTTATTCACATTTAGTCTAAAAGACCAACTGAAGCTGAAGAGGAGTTCAACTTCTCCCTTGTTACAACCTTTGTCAACATATCTGCTGGATTTTCATTGGTATGTATCTTCTCCAGCTTTAACTGTCCATCCTCCAAAACTGACCGAATGAAATGGTACCGCAATTGTATGTGTTTGGTCTTAGAATGCAGAGCTAAATTTTGAGCAAGATGAATGGCACTCTGACTATCTGTGAACAAATAATTATCCTTCTGAGGATGTCCCAATTCTTCCAAGAAGAACTGAAGCCATATCATTTCTTTGGTTGCCTCTGTAGCAGCAACATACTATGCCTCTGTAGTGGAGAGAGCATTAATCTTCTGTAGCCTAGAAACCTAGCTCACAGCTGCCCCACCAACAGTAAAGACATAACCTGTAGTACTCCGCCTGGTATCAATATCCCCAGCCAAATCTGAGTCAACATAGCCCTGTAAATCAGTAGTAGAGCCCCCAAAGTGTAAACACTTATTGGATGTTCCTCTCAAATATCTGAGAATCCACTTGACAGCATTCCAATGCTCAAATCCTGGATGACTCATATACCTGCTAACGACTCCCACTACATGTGCAATATCTGGCCTAGTGCATACCATAGCATACATCAAACTTCCTACAGCTGAAGCATAGGGTACCTTGGACATCTTATCCTCCTCCTCTTGTGTCTTGGGACACATCTCCTTAGTCAATTTCAAATGACCAGGTAAAGGTGTGCTGACAGCTTTAGCATTCTCCATAGAGAAATGTTGCAACACCTTCTCAACATAATCAACTTGAGATAGCATCAATGTTCTATGCTTCCTATCTCTGCAAATCTTCATACCAAGGATTTGTTTTGCTTCCCCCAAATCCTTCATAGCAAATGCATGTGCTAATTGGCTTTTTAGCCCCTTAATATGATCCATGTTAGACCCAGCTATAAGCATATCATCAACATATAAACATAAAATAATGTAGCTATCATCATCCAACCTCTTAAAATAAACACAGTAATCTGAATGACACCTATTATATCCATGCTCATGCATAAAACTGTCAAATTTCAGATACCATTGCCGAGGTGCTTGCTTCAAGCCAGATAAACGTTTCTTCAATTTGCACACTAAGTTCTCCTTACCTTTGACCTCAAAACCCTGTGGCTGAGCCATATATATTTCTTCATCCAAATCACCATGAAGAAAGGATGTTTTAACATCCATCTGCTCTAAATGCAAATCTTCAGTAGCCACAAGACTTAAAATAGTACGAATAGAAGTCATTTTAACAACAGGAGAAAATATCTCATCAAAATCAATTCCCTTTTTCTGTGCAAATCCTTTTACAACTAACCTGGCCTTAAATCTTTTCTTACCTCCTTCCTCTTCTTTCAACCTGTAAACCCATTTATTCTGTAAAGCCTTTTTACCTGCAGGCAACTTGCACAAATCCCATGTCTTATTTTTCAGCAAAGAGTCCATTTCATCTTTCATTGCAGACTCCCACTGAATCTTAGTATCCACCTGCACAGCTTCATCATAACTTTCAAGTTCACCAGCATCAGTAAGTAAAATAGAATACAAAGAGGGAGAAAACCTTTGTGGAGGTCTAATTGGCCTTGTTGACTGTCTGACATTCACTAGTGTGTGTGGTATTTGTTGTTGCAGTTGTTACACATCGTGAGGAATGGCTGGAACATCAGCTTTTGGAGTATCATCCAGCACTACATAATCATCTTCTTTCTTCTCATGTTGCTGCAACAGATCTTTGTACAACACTTTTTCATTGAATATGACATCCCAGCTTCTTATAATTTTATGATTTTAAAAATCCCAAAGCCTATAGCCAAATTCATTAATTCCATATCCAACAAAGACACATTTCTTTGATTTAGCTTCTAGCTTGGTTCTATTTTCAGAGTCTATATGAGCAAAAGCTTCACAACCGAAGGTCTTGAGAAAAGAATAACTCACCTTCTTACCAGTCCATGCTTCCTCTGGAATACCACAACCCAAAGGAGTAGAGGGACCTCTATTAATCAAATATACTGCAGTATTGACAGCCTCCGCCCACATGTGTAAGGGCAGCCCAGCATGCAACCTCATGCTCCTTGCACACTCCATTATAGTCCTGTTCATGCGTTCAGCCACTCCATTTTCTTGTGGAGTCCTTGGAACAGTTTTTTGTCTACAAATACCATTAGTGGAGAAATAATCTTCAAATTCATGACTACAATACTCACCACCATTATCAGATCTGAGACATTTTAATTTCTTACCAGTCTCATTTTCAACCAAGCATTTCCATTTCTTAAAAGTTTGAAATACATCAGATTTCTGTCTAAGGAAATAAACCCATACTTTTCTAGTTGCATCATCAATAAATGTAACATAATAATGAGAGCCACCAAGGGAAGATACCTGAGCCGGTTCCCATACATCTGTATGCACAAGCTCTAATTTCTCCTTTTTGTTTTCCTTCCTAGTCTTTACAAAACTCACTCTCTTTTGTTTTCCATACACACAACTTTCATAGAAATCCATATTCACACATTTTAGACCTGGTAAAACTTTCCTTGAATGAAGTACTTTCATACCTTTCTCACTCATGTGCCCAAGTCTATTGTGCCACGGCGTTGTATCAAAATCTACAGCAGCTATTTGTTCTCCCTGCTCAACTGCAGTAATTGTTCCTGAATATTCATTTTTCTCTGAAACAATCAAAGTAGAAGGAACAATATGACCTATACAAAGATATAAGGTGCCTACTTTCACACCTTTTGCAACTACAAGGGAACCTTTTGAAACCTTCCAATTTTTATCATTAAAAGTAACTACACAACCCTCATCACCGAGTTGCCCTACTGAAATTAAATTCCTACTCAGCTTTGGAACATGTCTTACCTCATGTAGTAGCCAATGATTCCCATTCTGCAACTTAATCTTAATTTTTCCCTTTCCAACAATCTGACAGTGTTCATTATCCCCCAAATAAACAAGCCCAAAATCCCCTTGGACTTAATCAATGAAATAACCTCTATGAGGTGTAGCATGAAAAGAAGCACCAGAATCTAAAACCCATGAATCATCAACACTCTCTAAAGACAGAAGCAAAGCATCCTCTTCGGATTTGTTACTTACCACATTTGCCTCTTTGTCTCCATCTGATTTGTCTCCTTCATTTTTCTTTCGAGTCCAGCAATCTTTCTTTTTGTGCCCTGGTTTTCTACAGTACCAGCAATCATTTGGTCCTCTCGATTGAGACCTCCTCCCCTTTGACTTTCCTCTTGATTTTCCATGATTTCCAGAGTTACTTCCTCTTTCAGTCGTTCTGCCTTTGCTTTGTGCATTTAAAGCACTTCCTAATGTAGATCCACCTGAGGATTTTCTATGAGTTTCCTCACTTAAAATAACACCGATCACATCATCATATTTTAGGGTACTAGATCCAGGAACAGAATTACTCACCGCCATTACCAAGCCATTCCAGCTTTCAGGAAAAGAACACAAAATCAAGAGAGCCCTAATTTCTTCATCAAAATTGATACCCACAGAAGATAATTGACTAGTAATAGTATTAAACTCATTTAAATGATCTGCAACAGATCCATCTTCTGCCATTTTCATATTAAATAAATGCTTCATGAGAAATACCTTATTTGAAGCGGAGGGCTTTTCATATAGTGTCGCTAGGGTTTTCATCAAATCTTCTGTCGTCTTTACTTTTGTAATATTAGATGCCACCGATGGTGCCAAGCATAACCAAATGCTTCCGAGTGCCTTTCTGTCCAAAAGATCCCATTTAGCCTCTGACATAGTTCCCTGATTCTTGGTTTTTCCTTCCAACAGCTTCCATAAATCCTTCTGATATAAATAGTCTTCCATTTGCATCTTCCATAACTGGAAGTTCTGCCCATTAAACCTGTCAACCCTCAACTTACCCTCATCTGCCATTGCTCCCACTCAACTGTGAGACTCCCACTTAACCGTGAGACTTTCCTGCAGAGGATAACTGAAAGACAGCCTTGCTCTGATACCACTTGTTAGGATAAACCACGGACAGAAATAAAAACTACATGCAAATATAACCAATAACAGAAAATAATAGAACACACAAAAATGAACACAAGGCACCAAGATTTAATGTGGTTCACCCAATCCCTGGGCTACGTCCACCAAACAGCAAGTCCAATCTTATTACAATCTAGTGATTACAACCTGATTACAATCTGTAATCCCTTACAGCTCAATACCGCCACAAGAACCAATTTTGTATCACCACACATGAAAAATACCCAACCCTAAGCCCTTTTTATACAAGTATTAACCCGCTTTAGGGTTATAACATGTCGGCCATATGTCGGCCATAATATGTCGACTACCATGTTGGCTACTTCCCAAAAAAAAAAAATTCAAGGCAATGCCCCGAACCCCACTATTTATGAAATATGTACAGTACTTTCCTGATCAGTCACCACAATCTAACAGACAAGTGACAAGGCTAGATTACCCTAGACAAAGCTCTGTCAAAGGGATAAACTTGGGGAGATTGAGGGATTTGGATAGATTGATTGGATAGCAAACTTTGGCAGAGTAACAACAATTCCTTAAAGGCTTGGGTGATTTTGGATTGGGTTGCTAGCTAGCTAGGGGGATGATTTGGATGGACTTTGGATTTGAGATTTTTCTAAAGCAAAGAACTAGATAGATTCGATTGCGGCGGGGGAGCTTGGATGATTTTCTGATGAAGCAGTGACTACGCTAAGTATGCCTTGAGCTGGGAGATTTTTGCTTTTTTGAGATTTTGACCAAAGTTGGAAAAAAATCATTCAAAAGCTATAAACAAACAAGAAAACAAAATTTTGGAGCAAGCACGTTAAACACACCAACATCCTAGGAAGCTTTCTACAAGGATGAAATTTGGTTTAGCTAGGGAGTCCTCAATATATGCAAGGTACATGAGGCCCAAATTCGTAGATGAAACCAAAAAGATGTCACACAGCTGAGAGGAGTGGTAACCCACTTCTCCTCTTTCACTTCTCAAGGGTATAAAGTTCTTTGACGCTTAGCCCAAGTGATAGAATTTTGATCCCAAGAGAGGTGTCTTTGGATTCACCTCCCAATCTTTATACTTCGTCAGAACGCTGGAGTTGAGGTCATCCCAAGGGGTGATGAAATCTCCAAGCAGGCCTCCTAAAAGCTAAGACAAGATTGTGAATCCTAATCTTATGCACCCAAGATGGCCTCGAAAGACGACAAGGGGAGAGAAGATTCGATGATCTTGGGCTAAAAGATAGAGTTCTTTTCCAACTGATGCTTTAAGTTTTCTAATCTAGACCTTTTGAAAACACATGTGATTTAAGATGAAAAGGTTCAATTCCAATTTGAAATGCGCAAACAAAAGAGAAGTGATCAAAGAATGAATACACCAAGAATATTTAGGGGCAACAAAAAGTAAACTTGCGCTCCCGGAGGCCCTCCACATCAAGTACCGATTGATTTTCTTTAAGGCATTCAAGATTGAGTGTGAGTTTGTTTTAAGCCCAAAACAAAGATGTGTGTAAAGCTCGATTTCAAGTGTGTGCCCAGAGGCCCTCCATGTCAAGATTTCTTCAATTTTTATGCCCAAATAAAGTGTTAGCGAGACTAATGTGCATTCAAAAAAATTTCTATCTTAGAAAAACTAATAAAAACTCAAGTGAGTGGAATTTGATTTTTGTGGAGCACTTAACACCTTCTTAGGTAGACCCATCCCTATATATAGCACTGATATTGCAACCAATGGTTAGAATGATGGGTGATTAAAGAGGGTGAGTCCAACAAAAAATTCACTCAAAGTGTCTTTATTTGTTTTTATAACTTAGAAAGTTTCTAAAATGTAGATTCTTTTTATGCCCCAAAAGATGAAGTGTGAGATATTGTAATGATTAATTGACCTTTTGCATTCAAGATTGGATTTGTTGTTTTAATCATGCATTCATTAAAAAAAAAAACTTGATTTTAACCCATGGCACTCAAGAGTGATTTTAGCAAAATGCATTCAGACAAGTGGTTAAACATTCAAGTTTTTTCTTTTGAGCATTCAAGATTGAGATTTTGTGTGTTGTTTTAAGAACTTTGAAGTGCTTTTTATTAACCTTAGATCATTCAAGATTTTTTTGGACTCAAAAGTGAAAATGACTCTTTGGACTTTGGTTTTCATTCAAGATTTTGTGTTCTAGTTTGCATGTTTTAAGCCCAAAAATGATCTTACTAGATTGTTTTGATGCATAAAAAACCTAAGAAATATTCAAAATTTTGCGACAAGACATTTGTTTGGAACAAATAACAAAGCTTTTTAGGACAATTTTGGCAACCATTTAGGATTCTTAGTTTTTATGAGATTTTCAAAAGAACTTTAAAATATTTGCAAATGAGGTTCAATTTATCTTTGATTGATGCTTTGAGTTTGATTTAGATTTTAGTGTGCACTTAGTGTTGATTTTGAACCTTTTAAAATGGAAACTTGAAGTTATTTTTAAATTCCCAAAAATGAAGTGTTCGTAACTTTGCATGAATGCATCTAAAACCTCGATGTTGCAAGGATGCAAATGATTGGATTGGTTTAGTTTCACTTGTTAAAAGATTTTTTTATTTTTATTTTTGCAAATTTTTAGTTTCTAATGGATTTAAGTATGATTTGAGGGTTCATTTTAGGCACTTAAAAAAAAGTGTGTATGATTTTGCTTCCTTAAAAAAAAAGGCCAAGATCCCTCAAGAAGAAGAAGAAGAAGTAGACAGAATAGAAGAAGAATATAGACAAGAAGAGAGAGAAGAATTTCAAGTGCTTCATCCACCTATAAGTTGAAAAATTTGCAAACACTATGCGATAGACTATGAGTTCCTTTTTCTTCTTTATGCTCATGTGGACCTACAAAACCAATTTATACAATCCTACCAATCACAAAAACAAACAAAATTAGCCAAAATTAGCAAATGACATACAAAACTTGACTAAAAAAGCTAATGAAGATGACCCATGCAGGGTCTCACCGGGCATGCCAAAATGTATATGCTACTTTAGTATGTTAGAAACACTAAATTGAAAACAATCAAAAAGTATTTGCATACTAATTTAACATAACTTCATGAGAGACAAAGTGAAGTTCTCAAATGAGAATATCAGCCATGAATAGGCTCTCTCAATGAGGATGATCACTTGATTTAGAGGTGTGTCTAATAGCTAAGATGGCTTGATTATGTATGTATGCTCAAATGCTCAAATGGGCTTCAATGGAGGATTTTTGATAGATTTTGGTGAATGGATTTGATGTAAAAAATGGCTTTTCAAAATGGCATTAAAGCTTTACTTTCTAGATTGTGTTAAAATGGCTTGGGAGAGGATTCCTTAAATAGGAAAAGGGCTTGAGGGATGAAGGGGCAGGATGCAAGGATGGGAAAAAGCTTATGAAAGGTTTAGATTGAATGAGAGGAGAGCACATGGATTGTGCTTCCTTATAGCCAATCAGAGATTGACACATGTCACAAAGTTATTGGTTAGAGTAAGAAGAGTTGAGAGGTCAACAAAGGAGGCTCAAAGCTCATAAAGACCCTCATAATGGCTTGTAAGAGCAATGAATGGACTTGTAAGAGTCATTTATGGCTTTGTGGGCTTCATAAAGTTTTATGGTTGGGATATTTGTTATTGGGATATTTGTTAGAGAGTTGAGATATTTTGACTTGGGTTGGATTAAAAAAGACTTAAGCTTGACTTAGGAATGTGCAAATGATTAAGGCTTGGATTAGGCTTGAGTTAAGATTAGATTAGGGATGTTAGAGATGGGCAAGTGGATGGAATTTAATGAGGGTGGGTGAAGAAGGAGATAATTGTTAACTTTGGCTTGGGTTAGCAAGTCTTAACCCATATTTAGTGAATGTGACAAGGTTAGGGGGGGATTAGGATTAGGGTCAAAGATAAGGATTGACATCTTCTAGAAGAGTCTAGGCTTTGGATGAGGATGAAGACTTTCTAGAAGAGTCTAGATCTTTTTAGGATGAGGATAAATAAGGTTTTTAAGAAATAAATAAAGTTTTATTTATTTCAAGGGTTTGGGTTGAGGAGATATTTATTAAAATATTTTTAATAAACATGAGGATTAATATTTAATCTTAATTAAATATTTTGAGTTGGGATTAGGGTAGGAAATGATGGGATTAGCCTTTAATCAAAATTAAAGAAGGATTAGAAGATTTTGGAAGAGGTTAGTGGTCTTAAAGAAATTGGCCAAGTTTTGGGCAAAACATAAATTAATTATTTATTTTAGAATTTTTGGTCAATTGATTAATTAAATAATTAATAAATAAGAAAATAATGTTTAAATAAGATTTAAACATTTTTGGGAGGGATTCCTTAATTAAATATTTTTAATTAAGATAAAGGGATTTAATGGCATAAAAATAAATAAATTAATTAAATAATTAATTAATTAATTAATGATGATGTCATCAGAGACTTTTTCAGAAAATAAAAATACTTTATTTTCTAAAGGATTTAGGTGTCTACAGATAGAACCAACCAAATTTCCTTTCCCATCCAGTAGTTTGGCTTGTCCATTCATGAATTCTACCTTGAATCCAATGTTATTCAATTGTGCCACACTTAGTAGATTATGCTTTAGTCCTTCAACCCAATAGGCATTATCACACACAAGTTCTTTAGATACATCCTTTTCCTTTTATATTACAAGGTTCATTGTTTCCAAATCTTACACTACCTCCATCATAATATTCCATATACTCAAATTTTAATTTGTCACTAGCCATATGATGTGAGCAACCACTATCAATAATCTATTTATCATTTTTGCTAACATGAGATATAAGTGTCATCTTATCTCCTTCATCATCAAATTCATCTTTCATAGCAATATAAATAATTTCATCCTCACTATTATCAGAATCTTTAGCTATGAAGCAAGATTTCTTACATTTTCCTTGAAGTTCTTCTAGTTCTTAGAGTCCTTGTTTCCTTTATGCTTGTTTCTCTTCTTTTCATCCTTCATTTCCTTTTTTGGACACCTAGCAACAATGTGACCAATTTCTTCACAAGAAGAGTAGATCAGAAGAACTTTACCTTTGTACTTCCCTCTTCCTTTGGAGTACTTTCCTGCAAGTAAGGCTTCAACAACTTCAAGATCACTATCTGAACTTTCTTCTAATGATCCATCTTTTTCACTTTCTGATTAACTAGATTTTGAATTTTTACCCTTTCCTTTGAGTGAGAGTTTAGCTTTAAATGTAAATTCAATATTCTTTGAAGCAGGAACAAAGTTATCATAATTATATAACCCAAAATTTGTTAATCTTCCAACTAGAGCATCCAACCCTATCTTATTAGTTAGATCACATCTCATTTCTTGAATAGTAGATACTCTAATTGTATAAATAGGAATAAAAATTATGAGCACTTTACTTACAATAGTTTCCTCCTTGATGACTCCTCCAAATGCTTTGATTGCACTAACACTGGCCTTGATTCTTTCCACAGATTTTTCAATATTTTTATCTTCTCTCATTCTCATTTGATCAAATTGTCCTCTAAGGCTTTCTGCTTTGGCTTTTTTCACATTGGCATCTCCTCCATAGATATCTTTCAATTTGTTCCAAATATCATAAGTATTTTTGCAATCCTATACCTCATCAAATTTAGCATAACTGAGAGCAGATGCAATATCGATCATCATGATATTATGATTCTTCTTTTCAGCAATATCTTCAACTGATGATGTTCTAGTGGGAGTCTTATGTTCAAAGTCAAGATACTTGCAACCTAAATCACTGATGGTAGCTAGATACAATCTCATTATTCCATTCCATACTACAAATTTTTCTTTTTTCAACTTGGAAATCTCTCTTTTGTAAGACATCCTGATCTTTAGCTTAGGTCCTTAAAAGCTTCTATGTCAGCACCAAAAGCTTTGATACCAATTGTTGGAAATGTAAGAGGAGAAACTATGAGGTAGGAGTGAATTAGTTACTACAAAAATAAATTCTAGATCCCTTTTGATGTTAGTATGGTCAAATCTCATTTCTCTATAAAAACTCAATTTTTTTCAAAAACTAAAAATACTCTTTTATAGATCTTAGATTCAATATCATCATTATATAAATTTTTGAGTGTTTTGATTAGTTATAATATGTTATAATGTCAAAGTATTATAAGTCAATATTTTAACATTTCAGAAGATGTTACCTCAAAAAAGGAAAAAAATTATTAAATCATATCAAAAAAAATTTAAAAATATATTTATCTCTAGAGGAGAGAATCCTCTTCACGAATATGTAATTTTTTTTCAAGAAGGTATAGATTTGATAGGAAAGTTTTGACGGGAGGAAAAAATTGTTGGATTTTGATAAGGTCAAACCTGAGTACTTATAACAAATAAAATATACATAAAAAATAATTATTTCTTTTTTTGTGCACTAGCTATACATGTCATCTATTAGATATTTTCAAATTAGAACAAAAAAAGATGATTTTCATATACTTGTTTGATGGGAACTACACCCTATATTTTTTATAGTTAAAAAGGAGACTCCAAAATAAAATAAAATGAATAAATTCTTACTCAAAAAAATTATAAAAATCATAGGCATAAAATTCATCCAATTCTACACATTTTATCAGTTTACATCATCTTTATATTTTAAACACAAATGCCATTTTTTTTGTCACTAATGTTGAACTGTCACATTCTGATATCATGTTTCTTTATAAAAGGTGACAAAGGTTTTTTCTTTTACCCTACTAGTATTGGCTTTACTTGATTTCAATAAGGTATTTCAAGTTGAATATGATGCAAGTGGTAATGCAATAGGAGCTATATTAAGTCAAGAAAGTAAACCTATTTCTTTCTTTAGTGAAAAGTTGAATGATGCTAAATGGAAGTATTCTATGTATAACCAAGAGTTTTATGCTATTGTTCAAGATTTGAAGAAGTGGAGACATTATTTGATTCCTAAAGAGTTTGTGTTGTATACTAATCATAAAGCTTTATAGTACTTGAGAAGTAAACATAAATTGAATCAAAGACATGAAATGGGTTAAGTATTTGCAGAGTTTTACATTTGTGATCAAGCATTTATAGGTTTTGGTATCACAAATAGTGACATAGATCTATGTTTTTACCTAGTAACTCAATAACCTTTTGTTTCAAAGTCTCAAAACTCTTATCAGCTCCATGTGTCCACTTGAATTCATTTTTATCTCCCCTCATTATCCCAGTCATAGCATTACAAATAGAACTGAAATTTCTTATGAACTTTCTATAGAAACTAGCCAAACTATGAAATGATCTTACCTCACCCACATTTTTAGGTGTAGGCCACTCCAAAATTGCTTTAACCTTCTCAAGATCCATTCTCAAACCATTATCTAAAATCATAAATCCCAAATACACAATCTCTTCTTGTATAAAAGAACACTTTTCAGATTTATCAGCAACTTCTCTTCTTTCAATATCTATAATACTTGTCTAATATGCTCAAGATATTCTTCCTTAGTCTTACTGAATATCTTAATGTCATCCAAATAAACAATCACAAACTTACCCAAAAATCTTTTCATAACTTCATTAATCAACCTCATGAAGGTACTAAGTGCATTAGTCAAACCAAAAGGTATAACCAACCATTCATACAAACCATCTTTTCTTGAAAGTAATCTTCCATTCATCACCTTCTCTGATTTTGATCTGATGATAGTCACTCTTTAAGTCAATCTTGGTAAAATACTTTGCTCCACTCAAACAATTCATTATGTCATCCATCGTTGGTATAGGAAACTTACATTTCACTATGATCCTATAAATAGCTCTACAATCAGTACACATTCTCCATTCTCCATTCTTTTTAGGTGCTAATACAATAGGTACAACACATGGACTCAAACTTTCTCCAATAACTCATTCACTTATTTGCTAAGTTCTTCATTCTCTGTAGGTGTCAATCTATATGGTTCTTTGTTTAGAAAATTAGATCCATACAATGACTTGTACTTCTCACTGGTGGTAAACCATTAGGAATATCCTTAGCAACAATCTCTTTATACTCATTCAGCAATTCTATAATTTCTTCTGGTACTCAACTACCACTATCTATTGTCAATTGGTCATTACCAACTTCTACTGCTTAGTCATTACTACCAACACTTGGTCCTCTAGGAACTATAGCAAAACAAACTTGATTCTTCATTACTTCCTTTTCAAATTACTTTCCATTAACCATGCAAACTTTTATTGTAGTAAAACTAACCTCATCTAGATTTTCAATCAAAGACAGCAATATTTGCTTCTTTCTATTTACCCAAAGAGTATATTGATTAAATCTTCCATCATGTATAGCATATCTATTATATTGTCGAGATCTACCCAACAAAATATGACAACAATCAATAGGCATAATATCACAGAAAACTTCATTAAGGTAATGTCCAATCTTGAACTTCAAAAAGTATTGCTCACTTACCAATATCTTGTGCTCATCTTTGATCCATGAAACATGATAAGGTTTGGGATGTTTCAGCCTCTGCAACTACAAATTTTTAACCAGCTCTTCTAATGCCAAATTTGTAGAACTTCCACTATCAATGATCACCTTGTAGGATTTTCTAGCCATCTCGCATCTAATCTTGAAAAGAATTCTCCTTAAAATAGGTTCCTCATCACTTCCCTTCTTACATAAATTTCTTCTCACTATTAGATTTTCACTAGCCTTAGGTCCACTTGGTGAACCCTCATCATCTCCTTGAATCGCAACATTTATATTACCTTGCCTACTTTTAGACGATATATATTCAAAGGATCTATGCCCTTCTTTACCACATCTGAAACAATTACCATGAAAACCACCTCTATAATAAGAATTACCTCTTCCTTGATAAGAACTAGTAACTCATTGATAAGAATCACCACCTTTCTATTCAATCTTTCTTTTTTCATTATTCTTCCATTCAAATTTACCCTTATCTTGCACAAAATTATCAAATCTTCCATCTCCTCTATAAGATCTACCTCTACCTCTCTGGAGTCTACCACATCTACCTCTTTTTCTTTGTTCATGCTTCTTTGTCAAAATCTCCTCAGCTTTCAAGGCATATTGATATGCTTCTTCCACACTTTCCAACTTCAAAAAACTTATTTCATCTTAAATTCTAGATCTTAATCCATTTTATGTACCTTACAATTTTCTCAACATCATCATCCACATTTCTAAATCTGATGTCCAATCTATAGAATTTCTCAGTATACTCCTTCACACTCATGTCTCTTTGTCTCAAATTTTACATCTTTCTCAACAAGACAACTTGGTAATTAGTAGAAAGGAATTTGATTTTCACTTTGTTTACCATCTTTAGCCAAGTTCTAATCTTCTCCTTTCCTCTCCTTTGTCTATTAGTTCACAAATTCTCCCACCACAGTAAGGCATAACCTTTCAATTTAGTAACTACAAACTTCACTTTCCTATTATCAAGAGTGTTTTCATACTCAAAGAACTTCTCCATATCTAAGATCCAATCTAACATAGCATTGGTATCCAATTTCCCATCATAAAGAACAACTTCTATAGCAGGCTTTGAATTTTCTCTAAAAAATACTCTCAACAACCTTGCTTCATCTTGCTCCTCTTCAGGTTCTAGATTAGGGTTTGGTGTTATTGCTTCATCATCACTTACATCATCAAGATATGCTCCTATCCTCTAGGCTGTCTTCACAGCATCTAATCTAGTTGTAATTTGTCTCAATGTATCCAATAATTCATTATCATCATTTCCTCTTCGATGAACCATCTTTATAAATTAGGTTCCTACAAGAACATAACCCTCAACAAGTTATAGGTAAAAAATTTAGATCTACTACCCCACAAACAAATCAAAATTAGGGTTCTACATGATCCAAAGTCTTAATACAAATTGCCTCACACTTTGGTGATCTTCTTGTACACTCAAGAAGAACTGATCTCTAATACTACCTAATGCAAGGAAGAAAGGGGAATTAGGGCCAAATGGTACACCTAGCTATCTAGACCATCCTACAAGAGTGAACATAGTAGAAAATACAAAACTAGAAAAACACCAAGGAGGAGGAGAACAAAATGTTTATTGATTCATCAGATAATCCACATACATGTCCAGCTATAAGGCCTTCTAGGCTATGACCAAATACAAAATTACAACTTCTAGATTCATGATCCAACTTCAAGTTTTCACTTCCAGGCTCCTAACCCCTATTCTCATCCTTTTCAAATTCTACTAATCTCTTTTGATTCCTTGCATCTGCCTAAAACCATATCCTAGACTTCCTTAAATACTTGCCAAAATGTCTTATAGAAGATTCTAGAACATAGAAAAACCACAAGTCAGATCTCAACAAATATTAACTACCTATACCACTATTAAATACAAGCAAGGTTGAGTCAAAAAGGAACTAGATATAGATAACTCGACAAACTAAATCTTTTTAAAACTAGCACTCAATATCCACATGAACTCGACATCCAAAGGAATCACTTAGCAACTACTACAAACTCAGCATCCTCCAACACTTAGCAACCATGGAGAACTTGACAATCAAAGGATCACTCGATAATCAAGGATCACTCAACAACCAAAGGATCACTCAGCAACCAAAGGATCACTTGGCAGTAACTAAGAACTTGATATTAACTAAATGCTTCGCATCCACAGGGAACTCGGCACTAACAGAGAACTGGCACTCAATAATAACTAAAACTCAATAGCAACTAACAGAAAGAAAAAAAAAGTACAGGATTATAAGGAAACCCAAGATGCTCCTACATTAGTGGTACATTTACCTAACCTATTTGACTTATAATCCTATCACTAATTGGAGTTTCCACCTTATCTTCTCCAACTATCTCCTCCTTTTCTTTTTCAAGTTCTTGAACATTAACTAAGACTGGAGTGCTTTCCATGGGTGTACTGATAGTGCATCCTATTGTCTCCTTCCTTTGATATACAACTAAGTGTGGTAAAGTCTATACAAATGTGACTTGAGGAGTAAGTGTAGTAGTTTCTTGTATCTTCACTTCCTCCCCTATAGTCATAGACTTTGATTTCTTAGTTTCATCAACATTTACCAATACAGGGTTGTCACATAATTTGGCCTATAGTGTGGATTGGTCAAGTATTCTTTTCAAATTTTCCTCTGTTAGGAGATTGATATTCTGAGTAGTAGGATTAGAAACATCCTTTACTATAATAGTTTCATTAATTACACTTATTACCTGTGGATGGTTGGCACTCAATATTTGTGTAACTTGTACACTCTGGGCTTGTTGCTGCTCTTTCTTAGATGTTGTCTGCTTATCAACATCCATATTAGTTCCTCCCTCAACTGTGCCTTCTTCATTGTTATCCTCTTCATCATATTTTACCACAATAGATTCTTTCTTATCATATTTTGCTATGGCTAGTCCATATGTGATCTTCCACATTTGTTTGGACCTGTGAACAACATCCTCTATGTTGTTTTTTAATATGTTGAATGCCCTATACTTAAGTATAAACCTCACAACACATTTTTTTATGGCCTTAGATACTTTTAACTTGATAATTTTTGTCATAACTTAAGCAAGGGTTGTCTCCCTAATTTTCTTCTTTATATCTAAATAATAGTTTCATTTTTTCTCAACTCTTTCATATAGACTCTTAGATATGGAGTTGGCAATTTCTAGACGAGCCTTCTTGAAAGTAGTCATCATGGCATATATTGCCTCCTCTACTTGGTTTTTCTTAATCTCTCCAAGGTTATCAAATACAATGTGAGAGAAACCTAACAAATCAACATTGTCTCTTACATTCTCACATAAATTATCTAGGTCTGAGGATGGATTGTGACTCACCACCTAGAATTGGCTCATGTCATCAGATCCAGTCCTCTCTTTATCATATTTAGTTTCAGCAACATAATTTCTTCTTGATCTTTTCTGAGTTCCACCTTCTTGCTCTTTAGGCTTGGCTACCTCTTTAGCCTTCTATGTAGTGACTCTGATACTTGCCCTTGTGGTAGGTGTTGTTTGTTTGGGCCGACTTGGTTATTGAAACCTTCTTTGGTTTTGTCATTGTAGGTGTCTTCACCTTTATTTTCTTCTTTTTAGTAGGAGTAGGTACTTCCTTGACTTATTCTCCCTTAGCACCTTCTATAACTTCTATCTCCTCCTCCTGTTGATCCTCTTCCTGACCTTGTGATAGAACCATAGGTGCTTGAGCCTATGTTTCCTCTTCTTCTTCATCATCTTCTTCTTCCTCCTCCTCTTTCTCAACTCCTTCACAAAATTTTCATTTTATTTTCTTCACCAATTTGTTCTTCTTTCTAATTGTAGAGGTAGTTTTCAATTCCATAGGAATTTTTTATTTGGCCAATTCATAGTTACCAAATGCTTTGGCATCTTTATCCACTTCTTCTGCCAGTAATGTTGTGATTACTACAGAGGCCTCATCAACATTTATCTCATATCCTAATGGACTTAGCCAACTCAATCTAGAAATTACTGCTTGAACATGTATTTGATCAGTATTGACTAAAAAGAAAGCATCATCATAATGTTTCTCACTAGTGAGACTGGTATCCTTAATCTCTTCTGCATGGATTGTTTGAAATCCACAAAATAACTAGTCATTACTTATTCAAAGTTATTGCCTAATTATTCAAGGAATTCTCCTATTTGTACTACAATGGATCTATTTGTCTTCCATGAAACCTTATCAAAAGTAGGAAATGTATTTTGTATATAGAAGAAAATACATAACAAAATAGATCCAAATTTGCATTGAGCACTCTTTGTTTTCCTTATTGCTCCTAGGTTTTAAATCAATTGTTGCAACTATAACTCGAAAAGATCATAAGTATAATCTCTCTTCACAATCTTGTAGCTCATGTTCACTGTAATGCAAGGTACACTATTTAATTTTCTTGATTGATAAAACTTATGTGCTATTACCCTCATTGCAAAAGCTAGTAGGAGATCTGTGATTGTATCAATTGTCATTATCCTTTTGTTTCATATAGCTCCTGTGTTCTTTTCAATGACTTCTTTTGACTCACTTCTCATAGTCTTTGGCCAATCCAGGGTTGGATACCCTATTACCCTATGAATAATTTTCTTTGTGATTTTAACCACCCCATTACCTAACCATACTAAGCTATCATGAATTATGCTTAAGATAATCCTTATCCACTTAGTTTTGAAGACATTCAAAAAATCTAGGACATGAGTTAACCCTTTCTTTTCAATAATATTGTATTCTACCTTCAATGCTCCATTTTCACATAATCTTCCATACTCTTCTCTAATGTACATGTCACCTATGCTACCAATCTTGTAGGTACAACAATTCCTAACATCTTGTATCATTAAGACTCGTGGCGGTATCATAGACGACACACTGGAGGGATCCTTCTTATATACTATGTTTGGAATAACCTTGAAAATAGGTTTTTTTATCTCATTACTAATTAACTAAACATTTAAAACCTCTTTTACCTCTATGCCTTTTACTTTCAAAGAACTAGATGCCCTTATATAAATCTAAGGTTTATGAAATTCAAAACAACGTAGCTCGGCACATGATAAATACTTTACAAATCTTGGTGAAATGGTGTCAAACAGCCATTCAAATCTCTTTAAAATTATTTAGATGGAATTATTTAGTTTTACTTTAGCTCTTTATCTTCTTTCTCAAATTTAAATGATTTTAAATGAGCAGAAATTGATCAAATAGCTCTTAAAACACTACAATTAATACTAAGTGCTTGAACAGTTGTAAGCTCAACATCAACTAATTTCTGGCTCAGTCAACATCCACATGTCTTTCCATTTACTCAACAACCATTATGATCTTGGCATCAACTAACCAATCTATTAGTGTGGCATCCACTAGCATTTCACTTAGCAGCCATAGGCAACTTTTCATTCTCGAAAGCAACATGAAAAAGATGACAAAACTTTAAAGATTTTTCTTTGGTTTATAATAATACTTTTCATCTTTATTCATGCATATGTAATCTTTTCAAAACTAAATCCTTCAGAACTGATGTATGGTGTATCCTTGAAATATTAGTCTCACTTACCTCTTGATTATTTAGTTTGATGAGGTTTGATCACCTAACCCATTGGGTGAAGTGATCCTATCTGCACTTGATGTGCTAGAATCCTCCTTTCCCTTCCATGTCTTTTTCATCTCATGTCTAAAATTTTCAATATTTACCTTGCCTTTGTTGAACTCATAACTTGGTGCCCTTGACCTTGTTGGACAATTTTGACTGATATGACCAATCTTCAAACAACTAAAACATGTGGTTTGACTCAACCACCTTTTGTAGTCTCTCCTAAAGTATGTTCTAATACAATTCTCAGGAAAATGTCCATACTCTTGATAGTAGTGAGAACTATACCTTGTATTATAATCCCAATTATAATATTTTTCGTTATTCTTTCTCTTTGTTTTCTTGTTTGATGACCACATGGGTTTTGATCTGCACTCAAAAGCTCTATGTCCATACTTCTAATAGTTGTAATAATATCCTTCAAATCTTTGAGTGTGCATGGTCTTGGTTCTACATTCATGTGCCTCGTGAAATTATTTGTTGCACTTATGGTAGTGACTCATGCTCTTCTACTTAACATTCTAATTTAGAGTCTTGCTCCTGCACACATTAGCAATACGTCCTTTCTTACCACAATTATGACAAGTAGGTTTTGAGTTCTTACCTTTGTTACTTCTTTCTTCAGTACTATTGAATGATTCTCCTTCTTCATTACTTGTGTATCTTAGTCTAGATGTATCATTATTAGATCTATGAGATCTCATCAATTGTTCAAAGCATTTGATAGCTTCATTTGGTTTATTGAAACTTTTAGCAAATTCCTTTTCCCTTTTTAGGTCATTTCTCAACTGTTCATTCTACAACTTTAGTGTTGTTATCTCAATGTCCTTATTATTTAATTCATGGTTGGCATTCATTATTTAACCCAAATTTTCTAATTGCATGTTAGCAATCATAGTTACCTTTGATGATTTATCTTCTAGTCTACTGGTCAAAACTCTTTTGTCATCTTCAATCATGATTTTGTCTTACATAGCTTTCTTTCTCTATTTAGTCACCTCACATAGTAATATGGCTTATGATTCTCATTATGTATTAGGGTTCTATTCTTTTCTATTAGATCTACAACTACTACATCATATTCATTAGAGTTTCCATTTGCAAATACCTTAGTAGTGTCCATCTCTCGATATTTTGTGTTATTCTCCTCAATAGTAATTTCCTTCCTTCTACTCAATGATTTATTTAGATCTTCTCTTGCTTCATTCAATTAATGTAAAATGAGATGTATTTTAATCTCTTGGTTCTCAATAATCTTTTGCAACTTGTAGACTTCCATTTATGAGATCTTTTCTCAAAGTTGCAAAGCTTCACTTTCAGATAACTAGGCTCTAATACCAATTATTAGAATTACAATAGGAAAGTTGAATTTATGGGGGTGAATCAATGCTTTAAACTTTGACCCATAAAAATATTCACCACACAAACATCTCCTTACTGAGTAGATGGAGCATCAATGCTTATTCTCCTTAGTTTTGTTGTATCTGCTTCCCCCAAATCATATGTTTGTGTTGGGGCTTCAATTGTGTTCATAGTTGGTTGTTATTGATCTTCTTGTTCATGTACCTATCCTGTAACAACTACCTACTCTCCCTGTACAATTTTCTCTCTGAGAGATGCAACCTCATTCTCAAGTGCTTGGACCTTAGCCTTAACCTCTACAATGTTCTCCTTGTATACATGGTTCTTTCTAAGCTCATCTTCATAGAGTTTTCTTACATCAATATAATCATGTATGGACTTAGAAAGTCTAGTCCCAATCTCCTCTACCTTGGCCTCATTCATAAATGAAAAATATTTCATGGCCTTAGAAATTTATGTTCCAGAGGTGCCCTATAGAGTCCATACAATCATATTACCCTATTTAGTGTTTTGCACATCCATCAACTTTGGTTTATTTGATGATGGAGCCATGCTCCAAACTACCAAAGATTTGGTATCTATATTAAAAAGTGTTCCTCTCTATAGTCCATTAGCACCAAATGCCTCATATGAGATTGCATTCTCTTGCCTCCTTATTTTATCAAGCATAAAAGCTTGCTCCAAATCCCATTGGGGCACTAACAACATGCCACTCCTCTAAACAAGGTTTATTGCCTCCTCTAGAGTCATGTTTTTGCTCTCAGGATCATAGCCTTGTAGCTTCACCACCAGTTCTAGTTTTTTCTCATCTAATTCTCCTAGCTTCATCTTCAGCACCAGCTCACTCTATTTTATCTTATATAAAAAATTCTTGAACTCAATAGATTTGATGAATTCATCATCTTCTATGAATTGTTGGACCTGGATGATCCTATCATCCAGCCTTGATGTTGATAGTTTTATGTCAGTAAGTGTACTCTTAGCTACATTAATCCTATTCTGGAGGTAACTCTACCTTAAGTCAACAAAATACTAACTATTGCCAGGTAAAATTTGTAAGGTCCTATATTTCACCTCTGTAGGGATATGGACAACCTTTTTTCTTTTATTTCCTTTTGTGACCCATGATGCCTCAAGAGCATCATCTTCCTCTATTTCTAGGGTCACATCAGGTTCAAGGATGTTCGGGCATACCCTTTCTTCCTCTCCTATAGGTTCATTGGTATCTTTTCCATAATCTTAGCATGGTCAGTGGCCATCTTTCTAATTCTTTGAGGATAGGGGATATCCATATAGAATCCCATAAATTGGGGATATGCCCTCTCCATTTCTCTTTCCATCCTCAAGAGATCATCTAGCCTTGCTAAACTATCAACTGCCTCACCCTCTACAACTATGTCTAGAATAAAATCCTCATGTGGTAATTCCTTGGTGTTAGGCTATGCATAGTTCCTTATCTCTTTAATGGGGATCCTCATCCAATTGTTAGGCTCATACATTCTATAAGGACTAGTTGACAAATTGTAGTGGTAGAGGAAAGCATGGATCAGATCAAGGGCCTCTTTTCCAATTATAAAATCTCCCACCCTAAAACATCTACACAAGAAAGTGCCTTTATACACTTTGGGCCCTAGATACTCCCTATTGACCACAAACAACTACCATATGAACTCAATTATACTCAACCTAGGAGGAATAAACTTTGGTAATATGTGGGGTGGCTGAGGACAACCATAGACTCTCATCAAAGAAAAACTTGGAAATAAGAAAATGTCCCCCCAGTTATGGTATAATATTTTACCCTCAAGAAGCAGGGTTGGTCTTAAAAGGATTTTTAAAATCTCAAGTGCCCTAAAGTAACATGGATCTAACATTCTCATTATTACAGTACTAAAATTATTAAAGAATAAAATAGAATCAAAAAAATTATATTTGATGTCCCATTTCTATGTCCACAACTAAACTAGTAGATCTCCATTTGCATCAGAGGTATGATCAATAAAATTAGAACTCACATACCCCACATTTATGTAGAGGATCAGATGCATCAGTAGTGAATAATGATGGAACTTGGAATCTTTTAATTCTCCACTCTGAGCCCAAGTAATTTTTACTTTCATCACCTCCAAAATGTATTCAACATAGTCATAGTCCCCCCCATGGTAAGAGTCTTGAACATCTCTAGAAATAATAAATTCAGCTCCATGTACCATGTCAGTTCCATCTTTAACAATCACCTTGTGGACACCATTTACTATTTTTACAAAGTAATTTTTAAATTTATCTAAAGGCATCATTTATTGTACCTTTTTAGGGTAATCACCCACATTCTTTAAATACATGGGAATATGTTGTAGCATTGAATTCCTAGTGTAGGCCTTGGTATTTTTCTCAAACTTCCTATACAAATCCTTCAAATCTACAGGCTAGCCCATGGCCCCATCCAATCCAAAAGCTTCAATGAATAAAACACAATCAAGTGTACAAAGAATAGTTCCATCTTTCCTATGGAATGCTTTGGTGGTAGTATTGTAAAAACAAAACTAGGGCCTTCATCAAGTCAACATCCACAAAAGCCTCTAGAAATATCAACTTAGTCAGGTTCTTCTTCCATGGATTACATATAGGCATATTCTTTTCTCTATTTGAGTAGAAATATTTGAAAAGTTTAGACCCAATGACACTAGGGCATATAGAATCTTTGCAAAGAGCATATGGGTCAAAAAAAGCATGGTCATCTATAGCATTAGTGTTGGAAGAACTAGGGAAAAGCTTAATCCATTCTTCAACAAACCTATTAGGTTTCCTTTGTCTTATTATCTCTCCTTCAGAAGTTGAAGTTCCTGCAACTCCCATATTTGAGACTTGAATTTCCTCCACCTCTTTATCAAACATCTTGATAATATGTTGGCAAATAGGGTATGGACTCCACTCTCAAGTTCTAAAAACAATTATCTGTGTACACTAAAATCTTTGCAACTACTCAAAATCTCTTTCTCTATAAATGGTAAACTGTAATTGACAAATAGGAAAGCCTTTATTGCTCAGTGTATACTGTCAACATTCATCTTTGCATTGATTTTCAGCATGCTTGCAACATAATATCAGCTTATTCTATCACCTCAAGTGAGTGTCACCATTACTATCTAGCAATACACTTTTTGTACCATATTCAAATATCATTGGTTGAGAAGTTTGTTGTTGTTTCTAGCTTAGAAAATTGAATAGCATGTTCTATGTTGAATTATGGGCTACGATCTTATAATCACCATTGAAGAAAATGACTCCTCATATTATCTTATAGCTAGATAAAAAATTCCATGACGTTATGAAACCCTAAAAAAAATCTTTATCGAACAATTAGACACCATGTAAAAACCCTCTATGATCTTATGGCATATTAGTTTTTGTGGCATTGACATTGATTACTAGATCCTTTACAATCTCTAAACAAGCAATCCACATTGAATAGCATATCATCTTATTTGAAATTGTCTTCCCTTATGTTCTCATGGCATGGCTTTTTTTGTAGCATTAGAGCATTTTTCCATTAGCTTGAGATCTTATGATAAACTACCTATCATAAAATTAGAAATCATATTTATGCCACATAAAAGACATATAATTTTTTTCTAGCCCCACTAGTCCAACTAAGCATCCACCTCGTGTACATTTCATAGTTGGTCAATCAAAACTGAACACCTATCACTTGTCTGATAGTGTATTGTCACTTTTCCCTATCATTTTTCCCTTACAATCCTATGATCATAAGTTTCCTCTAACATCGCAACATCAAAATATTATCTTCATGACCTTATGACACCCACTACTTTGTAAGGTCGCAGTAACCCTTTTCCTTGGTCTTCGATGTCTCGGTCGTCTTCCTTGTCATAGCATCACACATCAAGACTTAAAATTCTTCAAAATAGTATATGACCATACAATTCAAAAGGAATCGTAAAATTAGGAAGCTTTCTTAATTACCATATGACAATACAATGCACAACTTGTCTTAAGATCGGGGAACTAAAAACATTCCACCATAACCCTTTGATGCAGGAGCATCCAGAGGTATAAGGGCAATCATGTGTCAACCAAAAAAATGTACTTAGACTTAGTTTTTGTTTCATGTGTTTTCATTTCTGGATACCCATTTGGATCAAATAAAGGTTCCAACTCTCATAGTTCCACTATCAGTGTTCTAGGATAGAGTATTTGAACACCTTGGGATACATGTAAATGTTGAAAAAATAGGAGTAAACAATTGAGCCATCATTTTGGTGAACTAGAAGGTGTAAATTGGTCAGATGATTGTAATTGTAATTTAGAGCATTCTAGAAAAAGAATCAGGTTGAAAGGCCCCACGGTTTGAAAGTTATTACAATTTTTCAGTTTTTGGAGACCTCCTAAGAATGCTTCAAACTTAGGTTAAGGAAATTAAATAACCTTGAATAGGGACAAAAAATGGGGGATGAGCAAATCTGGTCCATAGGGCTATAGAGCGCTTTGTGGGCTTTTTGAAAATGTAAACGATTCATCAATCGGAGCTACGGTTCAAAAGTTATGCCTCCCGAAAGTTCGGTTACCATTTCTAGATTTTTCTAATTTTGTGCCAACTTCTAATATGACTTCTTGAGCCTTCTATTTGGTCGGTGGATGCCAACTAGAACTTTTGAGAATGTATTCCTAATCCTTAACCCTCTGGGGTCTATTTAAGAACATTTCTGACATTGTAAAAAGCAGTTCAGAGTGGAGTTTGAGAGGAGGTACTAAAAGGAGAAATTATCTCCAGACTTATATTGTTGTAAGCCCTTAGGGCATTTTTTGAAGTCTATTTTCTCTATACTGAATGTAATAGCATATTTTCATAGTTAATACAATTTTCCCTTTCCTGTTGTGTCCATTCTATGCTTGAGTCATGTCCCCATCAAGTGGTACCACAACAGGTTTTTCTAAGTGAGTAGACAGAGTGCCGACTGTGAGGTAGTTTGCACCAAGACTGTGTGGTTGAGGGTTTGAGTTAAGAAGATGCCTCCATGAAGAGAGCATGGTGGAAGGGCCGAAGCTATTAATCCTGAGGAGGTTAGAGCCCTCCAAAGGCAGGTACAAGCATTGCAGGAGGAGCTCCATAGAGGAACAAATGTTGCCACAGGAGACGAAAGTGAGGAAGACAATGAAGAAGAAGAAATTGGACCATAAGGGGAATTTGATGGGGAAGTTCTAAATTAGGTATAGGAAAGGCATTTTAGGGCCATTACTAAGTTTGGGAAAAGACCTAAAATTGATGTGGGTGTATTTTTAGGAAATCTGAAACCAGATGAGTTGATCGACTGGATCAATGAACTGGAAGAGTACTTTGAGTATGAGGATATCAGGGATCCAGATAGGGTTAAGTTTGCAAAGGCCAAACTGAAAGGCCATGCCAAAATCTGGTGGCAAGAGGTTCAATTGGAAAGAAACAGAAGAGGAAAGGAGAAGATCACAAGGTGGGATTGTATGGTGGACAAATTAAAGAAGAAATTCATTCCTGTTGATTATGAGCTTGATTTTTTTAAGAAGATGCATGGGTTAAAGCAAGTAGGAAAATCTATCCAAGAATATACAGAGGAGTTTTACCAACTTCTGATTAGAGTAGGGCATGAAGAAGCAAATAAGGAGAAGGTTACTCATTATATTAATGGGTTGCGACCTAGCATCCAAGAGGAATTAAGTCTGGTAAGAATGACCAGCGTTGAAGAGGCATACTAGTTTGCCCTACAAGTTGAAGAGAAGCTAAATAAAAGGTTTCAAGTAAGACAAAGAGGGCATGGTGAAGGAGGAAGGGGTAGTGGTAGGTCATCTGGAGGCTGAAATGAAACCCAAAATAAAAATGAAGATGTGGGTACTAGCAAGAACCAGAGGAATGAGGGTTTCAACCGCTCCCATGATCAAGATTTTGGAAATCAGAGAGGAAGAGGTAGAGGACGTGGACAAGGAAGAGGAGGCTTCCATGGTACTTGTTTCCATTGCAATGAAGAAGGTCATTGTGCCTTTGAATGCCCTCAACAACAAGGAAGGATAGATAGGAGAGCTGAGGGTCAAGCTAGGGTTGCTCATGTGGATGAGGATGCACAACCATCACATTCAGAGGATGCAGAAAGAGGAGAGACTTTAGTAAATGAAAGGGTCCTACTAAGTGGTGAGATTGAACCAGGACAAAGGAGGTGTTTGTTTCGTACCAAATGCAAGTGTGAGGATAAATGTTTTGATGTGATCATTGATGGTGGTAGCACTGATAACTTGGTATCAGAGGAGATGGTCTCTAAGATGAAGCTCAAGAGGGATAAACACCCTTAGCCCTATCAGATTGCTTGGGTGAAAGATGATCATAAGGTCCTGGTAAGTGAACAATGTTTAGTGAAATTCAAAATTGAGAGTTACCATGATGGAGTTCTCTGTGATGTTATTCCAATGGATGTTTGCCATCTATTGTTGGGAAGACTATGGTAGTTTGATAGGCATGCAGTACATGATGGTCATGCAAACACATACTCTCTAACAAAGGATGGAGTTTTCCACAAACTGAAGCCCATGAAAAAGGAAGGTGAAAAGGTATGTAGCAGTGCTAGGATTTGTCTTGTTGATGGAAGGAAGTTTTTAGATGGCATGAAACATTAGCATATGTGTTATGCTTTGATTCCTAGGAAAGATAAAGAAGGAAGTAGTGAAATACCACTTGAAGTTTCAGATTTACTAGGTGAGTTTGGAGATATCATCTCTGATAATGTTCCAAAAGGATTGCCACCAGTAAGCCAAATCAATCATTAGATAGATTTAATCCCAGGAGCTAGTTTGCCTAACAAGGCTACTCACAGGATGACTCCTACAGAAACTGAGGAGCTAAATAGATAGGTTTAGGAGCTATTGAGGAAGGGCTTGATTTGGGAAAGCCTGAGTCTATGTACAGTACTGGCACCAAAGAAGGATGGAGAGTGGAGGATGTTTACAGACTCTTAAGCTATAAATAGGATAACCATCAAGTATCGATTTCCTTTGCCAAGAATGGATGATCTTATGGACTGCTTGAGTGGAGCTCAGTACTTCACAAAGATAGATCTCAAGAGTGGCTATCATCAAATATGGATACGAGAAGGAGATGAGTGGAAAACTGCCTTCAAGACTAAGGAGGGTCTTTATGAGTGGTTAGTCATGCCCTTTGGATTGACGAACGCCCCAAGCACCTTCATGCGGCTTATGAATGAGGTACTTAAGAAGTTCTTGGCAAAATTTGTTATTGTCTATTTGGATGATATTTTAATTTTGAGCAAGACTTTGAAAGAACATTTACTGCATATTCATAGTGTCCTTGAAATGTTAAGGGAAGAGAAATTGTTAATTAATCTGAAGAAGTGTATCTTTGCAAAAATGGAATTAGTCTACTTGGGGTTTGTTATATCACCTTAAGGTCTCAAAATGGATCCAGAGAAGGTAAAAGTCATCTTGGAATGGCCTACTCCAAGGTTTGCTACTAAGGTAAGATCATTTCATGGTCTGGTTAGTTTTTATAGGAAGTTCATTAAGAATTTCAGATATGTGCACCCCTGACTAACACAATAAGAGGGGATAGAAAAGAGTTCAAATGGACTACGATAGCTGCGAGAAGTTTTGAATTGTTGAAGAAGAAGGTGACAGAACAACCTTTGTTGGCACTTTTAAATTTTAGAAAGGTGTTCCAGGTGGATTGTGATGCTAGTGGTAGTGCTATTGGGGCTGTATTAAACCAAGAAGGTAAGCCTATTGCATATGTTAGTGAAAATTTGAATGATGCAAAAAGGAAGTATTTTGTTTATGATCAAGAGTTCTATGCAATAGTTCAGGCCTTAAAGAAATGGAGGCATTATTTATTGCCAAAGGAATTTGTTTTGTATACTGATCATTAGGCATTACAGTACTTAAATAGCCAAAGTAAATTGAATCAGAGGCATATGAAGTGGGTAGAGTTCTTGCAGAGCTATACATTTGTGTTGAAGCATAGAAGTGAAAAATCTAACAGGATTGCAGATGCACTAAGTAGGAGATAGTTGTTGCTTACAGTAATGTAGGTTGAAGTAGTTGGGTTTGATGAACTCAAGAATCTATACCCTGAGGATCCTAATTTTGCTGAAGCATGGAAAGCTTGTAAGGAGCCTGTTGCTATAGATAGAACAAAGTGGTTAGACTATCTGATTCAGGATGGTATGTTATTCAAGGGCAATCAATTATGCATTCCAAGGAGTTCCATGAGGGAAAATCTGATTAAGGAGAAACATAGTGGAGGGATGGCAGGACATTTTGGTCGAGATAAGACCATTGCCATTCTT